>CM066321.1:133907421-134312421 GCA_033807775.1 Saussurea involucrata | reverse complement strand
CATGATTTGTAATCGATAATGGAAATAAGATGATAAGAAATCATACCCGATGATCCTGAGGATCCAGTGAAAGCATTGAACATGTTTGCCATTGATTGTCGGGTTCCCAGAACGAGGTGATCGTATAATGATGGGATGATGATGATCGATCCTTGAGAGAGTCGATCTTAGGGGCGCACGGCTGGATGTTTATCAGCTGATTAGGGTTTTAGTCATTAGGTTAAAAGTAGGATTAGGGTACTCTATTTATAATAAGAGTATCTTACACTTTTAACCCTTGGTGTTTATTATGTGCGATATAATCCCCATAGTTCCAATCACCTAATGGGAAACCCTATAGTATGTCAATAATAGTAAATACGCCCATCATATATTTACTAGACATAGGGATTTCAGTTATTGTCAATTGTCATATCAGGAATGATAAACGATCAGTGACGGTCACTTTTGAGGTGGTTCCAACATTCTCCCACTTGACCAAGCGATCTTTTATCTATGAGTATCAATAAGTCCGGCCGGGATAATACTCATTTTGTTTAAAACTGAAATCATAGCTGATAAGTACAGCCGTAGAGAAGAATATCAACTCAGGACCCCCACTAGTCAAATTATGACTCAAATTTAAAACTGAATAAGCAATGATCAATTGACTAAGACAAACTTCGTTATAATAATGTCCATACACCATTATGAGCTCAAAGCGTAACTAATAGACAAACGAAATTTGAATATAGAGAAAAATTTATTAAGATAATAATAATGACCAATAAGTACAATATGCTATTAAATTAAGTCTTTTGTAAGCCCCATCTTCGACACGTGTCCTACGAAGACATTAGGAGGAAGACCTTTGGTCATTGGATCCGCTAGAATTTCTTTTGTACTTATGTACTCGATACAAAGAACATTTTCCTCAACTCGTTCGCGCACAAACAGATACTTTGTATCAAGATACAGCCCAGCGCCAGTTGAACTGTTACTGTTCGAGAAAGTTACGGCAGCTGAGTTATCACAGTAAAGCTTCAATGGTCTAGAAATGGAGTTGACGATTTTGAATCCACTGACCAGGTTCCTTAACAACATCCCATGACAAGAGGCATTATAAACGGCAACGTATTCAGCCATCATGGTGGACGTTGTAGTCAGCTTCTGCTTATGACTCCGCCAAGAGATAGGTCCACCAGCTAACATAAATATATACCCAGAAGTAGATTTCTTATCTTCCTTGCATTTAGCAAAATCGGAATCAGAATAACCCACTACTTCTAAGTTGTCACTTCTTCTATAAGTCAATTTGTAGTCTTTGGTCCCTTGCAGATATCGAAGAACCTTTTTAGCCGCTTTCCAGTGTGCTATTCCGGGATTAGATAAGTAACGTCCCAGCATACCAGCGATATAAGCGATATCCGGTCGAGTACAGACCTGAGCATACATAATGCTCCCTACTACAGACGAATAAGGTATCATCTTCATTTCTTCCTTTTCAATCTCAGTGCTCGGAGCTTGGAAAGAACCAAATACGTCCCATTTAACTACTGGAGCTACAGTGGGTGTACATTTCTGCATGTTATAGCGTTTTAAGATACGCTCAATATATGCATTTTGAGAAAGACCCAAAACTCCATTATGCCTATCTCGATGTATTTCGATACCAATGACATAAGAGGCATCACCGAGATCTTTCATGTCGAAATTTTGCGAAAGCATCCGCTTCGACTCATGTAGCATATCCAAGTTATTACTTGCAAGTAGGATGGCATCTACGTACAAAACAAGGATTATAAAGTTACTCCCACTGATCTTGAGATAGGTGCATTGATCCACTTGATTCTTTAGAAAATCTTGCCCTTTTACGATTTTATCGAACTTGAGATACCATTGTCGTGATGCCTGCTTCAACCCATAAATGGATTTCTTCAACTTGCAGACCATATGCTCTTTACCTTCTGGAATGAATCCTTCAGGTTGTCGCATGTATACATCTTCTTGCAAGTCTCCATTTAAGAATGCGGTTTTGACATCCATCTGATGTAACTCTAAATCATAATGAGCTACAAGTGCCATGACGATCCTTAAAGAATCTTTACGAGAGACTGGAGAGAAGGTCTCTTGATAATCGATTCCTTCCTTTTGAGTAAAGCCTTTTGCAACCAGTCTGGCCTTATAACGTTCGATGTTTCCTTTCGGGTCTAATTTGGTTTTGAAGACCCATTTACAACCGATAGTTTTGGATCCTTCAGGAAGTTCAACCAAGTCCCAAACATCATTTTGTTGCATGGAATTAAGCTCTTCAATCATAGCTTCATTCCACTGAGTGGCCTGATCACTATTAATGGCTTCTCGATAAGAGGTAGGATCAGTAAGCTTTCCAATGTTCTCAACTTCAGTTAAAAAGGTTACGAAATCATCAAAATTTGTGGCCCTGCGAGCCCTAGATGATCTTCTGAGTTGATTTTATGGTTCAGTAACTGGGGGAGTTGAATCAGTGATATTAGGATCAGCATTCGGAAGTGATGATGAAGTTCCCTCGGTATTTTGGTTAGGAGGAGCTGGATCAGTGATATTAGGAGCAGCGGTGGGTACAAGAGGAATTATCGGAGGAATAAAATTAGCGGAAAGATGGTTTCCCCCCGCTTCTTGTACTTCTTGCAAATCTGAGTCATGATTTGTCGTGCTCCCACTGATCTCTGAGTTCTCAAGGAATGTAGCATGCTGCGTGTCAATGATGCTCGTAGTGCGGGAAGGACAATAAAACCGATAACCTTTTGAGTTATCAGGATAACCGATAAAGAAACATGTAACGGTCTTAGGATCCAGTTTCTTTAAGTTAGGGTTATAGACTTTCGCTTCGGCAGGACAGCCCCATACTTTCATATATTTTAGACTCGGTTTCCTACCTGTCCAGATCTCATAAGGAGTTTTAGGGACAAATTTTGATGGAACCCTATTGAGTATATGAACGGCTGTTTTTAATGCCTCAGTCCAGAGGAAAGTAGGTAAATTAGTGTTAGCAAGCATACTTCTCACCATGTCCATTAAGGTTCTATTTCTCCTTTCAGCAACACCATTTTGTTGAGGAGAACCAGGCATGGTGTATTGGTTAATTATGCCATGTTCCTTGCAAAAATTATAGAAAGGACCAGGAGCTTGACCAATATCAGTATGTCTACCATAATACTCACCTCCTCTATCTGATCTCACAACTTTTATTTTATGATCAAGTTGGTTTTCAACCAAAGTTTTAAAATCAATAAAAGTTTGTAAGGAGTCAGATTTTTCCTTAATCAGATATAGGTGCATATAACGTGAATAATCGTCAATGAATGTAATAAATGATGTATGTCCTGTGATTGATGCGGGATAGGGACCACTAATATCAGTGTGAATTATTTCCAACAAGTTGGAACTCCTAGTGGCTCCTTTCTTATTCCCTTTCGCCATTTTGCCTTTGAGGCACTTAAAACATGTTTCAAAATCACTAAAATCAAGAGAGTGTAAGATTCCATTCTTTACGAGTCGTATCATTCGATCTCGTGAGATGTGGCCAAGACGTTTATGCCACAACATGGAGGAATTCTCTGATTGTTTAGGTGATTTTGTTGTTTTAGTTACGTCATCAATATTAAGAGACAACAAAGATTGTGAGAAATTATGATCTAGTTCTAATTTATACAGTAATCCATCCAAGAAACCTCGACCAAGTAATTCATTATTATGAGTAATGGCAATCTTGCCGCAACCATGAATTATTACATAACCTTCAAGGTCTAGTCTAGATATGGATACAAGGTTCCGAGTAATTCTCGGTACATATAAGGTATCCACTAGTCTAATACACTTTCCGGTACTCATATGTAAATTTAAAGTTCCCATGGCTTCGACATCTAAGAGATCACCACTTCCATCTCTAAGTTTTCTTTGGCCCTTTGGTAGCTTCTGGATTGTAAGGAATCCCTGCATTGAGTTTGTCACATGGACCATAGAACCAGAGTCACCCCACCATGTATTAACAGGGACATCAGTAGTAAAGGAATCAAATATTACATAAAGAATGTTACCTTTCTTAGCTAGCCATTCCTTGAACTTAGGGCAATCTTTATGTCCGTGCCCTTTTGCACGACAGAATTTGCAGCTAGGTTTATTAGTCAAGGGTTTAAAGCCAGTGGCAACGGCTCTTTCTGTCCGTGCCCTTTTGCACGACAGAATTTGCAGCTAGGTTTATTAGTCAAGGGTTTAGAGCCAGTGGCAACGGCACCATGGTGATTATCCTTTTGGACTTTATTTTCAGTCTGATTACCTTGATTACCCTTCCTTTTCTTAGAATTAGCAGTGGTTGTCAGGTGAACAGCTTCAGGTTGTACCAGTTTCAGGCGATCCTCCTCTTGCACACACATTGCAATCAGTTCACTTATTGACCATTTATCCTTCATAGCATTATAGTTCACTTTGAAGGTGTCGAACCGAGCAGGCAAAGAGGTCATTATGAAATGCACAAGAAAATTATCAGATACTTCCATCTCAAGACTCTTAAGCTTATGAGCCATATCAATCATTTTCATGATGTGTTCACGGACACTGTTGTTTCCTTCATATTTTAGAGTGAGCATCTGTAGCATTAAACTACTCGCATGCGCCTTAGACGATCCCTTGAAGTGATCCTCAACAGATTTGAGGTAAGTTCTGACTTTATCAGAGTCAGGGATAGCTCCTCGGATACTGAGGTTAATGGAGTTCTTGACCATCATCAGTGACAAGCGATTTGCCCTTTCCCACTTTTCATAATCCGCTTTCTGAGCTGCATTAGATGTAGCAGTAATAGCAGCGGGCTCATCATGGCGAATAGCATGGTCAAGGTCAAGCATCCCCAGAGTAAGAAGTAATTGATCCTTCCACGAAGCAAAGTTCGCACCAGTAAGTGGCTCAATGCCAAAGTTAGGTACCGATGTGGAAATTAAGGAGAATATAAGTTATAGAAGATTATTGTAGTGACATAGTTAGCTATAAAAGGCAGACAAAGTAATGTTTCTTAAGGAAATGTAATTAGAGTAATGCTAAAGTAAACATGCCTAATAGTGATATTCCTTAGAATAATGAAACTATGACCATTTTAGTGATGAAGCTAGTGATAAGTAAACCTATTGTAAACACCAAAACAATAAGTCAAAGTAAGGCTCTACTCAGATGTTACATCACCTTTGGGCAGAAATAACTAATATCTAAGTAAACATGAGCGTTAGGGTCATGCAACGCAATGCTTGTCTTTTGACCTTTGGGCACAAAATAGAGCATTGTGTGAATTATGCATGTAAAGAGTCCTTTTGACACACAGGCATATTAAATCACCTTTGAGCAGAATTAGTATACTCAGTGTTCATTATGTAAAAGGAAAAATTGCAATATGAGAATCATATTTGACCTTTGGGCATAAATGATGAGACCATATATATTATTGCAAGGGTATGGCATAGTTTAAAATCATATTTTTCTGATGAACAGTGAAAAACAGCTTAGGTTCAGAATTCAGAATGATCTATGCCGGAAAAAAAATGAGGAATTCGGTATTCACAGTACCGAATAGAATAGTATTCGGTATGCAAAGTACCGAAAAGTTAGGTCTTCGGTATACATAATGCCGAAAAAGTAAAGTTTTCGGTATGCAAGATACCGAAAAGTTAGGTATTCGGTATGTAAAGAACCGAAAAGTAAGGTTTTCGGTATGCACAGTACCGAAAAGACAGGTATTCGGCATGCTTGATGCCGAAAAGTTAGGTCTTCGGTATGCATAGTACCGAAAAGTTAGGAATTCGGTATGTAAGGAATTCAAAAAATTATGTTTTCGACATGTAAGGAACCGAAAAGTAAGGTTTTCGGCATGCAAGATGCCGAAAAGTGAGGTATTCGGTATTTAAGCCGTCGAAAAGTTTGATTCAACCGAAAAATTTCCGATACAATGATCAATTCAGTGCAATTAACATTGATCAATTAACATGGCATAATTAGGGTTTAATGCAAATAATAAAAAAATTTGCATTATAACAGCCGAAAAAAATCCAGTATGCGGCGGCCAGAAAATTTTATTTTAGCGATTCAATATAAATTTCGAATTGAATCAATCGAATATGGCAGCCGATAATTCAAAACAGAATGAAGTTTGCGGCGACATTCATAAATACGAAAGAAATCGATGAATTAAAGCCACCAAAACCAATACAAATCACGAATCACAATGAACCGTAGCTCTGATACCACATGTTGGAGTAATATTCATGATTTGTAATCGATAATGGAAATAAGATGATAAGAAATCATACCCGATGATCCTGAGGATCCAGTGAAAGCATTGAACATGTTTGCCATTGATTGTCGGGTTCCCAGAACGAGGTGATCGTATAATGATGGGATGATGATGATCGATCCTTGAGAGAGTCGATCTTAGGGGCGCACGGCTGGATGTTTATCAGCTGATTAGGGTTTTAGTCATTAGGTTAAAAGTAGGATTAGGGTACTCTATTTATAATAAGAGTATCTTACACTTTTAACCCTTGGTGTTTATTATGTGCGATATAATCCCCATAGTTCCAATCACCTAATGGGAAACCCTATAGTATGTCAATAATAGTAAATACGCCCATCATATATTTACTAGACGTAGGGATTTCAGTTATTGTCAATTATCATATCAGGAATGATAAACGATCAGTGACGGTCACTTTTGAGGTGGTTCCAACACAACCTGCTTGCATCTACGGCAACTAACTGTTTTCCCTATCTTTTGTAACTTAAAACCTTTCACCAATGGTTGACTGAGTTCATCAGCACTCTTCTTTCTGCTCTTCTTGGGTCTTCCAGTTTGCTTATGATGCATTGGTGGAAGAATCTTAATAGGACAAGCTGATTTTGGCCACATTGCCCTTCCATTCAGTGGCTTAATCTTGAATTCATACATCTTCTTCCAAGTATCAACCTTATAGAACTTGTGCACCCAAGATTCTGGTAAATCAACACCACCTCCATTCACAGAACTATACCAGATTGCAGCTACAGCATGTTTGCAGGGAATGCCACTGATCTCCCATCTTCTACATGAACAAACTTTATTTTCCAAATCAACACAACATTGGTCTGCCCATGGACCACTTACCTGAGTATGCAAAAAAAACCAATTACAAAATGTAGGTCCCAACAAAGTACCACATAATGACCAAAACTAATTAACTTTACCACAATTAATTAAGTTTACCTGATAGTAATGTTCACCATTCCAGAGTACCACATATTGACATGCTTCCTCCTTGATTTTGTCCAACAGTTTTGTAGCAGTTGGTGTCAAAAGCCTACCTTCACACTTGTCAATGGCCTTTTGCACTATCACCAATCTTTTCATCAAATACTCCCGACAAAACTCCAAAGCAGTTATGATTGGCTTGTCTCTTCCACCTACTAGTTGTCTGTTAAAGACTTCACACATGTTGTTAAGTAGGACATCACATGTGGCCCTTCCTGTTTAAGAAATTACAAAATGATTACAAAATTGTGGTAGCAATTGTACATTTCCAAATTAGCTACAAAATAGTTACCTGTGAAATGGGATCTTGACCAGTGGTGGGGTGGGATTAATTTCAACCACTTAAAAGTTGCATCATTGAACTGTTGCAATGCTTCCATTTCCCTGTTAAACTGTGGCACTGTGGTAGCAATTGCACATTTCCAAAGAAAATCCTTATATGCTTTTCCCTTCCAATTTAACTTCATATTATCAAGAATATGCCTAACACAAAACCTATGCTCAGCTAATGGAAAAACTTTTGCAAGTGCAGGTACTAGTCCCTAAGACATGTTGACATTTTAAGTACATTATTAACCATGTTGACAGCAGTTAGCAATTGTCCAGGAAATGGCCCTTTCATAAAGCATCCATCAAGGCCTAATAGATCCCTCCCCATTGATTTAAAACCATCCTTCAAGGCTCCCAAACAAATGTACACCCTTTTGAACACCCTTGTGGGTGTGTCTGGGTTTGGTTCAGATTCCATCTCTAGCTTGACAGTGGTGTCAGGATTTTCTCTTTGCAGCTCTAGGATATAGTCTCTAAGAGTAGCATAATGTTCTGCATAGTCTCCCCTCATCTTCTTTGTTGCCATCGTCTTAGCCCTAAAAACCTGATGTGGTGAAACCCTAAGTTGGAACTTCTTCTGCAACTGTTCTTGAATGGTCTTCAAAGGTAGGTCTGTCTTTGAATGAAGTTCATCAAGAATCTGTCTTGATAAAACTGTTGATGTGCACAATTTAACCCTCCATGTGTTCAGACAAGTGTGGGTCCCAACAAATGTCCTTACTACCCAAGTTGACTCAGTATTTGTGGTTGAAACATGCAAAAGCCACGGACAGTGTGCTCCACTTTCCTCCTCTTTAGTGGACCCTCCAACCTCACTCTTAAATGCAGGTGTTTGTCCCTTACATATGGCCCTCAACCTCAGTTTATCATTTTTTTTCAGCCTTATGTCCCTTCTGTGATGCAAGGAATACATGGTGATTCTATTCTTTACTTCCTCCTTTGTGGCAAAAGCTTGGCCAGGATAAAAGCTAACATCAGGGTTGTTTTGTGGCTGTTGTTTTTGACTCTTTCTCAACTTCCTCAACTCCCTCTTCCTTCCTATTTCAAACTCACCACTGGAACCACTCTCAAACTCCTCAAAGTCTATTGCTTCCTGGGAACCTACATGTACTTCATCCTCATTCTCATGTGTCTCATTACCCACCCACTCAGCTTCCCAATCCACATTTTCATTAAACTGAGTCATGTCTACTTCAGCCATGTAGTCAAAGTCATCATCCTCCATGGTAAAATCATAGTCATCATCTTCACTATTGAACTCATCATCATCAGACTTCTCAACCACCTCTTCATCCACTTGTTTACCTTCCCCATCTCTTACCCCAAAAGCACTAGAACCCTCTCCAAAGAATGGTTCAAACTCATTAAGGACTGAGAAATCTATAAGAAAATCTTCTTCTGGCATTGATTCACCCACCCCTTCTGCATCCTTACCTTTATCATCTACCCTTATCCCAGAATTTACTTTATCAACCTTATCCCCATCAAAATCATTTGTCATGCAAATATTTTCATTATTTACCCCAAAATTTACTTTATCAACCTTATCCCCATCAAATCCAGTTGCCATGCAAATATTTTCATTATTTACAACATGATTTCTTTCATTTACCCCAAAATTTCCTTTATCAACCCTATCCCCATCTTGTTTATCATGCCATTCTAAACACAGTCTTTTCCTACATTTAGGTTCCTCAATGACAACTTTTTTATTGTTAGGTAATGAATGTTGATCAGGCAGTTCCTCAATGACAACTTTGTTACCTCCAGGGGAAAAAAAATAGGTTTTCAAGTTGGTTATCCCATGTTCAACATATACACTGAGAATTTGACATTGTGGAACATATTTAAGCATCTCAATGACATCTTGATCACTACCAAAGGCATGTAACCCAAAGTCTAGGTCACTGCCTGGTATGAGAAAATGGTAAAACATCATGTGAGTACCTGGGTAACCTAGTTGTTGCATCATATCATTCACTTGATGTATTGACAACTCATCAGGGTCTACCAAGTCGATGAATGTTTCTTTGCCATTCAAGTATTGTCTCCCTGGACTATTCCTAGTGAAAACCCCTCCATGATGAACCTTGAACGAAAAGTATTCTGGGTAATCAGCTGTGACACATTAAAACAAAAGATTAAAAAGAAAAGATCAACCATTGTGGGGTGAAATAAAACTTACAAATCAAAAATCAAACCATTGTTGGTCTGTGTAATACGCACCGTATATTTCTAATGGAACCAAGTCTTCAAATCGTGCTCTAATCGTCCACATTGCAGTAGCCATGGAACGAAGATTCAAGAATAAATGGAACGAAGATTCAAGAATCAATGCACCGTTAGTACTCTGGGTTCGTATGGGTTTGGAAGGTTTTGAAGGTGAGAGGATTGAGAAAAACACTTGAGTGTTTGTTTCAGACATATCCATATATGGAGGGAAACGATGTCAAATGTGAATTGACAAAAATACCCTCACGTGAGATGCACGTGTGTGGGTACTAACGGCAACATTTAAACGGTGTGAGTCCTTTGGACCAAAAGCGAGAGAAAGTATGATAGGTCAGGGTCTTTTTAAAAAAAATGAACTTTAAGGACGAAATCCGTTGAAATTGACATACTTTAAGGACCAAAAGTGAACTTTACTCTAAAAGCAATATTATTTTAAAGGTTAAATTAATTTAGCGAAACGATTGTCGATGTTTGATTTGATGGTTGTTAGTTATTTTGAGTTTTAGGGCTGTTTACCAAATTTCTTATCAAGTCCTGTATGGGTAAATTTGTCTCCCTGGATAAAAATCCATTGTTGTTTACTTTTTTACCTGAATTAATAGTCTGAATAATACAAATAACCAATCTGCCTTTCAAACAAAAATATGGTGTATGCTTGGAACTGATGCATTAGAATCCACACAATCACAACAATATGCTGGGAAATCAAAACAAAAAAGCTAATGTTCATCAAAAAACTAAAATCTAACTTCAAAAATCATGAAATCCAATGACAATCAATATATTTTTAACCCCATGATGGATCTAAACAGAAACAGCGAAACCTCCAGAAATGAAATCGAAACCTCACAACTGTAAACTATCAACAAAAAAACGAAATCGAAATCTGTAACTATCAACTGTAAACCTCACAACAGAAATCGAAATCGAAACCTCCATGGTATAAACTATCAACAAAAAACCAGTTCTAAGTGGGAGAAACAAAAAGACGAAATCGAAATCTGTAACTATCAACTGTAAACCTCACAACAGAAATCGAAATCGAAACCTCCATGGTATAAACTATCAACAAAAAAACAGTTCTAAGTGGGAGAATATATCGTCGCCGGAGAAGAAGCTGTCGCCGGAGAAAGCTTAGAGTGGGAGAGAGAGCTGGACTTTGGAGGCGATAGAATGATAGAGAGAGGTGGAGAAATGGGAAGGTAAGGGTTTTAGCCGTGTTCTTTCTAAAGGGTAATATGGTCACTTTTTTCAATTTTTTCATCTTAATGTGGACAAGAGCCATAAACTTACTGAGCGAATAAGCTGGTTGCTGCCCCATTAAGTCATAAGTAAACACTCAACTTTGTCTGCGCAAATAAGCCATTTTCTTTATTAAGCCCAATAAGTCACAAGTAAACAGCCGTTTAGTTACATTCTTCATCAATTTTTGGGATCCAAAATCATAAGACAGTGTTAATAAGAAAAAATAGCAAAGGGGTTAAACTTTAACTTTGTTGAAAAGACTGAGGGTTCAAAGTATAAAATTTGGTGCTTTTGATAAAGTAAGTAACCTTTGGTCAAATATGAAACATCGGCCTACATTTTTTTCAATATTTAGGGGCTGTTTGTTTACCTCTGAATGGTGACATTCAGATGTCACCTCTGAATCGGTCAGAGGTTGGGGGTTTTTGGCAAAAAAAAAACACCTCTTAATGGTGACAATAACCTCTTAACCATTTTGCATGTTAGACCACACTCAACCATTCAGAGGTAAACAATTTCCAGATTTGCCCCTCCTCTCCCACACCCTGCGACGCCTCCTCCCTCTCCCTCTCCCACACCCTGCGACGCCTCCTCCCTCTCCCTCTCCCTCTCCCACGCCGGCAACACCTCCAGACTCACTGGACTCGGAGGTTTTCCAGTGACATTAACCTGATTCAAGGGTCTATTTGGTTGGATTCCGGCCAAATCTTGATTTTCTTGGTTGGTCAGTAAGATCGACACCATCAAACTTGATAAGGAAATCTTTGTGGAAATCAGTAAGATCGACACCATCAATGCCCCAGAAGATCATCAATCCAAGAACAACAACCAACACCAAAACCCTAAAAGACCAGTGAATCGTAGACCAGGACACCCATGATGCATTAACAGATTTTTCCGGCAACATATTTCTACAGGATGAAAAAAAAGAAATCTAACCCAAAACAGAGCTGGTTTGATGGGATGGTGATAGAAGGAAGATGAATTTGTACAGAGATTATAATAACTTTCTCGAGAAAGTAAAAGAAAGACTTGTGGGAAAGAAAGTGTGTGGTAGTCTTTGGATTCTTTGCAGATTAGTTTATACATAAGGATAAAATAGTAATTTGTTATCATTCAGAGTTACTATTCAGAACAGTTACCAAACAACCAAATTTCATTCTGCACTCAATCATACAGAGCCTCTCAACCATTCTGCACTAAATCATTCAGCAACTGCCAAACAGCCCCTTAGTGCGAAGAAAATATGATTTTAAATTAAAATTTTAAAGATTTTTGCTTTAATTGATTCCCTAAAATCTTTTCCAAAATATGAAAAAGTAGAAGAGAGATGATGAAAATTTCAAAATTCTCCAAATATAATTATTTAGGAACAAGAAATGATTTTGTTATTATTTCTACGTATTAATAAGAATCCTTGAAATTAAATCCTTTTTTGAGAAGAAAGTAAAAAATATTTTATAAATTGTATTGAATATTTTAATAATATAATAATCTTTAAAATGGATATTTATAATTTATGATTCGAATTTGTTTTAAGAATTGTTTTGAAACAATGATCCAAAATCTTATTGTAATATTTCTAATCTATTACACCACTACTTGTATAAATACATGTATCCTGAATCTTGTTAACATTTCATAATTAATCTTGTAATGACAATTAATTCAGACGTTAAATGTGTTTGAATCTTAAAGTTTTAGCATGATGGTGAATGTCTTTTTGTGTGATCATTTGTTTTAGAAACAAACCAACCATGTCCATGCTGTATGGGGTTGTTTCTTAATGAAAATGGGATTTGGGTATTTGATTTGCAGGTGTTCCGAGGAAGACTATATTTGATTTGGATATTTAATCATCCTTATTTTTTAGTTATCAGACAAATGATTGGTTAACAAAAAAGAGTTAAAAGGTGACAAGTATAAGAAGGGATTTAGCCATTTGAGCCTTTTATATTTTTTAGAAAAAAACTCTTAGGTGCTGTTTGTTTTTTAAGAGGTCTAAAGTCTGAAATCTTATTTCACTTCTGTTTTATAAGAGGTGGTGCTGAAGTCTGAAATCTGAATCATAAGACTGTTTGTTTTTTATTAAATTAATTAAAAATCATCACCAATCCTCTATCAATTAAATTAATTAAAAATCAAAAACTAAATTACCATAAATACCTGCTAAGAATGACTTATTTGAGACAGACAACAAATAAGATTAGACCTCCTCAAATCACAGCAACACATATACAGACACATAATAAAAAAGTAGAAATACACACCCAAAATCAAGTCCAAAAAGCCATCAACCATCTTGATTCAAAACATCGATCCAAAGGTGATTCAACCAAAATCGAGTCCAGAAAGCCATCAACCATCAAACAAAGGAACAAAGTTTCATACAGGCATTTTATCAAACAGGTTAAGCTCATCAACCATCTTGATTCTTGTGCACTTTATACCAGAGTCCAGAAAGCCATTGAACCTCAAGTTTGCAAGTGAACTAAAATCGAACAGAAGAGTGAAATAAAATCGAACATAAACTAAACTTAATTGAAACACTAATCAAACAAAATATCAAACCCCTTAAACACATCAATCATCATATAACCATTTCCAAAACCCCCAAAAATCAGAATATTCGTGCAACAAGATCCATGGTTTCGAATTACTTTACTTTGGTGTAAAATCGATAACGCGAGTACAGTTCCAATCGTCATAAATACCATGAACCCGATATAGGTACCGTCGTTGACGAAAACTGCATCTTCACGGTTATAAATCATTATGAATGGAATAAGACCGCCGATGACACCACCCATGTTGAATATGCTCCAGAATATAGAGATGTAAGTTCCTTTACGATCGGTTGGAGGGTATCGTCATAATAGCGCCCTGGCCGGCCCAGAGAAAACCGGCGCCGATTCCGAGAATGGCGCCGGCGACGACGGCGAAGGCTTGGTGTTTGTAGTGGTTGTAGTAGATGAAAGATCCGGCGTAGAGGATGTAAGTGGAGCAGCCGGCAAAGAGTGTGAGGCGGAGGAGGCTGATGGAAGATGGAGGCGGATGGGTTTTAGGGCACACACAGAGCTTTTAAGACAAACACTTGCCTCTTGTGAAATAAGAGACATAAAGAGCTTTTAAGATCTTCTTTTATAAATAAAAAATAAAACGGTCTTAAAGACCATTTGTCTGACCGAATGAGATATCAGAGCCTTTAAGACCTTTTTTTTTTTAAACAAACACACCCTTAGTCTGATTCATTAAGAGGTAGGGTCATTCAGACCGTTTGTTTTTTCCGAATTTTCAGTCACTTGTGTCTTATTGTCTTCTTATCCTCTAATATGGTAAGAGGTAAACCAACCTCTTAATTGCATCTTATTGTTCTCAATGAATTAACCTTATTAGGTGACTTTCAAATTTAAATTTATATATTTAAAATATATTATTATCGATTAAACGTATTCGTTTAAATGAATGCTAATTTTATAGTTTAGATGTAAATTCGTAATGATGATGCATAAATATGTGAAATTGTATAAATTTATATATATAAAAATTCAACACTATAATATTCTAATGGATCAAATACATAATTTAAACAAATTCGGACATTTATCAATTTACAAAAACAAATAGTCTTATTGATCTTCATTTCAGACTTCAGCATTACCTCTTATCAATCAGAAGTGAAATAAGATTTCAGACTTCAGCACCTCTTAAAAAAACAAACGCCGCTTTGATCACTTTAAGAACTTGTTATTAAAAAAAGTTCTTATCAGCCTCTTATGAAGAGGCTGATTCGATAAGAGGTAAAGACCGTTTGTTTGTTTTTTTCCAAATTTTCAATCACTTATATCTTACTTTCCTCTTATATAGTAAGAGGTAAACCAAACACTTATTTATTGGATTGTTTTGTGTTCCTAATATTAGTAATTTATAAGAGTCCACATTTGAAGTCTAATGAGATAATTATAGATTATCTTAAATTTAGTAAGTAATCAACGATAAAGAATTAAAACAATATATACATGAAGAAGCAGATATAATTAAAAACATTATCTACTTACTTCATCCTTATCGTTATTAATTATCTTTAAGATCCATTTATTTTACGCTAATTTAACAATTTTATCTTTCAGAAAACCTTATCCTTATCATTGTCTGCCTTAGGTTTTTCGGTAAAAAAGAAAAAAGATTTAAAATAACACGTTGAATATCAAGAAACAAATCCTTACACAATCAATATTAAAAAATTTATTAATGGTTTATCATCAATAAACCATTTAAGATACATATGGTAGCCTATCAACCTGAATATATTGATTTTTAGAGAAAATTATATACATAGCTTTTAAAATACCTCCTACGGGATATTGTATTGTAGTTTAAAAAAATACAATACATATATGGTACCTGATTTATTAGACACCCGAATAAGCAGCAGTGATACGGTCTCTCAGGTAGTCTCCACTCCGGATTGGAGGAAACCTAAGTGTAATTACCATCCGTATAACAAACTCACATTAGATTTAGACATATATACATATAGGATATATATATAGCATTCGTTCATGATAACATTTACCGTGGAGGAGACGAGTCACTGCAGCAGCTTGGCAAGCATTCCACTATGTAGTCCTCGTTAGGATCCAAAAACAAAGCAATCTGCACCATCCAATCCATGTCATATTATTTGTTTAATCTTTTTTTTCTTTCTAAACAATTATTGAATAAGCAAAAGGAAATAGTTTAGGAGGAGTAGTAATTACAGAATATCGCTCCTTCCCAGTAGGCATTACTCGATGTAGTGTTGATCTGCAATATACATTTGTCAAATGAAAAACCCCAACAACATAACATGACAGGATGCGATTTTACCGGAACAGACAATTACTCCATCTCTCCATCATGTCACCAACATTAACAATGAACGCCCTGCAACCAACGATAAAAAATACTTCATACTTTACTACTCAACAGAGGGCCTCTGTCTGTGTATTAACTTACTTACTGCTATCTATATTTTGTAACAAATTTTAATTGGCAAACTGGTGGTGTAACTTTTACTTGGCAGAAATTGTTGAATTTTGTTTTGCAACAAACCGAGTTTATTCACACACATATATACATATCCGTCTCTATCAAACTACAACAAATCCCGTCCACTGCAGTTTCCTAGAATCATAAATAATAAACTCACCCCTTCACATGATTAACATCCTCCCAAATCCGTGGTTGCTTATGTTTTTCCCTGCACACCTGTCAATATTGACGGGAAAAAAAGAAAAGATCAAAACTTACGTCAGAAAATCCAATTCAAGGTAATGTTTAAACAAAGCTTATATTGCCTGAAGCCCAGGGACGCCGTCTGTTGCCAGAAGAGTGATCATTCCATAATCTGAGTGTGCAGAAGCACCATATACAACCTCATCAGAAACCCCCATTTCACCTATATATATATATATATATATATATATATATATGATCATTCAAAGACTCATCATGTCCTCAATCCTCATCTAATTATAATTAGGTGAATGTGAATCATATTACAAGTTAAGCCAAGAGAGAATGAACCAACCTGGATAGTGCAACAATCGTACAACACCAAATGGTCTATCTAAGGCCCCTCCTGCTTTCTCAAAGAAGTCCTCATCCAAATTCAAAGCCAGTGCAATCAAAGAGCTCAATCGTTTCCCAGTAGACCTGTCCATGACATCCCCATCAGCATCATCTCATGTATAATCAATTCAGCTGCCTGCTTATATTCCTATATTAAGGATTAACATTTAAGAAGGTTGTATCTTAGGACACACACAATGTACCTAGATAGATTATGAAACCTATGTTTTCACATACCCTCTTGCTTGAACCAAAAAACAATTAGCGAAGATCAAAGGTAAACAGAGTATAAAAAGAGGAACAATTTGACCGTGACATAGTTCGGTTTTATTAAACCATTGGTGTTAAAAAGAGAGAATTGCAAAGATCAAATGATTTAACTATCAAGCTTTTCCCACACAATTGGTGGTTACAATGATTTTAGGAAAAAAGATATCACAAATGAAAAAGGATATCGGCATTGAACATTAAAAGAATCCAAATCAATTTTTGATTTTGAAAAGGAATAAGTTTGACCTAAAAAGTCAAAACTTATATGTCTATTATCCTTGGATGGAAAGAGAAACAAACATATATGCTCAAATCTACAAAGACACAGATCTAATATTAAAGAGAATCAAGGGTCATAGATCTAGATATAAGCTGCCAAATAGACACAGAACAAATAAAACCAACAACACTTACAATACTTGTTTGTAGTACTTCTCCAGTACAAATCTCCAACAAGGTAACAAGTCTGCAATCAATTTCCTTGTAGATTTAGTAAGAAAGAATGGAGCTCAAGAAATGATATAATAATGTTAGTACCTTCAGAAGGCCATTGATTTACATGTCTCTCATCGTCTTCTAGAGGACCGATATGGAAAGTTTCTTTTGAATCCCCTGTAGTTGAATCATACAACAACTGAGAGTTGAGTGATTCAGACCTTCCTTGTAACAAGCTATACTTTCTCGATTAGTAATAGTATAATTGTTTTAAAATTGAATATAGAGTTTGTAAGCAACATGTCAACAGACAGTATAATCGAAGCACTTGGCACTAATCACATGCTGAAGAATTACAGCACCTTTAGAAGTGGTAGAGGAATCAAGGTTCTCGGCATGAAGTGGTGCAAAACCCAAGTCCCCCTTGCGAGCCAATTTCATCTTCTCTTCAAGTGGAAGTGAAAAAAACTTTCTGCTTTCATCAAACACATTCTCTAACAGTTGTTTATCTACCCCATGATTGATGAGGTAAAAAAACCCATAGTCTATGCAGGCCTAATTCAATGATAAAAAAAATTCAGAAATGCAAAAAATAAGTGCACTAAAAGATTGGATCATCTTCAGTAGATTTCCAAACAACATTAGCAACCTATTAACAAACTAAGGGTTGTTTGGTTGGTTTTCCAATAAGGGGCTGTTCAGAGTAAAGGATCAAAATAAGTTTGCTAAATGATTGTTGGATATAGAAGCTAATTTGTCTGAAATAGGTCCACAACTTGTGTTACAACACGAGATGACAGGATCCTCTTTCCTAATGTTTGCAATGATCAAAATCCCATATAACAAAGGCCTACTAGCAACACTATGACTATGGATGTAAGATACTTTTCTTCTTCTTCTATTGATGACGGTTGCGGATTGCATGCATATTCAGGTAATGATTTCGGAAAAGAAGCAAGACCTGTCGGATAGAACTAGCGGTGGAGATTCGATCGGATGATGAAAGATCGATCAACGGAAGGCTCAGAGATTCCGTCATCTGTGAAATTTAGTACTTGAATATATCACAAAATTCATTTCAATATATGTATATGTTATACATCGCAGGAGAAAATAAAATTTCCAATAAACTAAGGGAAAATTCCATTTCAAGATTATTATAAGTATAACGATGCTAAACCACAAAGTAATTATATTTAAGGGGTGTTTGGGATTGCTTATTTAAAACAACATATGTTTTTTTTTTCAAAATTGCTTATCAACATATGTGGTGAGAAAAAGGAATTTTATAAAAAGTGTTTGGATTAGCTTATGGAGGTGCCAAAACGTGATAAGCTGATGATAAGTTGTTTTTTAGTGTTTGACAAATTTTGCTTATACACGACCAAAAAAGACATTGTTCCATATTATTGTTTATTTGTTTTTTTTAACATATAACCGTTTATTTTTCATCATTTATATTTATATCTTTGACAAAAAATTATATCAATAACATTAAAAATTATAGAATTACAGCTTATTACCTTTCCCTATATTCTTAAGGCTATACTTGAAATTTATATGACCCAGATCAAGCTCTCCTTGTATTATCAATGCCACTCTCAGAGACAAAACAACAAACATGTGGTGTTCAAACCCAAAACTACAATTCCAACATCGAATACACCAATGAAAATATTTAAAAACCCCAAAAAAGAAACAAAACGGAGAAGGAAACAAGGTTGATTCTTTGAATCAGAAATCAATCAGAAGGACTGGTTGAAACGAGGTGGGGACTGGATAAGAAATCAATCAGGAGGGCTGTTCCATTGATTCCAAAAGGCAAAAGCTGTAAATGGAACCAAGGTGGGGGCTTTTGAAATTTATGGCTATGAAACTTCTTCATCAGATGACTGGTTGAAACAATTTGCTCAGCTCAATACAATTTTTTTTTTAAACGTCTATAGAACACAGCAGTGCCAACAAGATCGAATGGAGAGAAACTCATACCTGAAGAGGAGAGAGGATACGAGCAAGGTCGTATGGAGAAAACGACGGTGATGAGAGGAATCCGGCGAGAGTGAAGATGAACAGGAAGCAGACGAGAGGGTAACGATGGTGAGAGGTCTGTGCGTGCGGTCTGGGTTAAAAGAAGAAGGGTAAAAATGTAATTTGGATATTGACAAAGGATTTTCAAATAAGTTTGGATGAAGTAAGCTATCCAAAACAATTTATTTAATAGAGAAATTAATTAAAATACCCCAAGTTTGAAATTGACTTACTAAAATATCCCAAAAAATGAAAAGTTTACCAAAATGTCATTTTTTCCGCGGAGGGAGCCCTCTATAGCGGGCAGGGACCAATTGTGAAAATTTTTGCAAGATTATTTACACTTTCAGTCCCCATCGCGGGCCTCGATCGCGAGCCTCGTTCGCGGGCCTCGATCGCGAGCCTCGTTCGCGGGCCAGGGACTGAAAGTGTAAATATATCTTGCAAAAAAATTCATAATTGGTCCCTGCCCGCGATAGCGGGCTCCCTTCGCGGAAAAAATGGCATTTTGGTAAACTTTTCATTTTTTGGGGTATTTTGGTAAGTCAATGTCAAACTTAGGGTATTTTAATTAAATTCCCTATTTAAAAAGTTATAAACATTTATTTTAGGGAATTTAATTAAAATACCCCAAATTTGACATTGACTTATCAAAATACCCCATTTTTTGAAAAGTTTACCAAAATACCCTATTTTTCCGCGAAGGGAGCCCTCTATCGCGGGCAGGGACCAATTGTGAAATTTTTTGCAAGGTATATTTACACTTTCAGTCCCGATCGCGGGCCAGGGACTGAAAGTGTAAATATATCTTGCAAAAAAATTCACAATTGGTCCCTGCCCGCGATAGAGGGCTCCCTTCGCGGAAAAATAGGGTATTTTGGTAAACTTTTCAAAAAATGGGGTATTTTGGTAAACTTTTCAAAAAATGGGGTATTTTGGTAAGTCAATGTCAAACTTAGGGTATTTTAATTAATTTCTCTTTTTTTTCTTTAATCGGTGTGGAAAAGCCCTAAGCAATTCCAAACAGCTGTTTAGGACATCTCCAATAGGTCACATTATATTTTACACCAAATTTAAAAAATAGTGTAAAAATAGTTTTTTTTAACAGCAAATTCAAATATGTTACCAACAACCAGTGCAAAAAATAGTATAAATTTTAGTGTTAATAGTAACTCTTCTCTCATGGGTAACACTATTTTTTACACAAAAGTTAAAAATTGTGTAAATGAATAGTGTTATACCAAATTTAGTGTAATACTATTCATTACACTAAATTTAGCATGAAAAATAGAGACCCCGTGAATAGTATTATTTATACTTAATTTAGTATTTAATGTAAGATTTAGTGAGATGGTCTAATCAACTTCCACGTAACCTCAAATCTTTCAACCACCGCTAATCTGGATTCTGGAATGCATAAATTTTAAAGGGAATTTAATTAAAATACCTTAAGTTTGACTTTGAGTTACCAAAATACCTTTTTTCAGTTTTGCAAAAATACCCTACTTTTCCGCGATGAAGGCCCGCGATCGCGGCGAGTGACATTTTTGTAAAAAATTTACCCCGGCGTAATTTGGCCAATTTTGATGACTTTTGATTTGATATTTACACTTTCACCCCCTATACTTATTTACTTACTTTACTTTATACCTTTTACTTTCATAATTTTAATTTTACATTTAACACATATAATTGTTTATTAACTAAAATACGTTAAAAAATACGTTTTAATTTTAACAAGTTACACCATTATAATCGTCTCTTCGATACGTTCGAAATGAGCCCAACATTGAATATTTTTGGATTTATATATTTTAATATATATCATATAAACTACATAAAAATATTTTTTATATTTAAAATTCATATTCTTATAGTTAATTATTTAATTTATGGTACTCTTATAGTTAAAATACGTTTTATTTATTTTATTTTCGATGGTCCAAGTGTAAGTATTAAAAATTGGCGGAGGCTTTGTGATGGACATACATCGATCCTTTTGTGCATACTCTGTAACTGCAAATACTTCAGCTCCAAACACACATGAATCATCATTCGCCAAATACCCATTTTCACAATTCTTAAATGAGTCCAGTGATACCAACTTGTCAAAACCCCATTTCATATTCTTCTCGTGAAACCTTGTCCTATTGTCATTCATGATATCTATAAACACATTCAAATAATAATAATTTAAAACGATTTAATGAATTAGTTAATATATGATTATTATGTTAATGCGATAGGAGTGTAAAACAAAATTGAAAATACGTTAAAAATGAATTTTAAATATAAAAAAATATTTTTTATGTAGTGTATATGATATATATTAAAATATATAAATCAAAAAAATTCAATATTGGGCTCATTTCGAACGTATCGAAGAGACGATTATAATGGTGTAACTTGTTAAAATTAAAACGTATTTTTTTAACGTATTTTAGTTAATAAACGATTATATGTGTTAAATGTAAAATTAAAATTATGAAAATAAAAGGTATAAAGTGAAGTAAGTAAATAAGTTGTAACACCCGTAATTTCCAGATAGATCCAATGTCGAATCAGTGTGGAACCGATCTTTAAGAAAAATATGAAAAATAAGTTTTGGGGTTAAATCATAGATTTTATGGTCTTGTTGGATGGGGAATTTGAATACGAGTCCAACGGTTCTTTTCGGAGCGAAAACGGAGCTATAACGAAGAAGTTACGGACGAAACAGTATCCGATCGACCGACCCAACAGGGAGCCGCGCGGCTTTCCACGCGACTTCAAAGTCGCGGGACAAACCGCGGGAATGGTCTGGTGTATTAAGACGCGAATTTCAGCCTCATACTTCAAACTTTCATAACTTTTGCATCCCAACTCCGATTTTGATGATTCAAGTTGCTACGGTTTCGTTTTTGAGAGCTCTTCAAGGATCTAGAAAGAGCTCTTCAAGGATTCAAGTTCTTCAAGGGAGCTTACGTTTGGGAAAAAATCTAGATTTAGCCTAAATCTAGCAAGGTGAGTTCAAGTTGCTTTGTGAAAATTTTGTACATGCCAAAATGTTTCTTTTAAAGTATTTGTGTGCTTTATATGAAATTATCACTTGTTGAGTTAATTAGTGGGTTTTGATTTAATCAAAGTGTTGAACTTTACAAATCTTGTAAAAACACCCACATTTGGGGATTTTGAGTGATTGATGAATAGATCACGAGTGAAAGAGGTTTTGTTAATTTATTGCATAAGTGAAGGTTATTTGGTCAAAATACACTTTTAGTGGTTTGTGATTATGTGATAACTATGATGTGGCACATTTTAAAGTGTGAACGTGTGAGTTGGGGATTTTGGTCAATCCGACCATGTGAATGTTTTAAGAGTTGTAAACCTTTATTTTGGGGCCGATGGCCTATTGAGGAATTAAAAGATAAAGATTTTGGGTAACGATGCATTTGGGCTTACGTAACCGTGTGAGTGACACGTATTTAACCAAACATTTATTTTGGCCTTAAAGGCTTGATTTATACTCAAATGAGTCTTTTGAGTGTTTGCCGGTTTTAGTGACTCGAGATGGAGTCTTGGATGTGTTATATGCTTAATTGCATTTTATTCGAATACGTGTCGGTTTAAGTGTTGGTCTTATGTGTGAAGACCGTTTGATGATTTACTCTTAGTACCTCTGGGACTAATGAACCTTAGTGAGTTATATGCATTGTCAAGTAATAAAAGAGTTGCATATACGTGTACATATAGATGCATATATGATTTGACTTCATTGGGAAGGTGGCAATGAAGGGGTTGTGAGATTATCATGCCTCGGAGCGTGTGTTGCATGATGTGAGTTAGATGCATTTCATTTGCATGAATTGATATTGATAAATGATCATTAGATCTTTTGAGCAGAGGGCTCGGTTTTGGACTCGGTTGAGTCTCGAGGGCATTCGCCCGATTTTTTATAAGCTCGACGTGGGCCTGGGGTTTGAGTTGCATGAATTGCATCATATTTGGAGTTTACATGATTTGAATGCATTAGTTATTCTTTTGAGGTCATGTATGAATTTTTAAGTTAAGTAAGCTTGTTTTGGATGATGGGTTTTCCAAGGTAAAGACCTAGTATGGTTGATGTCTAAGAGGGGCTAAAGACCTAGTATGGTTGATGCCAAAGACGGACTAAAGACCTAGTATGGTTGATGTCTGAGATGGACTAAAGACCTAGTATGCTTGATGTCTAAGATGGGCTAAAGATCTAGTATGATTGATGCCAAGGATTGACTAAATACCTAGTATGGTTGATGTCATCCGTTTTCCACATCCAAGAAGCTTACCTACATTTATTTAATCGTGGTTTAATTTATGTGTTTGCCACACTCGATGAGATCGGGTCTCCCCCGTCACCGAAGGGTGTTGATTTCGGGTATTTTATCTATTCACATTGTTGAGGTTATATTACATGCATATGGATTGTTTTCCATGACTGATGGGCGGATTTATGTTACATTCTTATTGGATGTTTTAACTGCTGGAGTTTTATTTTATGGTATTTGGATTTTAATACATTTTACGTTTGCGTAAGTTTTGCTTCGTATTATGTTTCCAATGAAAGATTATATGTAAATGGATGGTTTCCATGTCTCACGGGTTGAGTATGTATTGTCAACCGTATTTGAAGGTTTTGCCTAAAACTAGATTTACGAACGTATTTGAGTGGGTTGGGATTCGTAACTCATTTTTGGAAAACGCTTTACACTTTTGGGGAGGATTCCCATGGATTTTGGGTGCGTTGGAAAATGAGTCATTTATGTCATATTTGGGAACTCTTTGGAAATGATAACCTTTGTCGCAAACTTTCATTAAAGATTTATTGAATCATGACTAAAGTTACTAATTTCCGATTTATGATTTTATATAGTCATGATAAAATGCTTGAACTCACTAGGCGTAAGCCTAACCCTTTTTATTTGTCGGCATGTGCAACAGGCTCAGGTTGGGGTAGCTCTAGCTACATTGTGAAGTGGCGAGTGCTAGTAGAGTGCACGAGAGGTGACTTGATTAGTGAAGTATTCCGCATTTGTTTGGACTAGCAACTTGTGTTGTGTTAAGTGACGCCCGTTTTAAGTTATTAACTGTAGAAATTATGATGTTTTAATTCCGAGGTATTTTGATGAAGGAATTGTAGAAAAGATTTATCTATTTTGGTTATTTTATTGAATTTTAAAGTTAGTTGCTCGTTTCAAATTTGAGGGTGTTACAAGTTGGTATCAGAGCATAAGTTTGAGAGATTTAGGTGTTGATTTTGGATACCTATACTCAAACTAGCGTTTGTTTAAGTAAATGAGATTGAAATTCACCTTTAGGAACTTTAAGATAGGATGTTTTGAAGTTGATGGAGCTTTTAGAAACGAGAATCATGTTAAGAGTAGCAAGGATAAGCATGTACGGTGCGTTCATAGTGACACCTGGCCAGTGTCATGGTGAACCTACTAGTACATATGCATACTTGAATTGCTTTCATGTGATGATCGTTGGGGTAGTGAAGGAGGTTCTAAGCTAGTAGTCGTTGGAATAGATGGACAATTCTAGTATTAGTCACTTGGAGTGATGATGAGCATGATATTTGCTTTAAGTAGACCGTTTCAGGTCAAGATTGATGGTTGGACTAGAACCATAGGCTTATTGAGCCGATTTTGATTCGAGGAAAAACCGTAAGGTTAATTGATGTAATTCCCAATACACCTTAAGATGGTGAAAGCATCCGAATGACAATAGTGGACCGGAGAGATTTGGAAGAGTATGAGTTAAGACGTTGAATGCCGACTATGTCATGCACAAAGTTATTTTGGAAATAAATTGCATCAACTATTTCGTGTGTTTCCAATCCTTATATGGATTGTGTTTTGAATTTTGAGAAAATGATTAGCACACACACAAGATTTCAAATCATGGTTTTGAACGTGCATGAAACCATTTTATTGCGATAGTTGCAAACTCCGCCGGGATTTGTTTTGCTTTATTTCATTATTGTTCAACATTGGTTTCGGATATAATGATAATCATATTTTTATGATGTTTAAGAGGTTGGGCAATGACTACGGCTTGTGACTTTAACATTGGATCTCCTCCACATATGTTAGAGTTTGGGCAGAAAGGTATCTTCCATAATATCTATGTAAAGTTATTTTGGGAATTTGTTTAATGTGAGTTGTTAAACAACGTTGTTTATGGGGTATTACCCGAGAAGGGAATTTTTAGGATTTTGGCGTCTCATTTATGATTTTCCTTATAGCAATTTGGCTTTGGGAAGCATGATGTTTAGCGCCGTTTTATTGACTTGGAGTCGTTGAGTCCATTGAGGTTCATGGAGTTTTGTTTTACGGCATGTTGAGTCGTGTGAGTATAATTTTACTATGTGCATACTCTATTTGCTTATGTGAAAAGTTTACGAGTTATGTTGGGCATTTGGTCCCACTTGAGTTTTGTTGAGAAAAGTTAATTTTATGCCATAAGGCGACTAAGAAAAGATGAGTTTGGAATTCTAGTGTCGCATAACTTTTCTTTCAAGTGTTTGTGTTAGTAAGTATTTTATTGCAAATAGTTCAGTGTATGGATTGATTTATACGTGGCTTAAGTGATGCATGAAAGGACATTTTTGGTGACGATTCACAATAATTTGCTTGGTGCGCTTTTGGTCAGTTAAATGTTTTATTAGCATTTTTATGTAAAATGTGTTATATCGACTTAGGGGTATGCATAGCTTGGTAACCATTGTTTTCTCGACACTTTGCTAAACGAGACGTGCATGAAAATGTTTTATTAACTCCTTGTTTAAATGAGAGACCATTTGGTCAAAGCATGTTTTAGAGGTGTGAGGATCACAGATGGTTTACAATACGTGATATTTGAAAAACACAAATGTATGAGTCGTTGACATTGGTCAATTTTGATTTGCCGAATATTTTTTGGAAAATTGAAAACCTTTTGGTTTGGAGGAAATGTTTATATTAAATATTTTGACAAATACATTTTAAGCAATGACGTTTCAACGTTTTATGTTCCAAGTACGGAATTTTGAGGAAAGTGCTTCGTGATAAAGATTTTAGAAAACTTGTTTGTATAAAATTATGATGCGTGGAATTCTTATGTTTTGAACATTGATGCGCACCGTGGGTGTAATTTGAGATTTGAAAATAGGTTTGAACCCTTTTTAGTGTCAACAAATTATTAACACTTCTTTCCTCGTATGTTTTGGACAAACGCATTGTTGTGTGCAAGTTTTGCTGGAAAACGTTTTATTCAAATGTCATTATAGGACCGAATGAGGAATTTTGGGAAATTGATTTAAAGAGTTTCATCTCTTGAAATCTGGTCACGAACCATTTGATGCATGTTATTTCGTTTCAAGAAAATTTCTAATGGAAATGTTACAAGCTTGCATGCCTACCCCAATGTGAGGTTTTATGATGTTTTAGTCGATGATTTCAAGTAATGGAAACGTATGAGTTTGTTTTAAATAGGGGAATTGCACAAGTCGTTTTGAGTTTTGACTGAGGTGTAAGTAGGAATTGTTTCCTTGTTTTTGTATAATAAACTGACGCGCGCAAAATGTGTTGGGGAAACCTGGTCCCATACGATTTTATGGTCAGAAAAGAATTTGGAGTCAAATGTCGTTTGGACTCTTTTGAAATACGTGCACACCTTGTGTTGCACCCCGTTTAAGGTCGAGCAGTCACTTTACATGCCTGTCGTGAGTCAATCCATACTAGAACCGTGGCGTCCACTTTAAAGAAATTGTTTATTTTGCTTTTGCGTTTTGTGGGAAAACTGAACTGCAATGAAATAATTTTTAACATGATTTTCATATGTGGTACGAGCGTGTCCATTTTGCGTAACTACCGATTTGATAGTAGTTTTCTATACTTACGATTTATGTGACGTGAAAATCTTTGTGTTGAGATTTTTTTTGTGAAAGGCTTTGTTGAGTGGCATATTTATGGAATAACGCACTTGAAAACCTTGAACTCGTTAGGACCTTAGAAAGGGTAAGTAACCCGGTTAAGAGTAAATGCGTGTAGCACTTCGACGGTGGAAGCTTGAGTATTTCACGTGTGATAATACCGTAGACTGAATGGTATCGGTTAAGGGATGATGGCCTTTGTAATTAAGAGAATAAATGTGCGGTAACCTATTTGAGGTAGGTGATATATTTAGGTATCGACTTTTGGGCTTGAGGCCAAGCACCTTTAGTGTAATCGGGGGATTGTAGCCGATTTTAAAAGAATGATGGTGTTAGTCCCAGATGGCTATAACAAGTATTGTAGAAGGGGGGGGGGTTGAATACAATACTCAAAATTTTCACAATTTTAATTCTTTTATTGAAAATCTTTCAACAAGAATTACACATAGAAAACTTAAGACTGTTGCGGAAAAGAACAGATAAACTATTCTAACAATCTTACACAAAGTATACAACAAAATAACTAAGAACACTTAGAACAAAGCTATAAAGTTTTTCAAGCAAACTGGAAATTCTTGCACTTAGAGAATTCTTCCAGTTTGCGTAGAATATCAAGAGCTCACAGTAATCTTCAAAGTCTCTCAAGATGTGTGTATTTTCTGTATGGAGAGCTCTTCCTTTTATAGTGACAAGGAGTGTGCAAGCATTGAATGCTTGGGACACTTGTCATCTTCACACTTGCTGAGGATGTTGACTTCTGGAAAGTTGTGAAGTCCTTGTCACCTTTTACAAGGTACAGTCAGAAGAGCCCATGCATGAGAAAAGAGTTTTGCATGGAAATGGATAATAAGACAGAATGTCACTTTATCCATGTAGAAAATATCTTCTCAATTTGTCTTCTTATGTCTCTCATTTTTGTCTTCTTTTGCTTCTCAAAATCTCTTTCAACAAATGCACCACCGAAGAAAGGTTGTAAGATTTCTTCCAAGACAAAATGAATTTGCTTCTCATTTTGTCTTATTATGTCTCTCATTTTTGTCTTCTTTTGCTTCTCAGATTTTCTTTCAAGAAAAGCACCACCGATGGAAACTTGGGATATGTGACACATCTTTGGAGAAAACATCTTTGAAGCTTCTTTGAGGTCCCACCGAAATGTCATTTGGGATATGTGACACATCTTTGAGATATGTGACATCATCTTTGAGATATATGACATCATCTTTGGGAAAAGCTTCTTTGAGACTTGGCCGAAATAGAGAGAAGTTTCGGTGGAGATACCACCGAAATTGTGAGAACAATTTCGGTGAACAATGACTTGTATGTTTGAGAAAAGATCTTTCACTTCCACAATGAGAGAATCTTTAATCTTGACTTTGGTTGATCTTTGACTTCACCAAACATTTGATATCTTGTACAAGCCATTACAAAGAACCATGCATCCAAAATTTCTCTAAGTATAAAATGTTTTTCAAAGTATAAAAGGAGATCATGAGGTCATCTTCAAATCTTGATGACCCAACAATCTCCCCCTATTTGATGATGACATCCATACTTAGAAAAACATGAGTAAGACAGTGAATAATGCAAGTTGACCCTTCTTTACTCTTTTGGGTTCTTTTTCACACAGTCCATTTTTTTTTGTGTGTGTATGTATATATGATATTTACATATAAGAAAAAATAAAAAGGTATAGCTGTACAAATAATCGAAAGGAAAAGGAAAGAAGTATAAACAGAATGAATATTACTTGCATCTTTGGAGGGGCGAGTTGAAACTTGTGTCTGGCTTGAGGATTCTTCATTTTGATCAGCAGCCTTAGGATACTTCTGCCCAACTGTTGCATCTTGGCATCTTTTCATGTTTAGCATCAGCATCCTTTGTCTTTGTTTTGCTCCCCCTCAGTTAGATCAGTCGGTCTTTGTGTTTCTCCCCCTCAGTTAGATCCGCCCGGACTGAAGTGCTCCCCCTTGACCGGTCCGTCGATGTCCTCATTTTTTCAAGTTGGTCGCTGTGTATGAGTACTGAGGGTTTATGTTGCTCCCCCTCAGATGAATTCTCCCCCTCAGCGGCCGACGTAGGAAAAACACCAAGAGAAAATGAAAAGATCGGCCAGAACCAAGACTATTTTTTTTTTTTTTTTTTTTTTTTTTTTTTTACCTTTCCACCGAAAATTGAGGAAAATCCACCGAAAATAGGCTATTTTCGGTAGGATTTTCGGTGGAAAATCGGTAGGATTTTTTTTTTTTTTTTTTTTACCTTTCCACCGAAAATTGAGGAAAATCCACCGAAAATAGGCTATTTTCGGTGGAAAATAGGTAGGATTTTTTTTTTTTTTTTTTTTTTTTGCTTTTCCACCGAAAATGAAGGAGAATCCACCGAAAATTGGCTATTTTCGGTAGGATTTTCGGTGGAAAATCAGTAGTAAAACTTCTAAGACATTATGGAGAAAATCTTCAAAGTGAAGAAAAGATTGGAATTTCATCTTCCAATTTGATGACCCAAAAAGATTGAGTTTGAGGATTTGGGGTGACATCTGTAGAAGAGTTTGTAGTGGGTGGATTGGTGGAGGGATTTGAGGTGGTGGATCGGTGGAGGGATTTGAGGTGGTGGATCGGTGGAGATTCGGTGTGGAATCGGTGTGGGTCGGTGTAGACTCGGTGGTGGATCGGTGTGAGGATTCCACCGAGGAGTTTGAAGGATTGTACCGAATTTAGAAGGGTTTCACCACCGAATTTGAAGGGTTCCACCGAATTTGAGGGGTACCACCGATCGAGGAGGCAAAACATATGATGGGAAGTAAAGTATGGTGGGATATGGTTTTGGTTTGGTGGTTAAGGAAAATTTCGGTGGTGAGGTTTAGAAAAGAAATGGAATTTTAAGAGATTGGAGATGGTGATGTCATGAGAATGACATCAACATGCTTATGATGTCATGAGAGTAAAGAATTCTAAGGTTTTGTCAACTTTCTCACTTGTTCACATAGATCCATCTGCCCAGCTCAAAATCTGCAATCACAAAGAATTTAAAATCCAGGTACCCATTTTGAAGGTGTGTCCTTTTGGGTTAGAAGAAAAAGAATGAAAAGAATTTATATCACTCAGAATAATTCTTTATTTCACACAGTCTTTGGCAAAATGAGAAATATCACCACAGATATAGCATTTTCTATAAAGAGAGTTCCTTTTAGAAACTTGACATTTTTCCTAACTTTTGCTCAAAGATTTTGAAGAGATAACAAAGAATGGGGGTGCATCACATAGAATTCATATTTCAAAAATTGGGAGTACATAAATCCTTTCTTTTGAATTGGACATTTTGAAACTCACAGATTTAAGAAGAAAATCGGTATGAGAAGTCATAAAGTTATTTTTGAAAAAAATTTGGAGGATTTCTTTTTAAGAAAGAAACAACACCCAGAGACTAGCCAAATAAAATTTCCAAAATTTATGTTTTCAGATGTGATGGCAGAAATTATGGACACATAGCAAAAGAGTTTGAAATAAGAGAATTCATAAAAAATAGATAAAACACATAGTATGTACCTGTGAAGAGTAGAAGAAGCACTTAGTTGATACAAGAGCAGTTGAGGAGTCATTCGCTTTCAGATGTGGGTTCATCTGCCAAATCATGAGTTTTAGCAGGCAGACTCTTTCCTCTTCTGACAAGTCTTTCATTTCTTTCCTTTTCTCTCTTGTATTTCTCCTTGTATCTTTCAGCCCGGTCAAAATTTGCAGAAGAGGAAGATTGGCTGAAATTTTTGGAAAATCGGTGGGAAGCACTTCTAAGTCTTTCAAGGTTTCTACTTTTACACTCAGAAGCAAAATGACCCTTTTTACCACACTTAAAACATTCCTCATTAGATTTGTCCAAACAAGAGTGTTTGGAGAGAGAAGAGGAGGATTTTCTACCAAACTTAGATTTTTGAGAAGAGAGATGAGATTTGGATTTAGAGTGCCCATCCAACATGGCCATTTCATCAGATAATTTATCAGCTGAAGTTTCCTCACATTCATCCTTAGCATCACTAAGATATGCTTCTGAATGATCATTGGGATCTTCTTGACTATCATGGTCAGAATCAGATGGGTAGGAGATTTTTGGAAAACACTTAGTCTTTTTGTAAGAGTCACTTAGGAGAGCTAGAGAAGAGTTCTTTATAAACTTATGCAGTTTCGTCTGCTCATAGTTGAAAAGAGTTCCATAAAGAACAGTTAAGGGCATGAACTCAAGGTCCTTGGTAGTTTTGATGCAAGTACATATATTTTCCCAAAAATCTGGAAGACAATCCATGAACTTGCACAAGACTTCCTAATTATCATAGACTCTGCCCAACAACTTAAGATCATTTAAAAGAGAGTTGAAGCGATTATAGAAGCTAGGAAGAGATTCTCCTTTTTCAAAAGCAAAGAGTTCATAATTTCTAACAAGAGCAATCTTTCTGCTCTTTTTAACTTCATTTGTACCTTCGTACAAAACACACAGAGTGGACCACATCTCTTTGGCAGTAGAGAGATTTACCAGAGAGTGGTACACTTCATCAGGAAGAGAGAGAGCAATGATAGTTCTAACTTTAGAATCAAGAGACACAAGTCGTTTTTCCTCATCAGTATATTTCTTAGGATTTTTAAGAATGTAACGACCAGTAGCAGCAGATTTTTCTTCATCGGACGAATCATCAGAATCATCTTTTTCCATGGTTTCTTTACCCGGCCTCTGCGTTTCATAGCGAGCCCAAACTCTGGGGATAATGGGTCCCTCTTGGAGAATGGTTGGATATCTAGTATCCACTCCTTCCATGAACAACATCATGCGGCTTTTCCACAAAGAGAAGTTGTTAGCATTAAACTTAGGAGGTTTTGAAATGGAGCCATTTTCAGAAAAGTTATTTTGAAAAGAGTTTTCAACAGTAGAGGAAGAGGAGGCAGCCATCGCAGATCAAGTTTATGGAATTAAACTTTCTGCTCTGATACCACTTGTTAGTCCCAGATGGCTATAACAAGTATTGTAGAAGGGGGGGGGGGGGGGGGGGTTGAATACAATACTCAAAATTTTCACAATTTTAATTCTTTTATTGAAAATCTTTCAACAAGAATTACACATAGAAAACTTAAGACTGTTGCGGAAAAGAACAGATAAACTATTCTAACAATCTTACACAAAGTATACAACAAAATAACTAAGAACACTTAGAACAAAGCTATAAAGTTTTTCAAGCAAACTGGAAATTCTTGCACTTAGAGAATTCTTCCAGTTTGCGTAGAATATCAAGAGCTCACAGTAATCTTCAAAGTCTCTCAAGATGTGTGTATTTTCTGTATGGAGAGCTCTTCCTTTTATAGTGACAAGGAGTGTGCAAGCATTGAATGCTTGGGACATTTGTCATCTTCACACTTGCTGAGGATGTTGACTTCTGGAAAGTTGTGAAGTCCTTGTCACCTTTTACAAGGTACAGTCAGAAGAGCCCATGCATGAGAAAAGAGTTTTGCATGGAAATGGATAATAAGACAGAATGTCACTTTATCCATGTAGAAAATATCTTCTCAATTTGTCTTCTTATGTCTCTCATTTTTGTCTTCTTTTGCTTCTCAAAATCTCTTTCAACAAATGCACCACCGAAGAAAGGTTGTAAGATTTCTTCCAAGACAAAATGAATTTGCTTCTCATTTTGTCTTATTATGTCTCTCATTTTTGTCTTCTTTTGCTTCTCAGATTTTCTTTCAAGAAAAGCACCACCGATGGAAACTTGGGATATGTGACACATCTTTGGAGAAAACATCTTTGAAGCTTCTTTGAGGTCCCACCGAAATGTCATTTGGGATATGTGACACATCTTTGAGATATGTGACATCATCTTTGAGATATATGACATCATCTTTGGGAAAAGCTTCTTTGAGACTTGGCCGAAATAGAGAGAAGTTTCGGTGGAGATACCACCGAAATTGTGAGAACAATTTCGGTGAACAATGACTTGTATGTTTGAGAAAAGATCTTTCACTTCCACAATGAGAGAATCTTTAATCTTGACTTTGGTTGATCTTTGACTTCACCAAACATTTGATATCTTGTACAAGCCATTACAAAGAACCATGCATCCAAAATTTCTCTAAGTATAAAATGTTTTTCAAAGTATAAAAGGAGATCATGAGGTCATCTTCAAATCTTGATGACCCAACAGATGGTAATGGTAGTAGTAATCTTAAGATGCTCTTTTGTGATAAGAGGATTTAGGGAAATGACTTTCCTTGCGTGGTAAGAGAAACTGTTAACTTGATGTTTGATAATTGGACACATCCTTGGGATTGTGTAGCTGATGGGTCAGTGATGACCGTTGGTGTTAAAATTAGTGGGATCCGCTGAGAGTAAATACTAGTCCATTAGCGGGATTAGTTGAGGATTCGGAAGTTTTGGTTGATGTTGGTAGTGATTGAACGTCGGGTTGAATTGGAGAGAAAAGTTAAGAACGTGTAAATGTAGTATGATTGGGAAGTATGGAACATCTAAGGTTGGGAGACAACCGGAGTCGTCTAACTAGGAGTTATCCCAGTGGTTAGATGTTGTTACGGTCAAGTAACGTGTACTTGAAGAAGTTTTGTTGGTAAGAAATTATTCGAGGATTCGTCCTTATAAGACTGTGTGGGGGAATTTAGATTCCAGTTAGGAATTGATGATTAATGGTCGACAGTAAGTCGGTTGGCTTTGGATTCTAAAGGATGTAGATTTCGAGGACGAAATCATCCTAAGGTTGGGAGGATTGTAACACCCGTAATTTCCAGATAGGTCCAATGTTGAATCAGTGTGGAACCGATCTTTAAGAAAAATATGAAAAATAAGTTTTGGGGTTAAATCATAGATTTTATGGTCTTGTTGGATGGGGAATTTGAATACGAGTCCAACGGTTCTTTCCGGAGCGAAAACGAAGCTATAACGAAGAAGTTACGGACGAAACAGTATCCGACCGACCGACCTAACAGGGAGCCGCGCGGCTTTCCACGCGACTTCAAAGTCGCGGGACAAACCGCGAGAATGGTCTGGTGTATTAAGACGCGAATTTCAGCCTCATACTTCAAACCTTCATAACTTTTGCATCCCAACTCCGATTTTGATGATTCAAGTTGCTACGGTCTCGTTTTTTAGAGCTATTCAAGGATCTAGAAAGAGTTTTGAAGTATGATGAATGATCCAAGAGTATTTGGTGGTGGTTGAGGTAAACTTCTCACTTTTCTTCATCTAAGAAGTTAGGGTTTTGGTGTTTTGGTGATATTTGGATGTTTTATGTTAGGAGAAACATATATAAGTGTTTGGGGATGATTATTTATGGTTGGAAACTTGTGGATCTAGGTTTTTGGAAGTTTTGGGCTTGAGGGTTCAAGTTCTTCAAGGGAGCTTACGTTTGGGAAAAAATCTAGATTTAGCCTAAATCTAGCAAGGTGAGTTCAAGTTGCTATGTGAAAATTTTGTACATGCCAAAATATTTCTTTTAAAGTATTTGTGTGCTTTATATGAAATTATCACTTGTTGAGTTAATTAGTGAGTTTTGATTTAATCAAAGTGTTGAACTTTACAAATCTTGTAAAAACACCCACATTTGGGGATTTTGAGTGATTGATGAATAAATCACGAGTGAAAGAGGTTTTGTTATTTATTGCATAAGTGAAGGTTATTTGGTCAAAATACACTTTTAGTGGTTTGTGATTATGTGATAACTATGATGTGGCACATTTTAAAGTGTGAACGTGTGAGTTGGGGATTTTGGTCAATCCGACCATGTGAATGTTTTAAGAGTTGTAAACCTTTATTTTGGGGTCGATGGCCTATTGAGGAATTAAAAGATAAAGATTTTGCGTAACGATGCATTTGGGTTTACGTAACCGTGTGAGTGACACGTATTTAACCAAACATTTATTTTGGCCTTAAAGGCTTGATTTATACTCAAATGAGTCTTTTGAGTGTTTGCCGGTTTTAGTGACTCGAGATGGAGTCTTGGATGTGTTATATGCTTAATTGCATTTTATTCGAATACGTGCCGGTTTAAGTGTTGGTCTTATGTGTGAAGACCGTTTGATGATTTATTCTTAGTACCTTTGGGACTAATGAACCTTAGTGAGTTATATGCATTGTCAAGTAATAAAAGAGTTGCATATACGTGTACATATAGATGCATATATGATTTGACTTCATTGGGAAGGTGGCAATGAAGGGGTTGTGAGATTATCATGCCTCGGAGCGTGTGTTGCATGATGTGAGTTAGATGCATTTCATTTGCATGAATTGATATTGATAAATGATCATTAGATCTTTTGAGCAGAGGACTCGGTTTTGGACACGGTTGAGTCTCGAGGGCATTCGCCCGATTTTTTATAAGCTCGACGTGGGCTTGGGGTTTGAGTTGCATGAATTGCATCATATTTGGAGTTTACATGATTTGAATGCATTAGTTATTCTTTTGAGGTCATGTATGAATTTTTAAGTTAAGTAAGCTTGTTTTGGATGATGGGTTTTTCAAGGTAAAGACCTAGTATGGTTGATGTCTAAGAGGGGCTAAAGACCTAGTATGGTTGATGCCAAAGACGGACTAAAGACCTAGTATGGTTGATGTCTGAGATGGACTAAAGACCTAGTATGGTTGATGTCTAAGTTGGGCTAAAGATCTAGTATGATTGATGCCAAGGATTGACTAAATACCTAGTATGGTTGATGTCATCCGTTTTCCACATCCAAGAAGCTTACCTACATTTATTTAATCGTGGTTTAATTTATGTGTTTGCCACACTCGATGAGATCGGGTCTCCCCCGTCACCGAAGGGTGTTGATTTCGGGTATTTTATCTATTCACATTGTTGAGGTTATATTACATGCATATGGATTGTTTTCCATGACTGATGGGCGGATTTATGTTACATTCTTATTGGATGTTTTAACTGCTGGAGTTTTATTTTATGGTATTTGGATTTTAATACATTTTACGTTTGCGTAAGTTTTGCTTCGTATTATGTTTCCAATGAAAGATTATATGTAAATGGATGGTTTCCATGTCTCACGGGTTGAGTATGTATTGTCAACCGTATTTGAAGGTTTTGCCTAAAACTAGATTTACGAACGTATTTGAGTGGGTTGGGATTCGTAACTCATTTTTGGAAAACGCTTTACACTTTTGGGGAGGATTCCCATGGATTTTGGGTGCGTTGGAAAATGTGTCATTTATGTCATATTTGGGAACTCTTTGGAAATGATAACCTTTGTCGCAAACTTTCATTAAAGATTTATTGAATCGTGACTAAAGTTACTAATTTCCGATTTATGATTTTATATAGTCATGATAAAATGCTTGAACTTACTAGGCGTAAGCCTAACCCTTTTTATTTGTCGACATGTGCAACATGCTCAGGTTGGGGTAGCTCTAGCTACATTGTGAAGTGGCGAGTGCTAGTAGAGTGCACGAGAGGTGACTTGATTAGTGAAGTATTCCGCATTTGTTTGGACTAGCAACTTGTGTTGTGTTAAGTGACGCCCGTTTTAAGTTATTAACTGTAGAAATTATGATGTTTTAATTCCGAGGTATTTTGATGAAGGAATTGTAGAAAAGATTTATCTATTTTGGTTATTTTATTGAATTTTAAAGTTATTTGATCGTTCCAAATTTGAGGGTGTTACATAAGTATAGGGGTGAAAGTGTAAATATCAAATCCAAATTCATTTCTTCGCGGGACACACCCCGCGTACTCAGGGTAAATTTTTTACAAAAATGCCATTTGTCGCGATCGCGGGCCTCTATCGCGGAAAAGTAGAGTGTTTTTGCAAAACTGAAAAAAAAAGTATTTTGGTAAGTCAAAGTCAAACTTAGGGTATTTTAATTAAATTCCCAATTTTAAAAGATATATAAGGCTAGGATCTAGTGAGAGTCTTAAAAACAAATTCAAAATAGCATGCAGAGTTTTGAAAATCATATTCCAGTTTGTATCCCCAATTGTTCAAACTCATATTCATGCATTTGAAATGATTGACATGAATCAAATCGTTCAATACCATGTTTGCTTACTATAATCACACACACGCCAATCGACTCTCATCTTAAGCATTCATGAAAGGCAATAAACAAGTTGTAAAATTTACCTGAAACAGATATTGCTTCCTAATGAAACAGATATTGCTTCCTAATCGACTTTCACTGCTGCTACCTGGCCTTGGCCTCAACAACAAATTTAGGGTTCTTCTGAGAAGACAATTGATTTTCTTCGTGCCGTGAGGAGGGCCCATGCTCATTTCACTAATTACATTGCTACACAAAGGAAAAAGAAAAAAGAAAAAACATTGCTACAAAAATCAAACCCGTCGATAAATCAATATATATATTAAATAAAAAACTAAGGTGAATGATGCGGCACAATTTGGTTTGAGAATTGCTGAAGTTTTGGATTGTGGTTGAAGTTGGTTGTCCTACATTGGTGAGGAATTGAAAAGTTAAAAGAGAAAATGACTATATAAAGGAGAATATGACGACTTGAAATCTTGAATGTCGATCAAAATTTTAATCCAATTTTGGGTTAAAAAGTTAGTACTTATTTAGTAGGGTTTAGGATCTCTCTCTCTCTCTCTCTCAACTCTTAAAACCTAGCCGCCACCACCATCTCGCTGGCCGGAATCTGCTCAGGCGATAAAACTGTCGAGAGAGAGAGAGTCGCTGCTGCTGCTACGCCGTCTGTCGCTGTCGCTGCTACTGCTACGCCGCCGGTGCTACGCTGCTGTTGTGAAGCTGTTCTTTTGTTAGCATCTTGGATCTGTTCAGAAAGGGTTTCGCCAACTGCCGCCGCTGCTTGCCTTTTTCTCAGGTTTCAAGCTTAAAACCACCGTCGGCGAGCACCGTGACCCGGTTTATAGAAGTCTCAACTTATAAATCCCTTTGTGGCTCTAAACCCCTTTGTGGCTCTAAATCCCTGTTGGTTTCCCCATCTTCTCCGAGGCAGATGTCCTTTGTGTCCCATTTCTGTGATACCATGGTAGTTCTCCCGGCCTTCACCAACAAAATCCAAGATTTGTACGTAGAAGCCTATGGTGATTTTGTCAAAGGCGCTGGAGAGTACTTGGTATCGTTATTGGTAGAAAGAATGTGGAAATATCGGAAACACCGGAAAGATCGGATCCATTTCGTTCTCTGTATTTTATTTTATTCTCTGTATCTAGGCATAAGCAGCAATTAGGAAAACACAACCAAGTAAAGTGGACCATACCCACTTTCATCAAGGAGAAAAACAACAAAGTGGCACCTTCCCACTTTTTCTCTTACCTTCTGGCTATGCTTATGCAAGAAAGTCAAGGAATCAATACTTTGATTGCCTTCAGTTGGAACTGTCGGGGCCTTGTCCTTGCAGCGGAAAGACAAGCTTACGAAGCGACTTACTTGACTCCGAGTGACTTTCGCTTTTATCTTGTCCTTAAGTTTATGGTGTATTTCCGTTCTTTCATTTCGCTTTGTATTATTATGTTCTGTAACGTTCTAATTTTAATGATAGGATTGTTCCGTTCGGGTGATGGCTAGGTCGTTGCACGTTCGTGACGAAATCACTTCCCTTCAAAAAAAAAGTTAGTACTTATTTACATTACAAAACACTTCACTTAATAGTAAAAAAATTATTTTCATTATATATATATATATATATATATAATAAACCCACAAAGAATGGGGTGACATTCTAAGGAATGAGTAGTCTTCATTTCTTGAGTTATGCTTAAATTTTGTATATCCCACGTTGATGGAGAGATGAAAAATTGACAATGAATTGTTGGTATATGAAGGGAGGTTGAGATGCCTTTGTGGCAACTCATTGGGTTAGCCTCTTGGCCAAACCTGTAAATTCACGTGGTTGGTTTATCTTGGTAACCCGATTTGGTTCATTTTTGCTGACCGGGTTGGCTAAATACTAATTAAAATTTCATTATAAGATTTAAGTAATCTAAAATCTTGAAGTATAATGTGATTTTAGTTATCGCACATTGAATACTTTAGTTTGATCATTCCTTTAAAAATGTAAAAGTTAGTTAGCTAAATGACTTGCAAAACAAACCTATTTATATTAAATCTGTATGATATTAAAGAATCATTAAAGGGATATGATGTGACATTACGAGGGTAAAGTCTTTAAAACTTTGGCATAGTGTGATTTTCGTTATCCAATATTAATGAGACATCTTTTATGAATAATTGATGTGTGTATATGAAGTATGACGTTTTCTTCGAATATATATATATATATATATATATATATATATATATATATATATATATATATATTATATTTAAACGAAATACCAAGGATGATGATATGTCAACATGAGATTTGAGTAATTTTCAATTTCTGAAATAATCTCACATTTCTTTATATATTTAAAAGAAAAACCAATGATGATGAAATAGCAACATGAGATTTGAATAATCCTCAAATCCTGAAATGTGGGTGAATTTCATCATCCTACTTTGATAAGAAGATGAAAGTTTTGAAGTAGGAAGTGAGTATAAGAAATGATGGATGAATGTTTTTTAGTAAACTCATGTGGTTAGCTCAATTTAGTTTACCCTATTTTGCATCATCCCATATTGATTTGAAAATGCAAGTTTTGAAAATTGAAATGAGTATAAGAAAGGAGGGGTGGATGTATTTGTGTCAACTCATGTGTTTGACTCAATTTAGCCTACCCTATTTTGCAAAAGCTTCTTGGGGTGGCACTATGAGAATTTAGTATTTTCAAATGATGGATTGTGGTTGAGTTTAAGTTGTCCCGCATTGGTAAAAACTAAAAAAAGTTAGAACAAATAAGTGGTATAAGAAATGAGGATGAGCGGTTTTGTGTCAAGTAATGGGGTTGTCTTAATTTTGTGACTTTTTTTGAAAAATATGTAAAAATCAAAACCTAAAAGAAGATCCAAAAGGAATTGATGTGGAAATAATGAGAGTTGAGTATTGATGTATTTGCGAATTGTGGTTGAGTTTTAGATATCTCACATTGGTGAGAGGTTGAAAGGTTGGAGTAGAGTGATATGTATAAAAGAGAATGCTAGGATACCATTGTGTCATCTCATGGAGTTTGAGTCATAGGGTTATCTTATTTGGATGACCCTATTTTTGCAAAACAGATCTTATTAAAAAGTAAAAAAAAAGTTAGTCGTGGTTGTTTTTTATATATATCAACATCAATCAATCAAAATCTTTATATATATAAAAGTAAAACCTTAAGATGATGACATGGCACAATGAGAATCAAGTATTCATCAAATGGTGAATTGTTGATTCTTCATTGTCCCACGTTGGTGACAAAAGTGAAAAGTTGAAAGTGTAAGTGACTATATAAATGATAAGATATGGCTTGAAGGTTCATCCAAAATTTGATCCATTTTTGGGTTAAATAGTTATTTCTTATTTACACGACAAAACATTTCATGTAATAGTTAAACACTTCATGTAATAGTTAAATATTTTATGTCTTTAAATAGATAAAAGTAAAACCCAAAAGGTAATGAATTGGCACCATGAGAGTTGAGTATTCTCAAATAGTGAATTGTGGTTTTGTTGTAGCTATCCCACATTGGTGAGAAGTTGAAACATTGGAATAAAGATGTGTGTATAAGAAAGATAGATGTGGTGATATTGTGTCAATTCTCATAGAGTTGTCTTACTTTAACAACCAAATGCATTTGAGGTGACATTTTGATAATGAAGTATTCCCGATTGTGGTTGAGATTAAGATGTCCCACATTGGTGAGTAATTGAAAGATTGGAATAATTAAGGTTGTATAAGAAAGGAGGATGAAATGTCTGTGTGTCAACTCATACTCATAAGGTTGTCTTATTTTGAGAACCCTCATTTTCCAAAATAAAAATAAAAAAACCGTATAAAAATCAATTGGGAAAATTGATCATAAAAACCCATCTTTATATATATATATATGTATATATATATATATAGGGTACAAATCAAATACAAACCATGTATTTGTTGCACCCCTTACAAACCACAGTCTGCATATGTGCCGACTGGTCCTGCATATATGCATTGTCCCATATGAATGTATGTCCATTATATGTATATTCTTGCACGTATTCATATGCATATATGCAGAACCAGTCTGCACATATGCAGACTGTGGTTTGTAAGGGGTGCAACAAATGCAAGGTTTGCATTTTACGAAGCCTCTCTCTCTCTCTCTCTCTCTCTATATATATATATATATATATATATAGAGAGAGAGAGAGAGAGAGAGGAAAGCTAATTTGCAATCCACAAAAAGGTTGAAACCCATGCAACCTTGATCTACACCGTTGATCATAAATCTTTCATTTTTATTTTTGGCTTTTTTTATTTATAACCAGAAGGGTATTTATGTCCATTACCATTTTGTTTGTTTTTATGTTTATATTTTGTAATTATCCCGTGAATCATGGAGTCGAATTAATTAGATTTGAATTTTAAAATGGTAGTTATCTTCTTTCTCAAACTGTTGAATTTTAATAAATGCTCCTATCAAGTTTCTGCAACACTTGTCTTCGCCACCATTACTAGTCAAGATCCGTCGAGCGCTATCGCCCATTTTTGACCAAGTCAGCAGTTTCCGGCGGCTCTCTCAACCATCATCCGCTATCATCAACCATGAAGAAGAAACCCCACCACCACCACCACCACCACAACAACAACCGCCACCGTCGCATCCACCTCCTCCCTTTCATCTCCGTCGTCGCCGGATGTATTTTGTTCCTCTTTGTCGTTTTATCGTTTCTATCTCCACCGATCAGCCACCACCATAGTTTCTATCGAATTTGACGTTTGATTCATTGTTATGTAACAATGACGATGGAGATGGTCTACTTGTTGAAGCCGAAGAAGAAAACCAAATTATTCAAGATGATGAATGGTTAGATGCTACTTTAGAAGGAGGTAACGGATTTTTAAGTTTATGGTTTAATGTTTTCATGTGTTTGTCATTTTCAAGATTTAAACCCTAATTTTTTTCGGTAATACGTAATTTATTGCCCCAAAAAGAATAGTATTTAAAAACCGTAATTCATTAACTTTGTTTCTCATGCACATATTGTCGATTTAATGTATTTAATGAGACTATGTAATCAGTTGTGTATTTGCAGTAATTAATGTATTTAATTACCCCCAACAATTTGTTGTTTATTTTTACACATTTTGATCTTTTTTGAAGGATTCATGAAGAAGGTGTGTGTGTGTGTATATATATATATATATATATATTAATGGAAAAACGGTAAGATTTGAGTATTCTCAAATATTGAATTGTGGATGAGTTTTGGTTATCCCACGTTAGTGATAAAAGTAAGATATTAGAAGATGAAAGTATATATAATTAGAAAGTGTTATGCAAAATTAAAACGAGGTTGATGATTGTTGGAATAAAGTTTGATTATACAAATATCAATAAATATATTTATATAAAACAAAGATGTAGCATGTCATGACATGGCATGAAGCCATAAGATTTTAGTACTATCAAATAGTGAATTGTGATATATTTTAAGAGTGTTTATAACAGAGAAGGTGTCATTAAAAATTAAAAAGAGATTAATGATTGTTAAAACGAAGTGTGTTTACAAAAACAATTAAACAATCAATAAGGTACGACCCAAAAGCCATAAAATTTTAGTATTGTCAAATATTGAATAAAACAATGTATCTATCTATCTATATATATATATAGGGTGTAATAACCCGTAGTAAGTAACCTCAGTATTTTTAAGTGATCATATAAGTCTAGAGGAATATTGTGTTATTTGTATAAGTCATATTATAAGTTTGAGGGTTAAAGTGTCATTTTTGTTAGACAAGGGGGCAAATGGTCCTAGTGACCATAGTAAATCATGAGTCATCCTTTTAATTCAATTAATATCTAGATATTTTGTGTTTGTGTGTGTGTTATACGTATGAGAGAGGGGGAAAGAAATAATAGAAGAGAAGGAAGAAAAGAGGAAGAAGAACAAGGGAGAAAGAGAGAGAGACGTATATAGAGAAAGAGATAGGTGATCAAGTGAAGAGGGTTTTCTTGGTTTGGTGACTAGAGTTTGTTGCCCTTTGAAGTAAACTTCTTCTTCTTCTAGGTATATGATCTATTCCTTGTCTTCATCTCCATCTTTAGTTTTAGGTTTGGGTATATTTGTAGTTCCTTAGATAATCAATTAAAGTTTGATCAAAGTTATGGTTTAAAGATGAATTTTTATGGATGATTCCAAAAGATTATTCAAATGGATAATGGTGTTTAAAAAGGATGGCTTAAAGGTGTAAGAACACCCCAAGTATGTGTTTTCATAAGTTGTGATTTTGGAGTTCATCCATAGCCATTCTTGATCATGGATTGGATTGAGTGCGTATGTGTATAGAGTTGTTACATGGATTCCATCTTGTTATTTGATGTTAAAAACCTCATTTTTGATGCAAAAACTTCCATAGAATGAACCTAATTAAGTGGGGGTTGAGTTGGGTGTTAAAGGGTTGGAGCAGGGGCTGTTTTCTGCCAAACAGAGGTCTGCGCGTCTCTCGGCGCGTATTGAGCCGCACCAACATCCGCGCACAACTCTGTTTCAGCATTTTCCGATTTTTGTTTCTTGCGTATCGGTGTCGTTTCTGGGCGTAATATAGGGGTATGGGTACTCGTTTTGAGTGTAAGATAGCATTTGAACACTTTGAACATGTTAGTTTGGGCATATAACAACTCCAAGTATTGTTTTAATGTCGGTTGTACGGTTTCTAGCTCGGCTGCGATTCGGGGGTGTCCGATGAGTTGTTAAGGTTGTCAATTGTCGTAGTGAGTCTTGTATACATATAATTATGTGGATTTCATCAATGTGTATATATTACAGGCTCGGTTGCCCCTCGTTAGTGAAGTTTGATAGTGGTGTTCGGTTGTATCGTTTGCGCGTGTGTGGCTTCAAACTATTAACAAGGTGAGTTTTACTTTAAAACGTTTTTAAACTGGAATACATATATGTGTGGAATGAGAATGTGGTAGGTAGTGTGATGATGTGTTTATAATTGAAATATGATATATTGAGATATATGTTGTATTTATATAAGCATTACACTACACGAGTGCACCTTGGCCGGACTGAGGGCCGGCGGAGTATTGGTTGTACGGAGGGGCAGCAAGGTTGGCTGTATGTAAGTGCAGCGGAGTTAATTGATTAGTTGGTTCACAACCAACTAATATGGCTATGTGAAGGAGGAGTTGTACACAGTGCACGTGTCTTACTTGGTATTTAAATACTTGTTGTATATTGGTGTTTTACAAAAGGGTTACTAAACTAACAGGGATTATCTCACTAGACCGTTTGGTCTAACCCTCATTTTGTTTTAAAAAAAAATGTATTCCAGGTCAAGGAAGGTATAAAGGCAAGGATAAAGTGTAAGATGCTTTGAAGGCTGTCTTAATTCTGAAGTTTTCCTGAATCGTATCGTAGGGATAGTATTGTAGTATTTGCGAAAAGTTTGTACTGAATATGTAATGTACAGTTTTAAGACTTTCAGACCTTGTGTGATACAATACGTGTCTTTTGTTATATATCTTTGGTTGGTAAATGCTATTACATGGTGTATATTTGGGACGGGTCGTTACATAGGGCCCTTCTTTTGCTAACTAACCCATTGGTACTAACCGTGCTAACCGATCACAACCATAGATTATTAAGATCAACGGTTATAATTAAATCAATGATTATATGAAACACCCTAAAAACAGGGCCAATTTAAACCTTAAAAATTTCCACAAGTTAGGATCAAAAACTTCAAACTTATATAACCTGGGGATCAAATGTAAGGTTTCTATGAACATACGACAATACTTAAATAACTTATTAATCTAATCATATCATAACAATCAGATTAATCAAATTATCTAAACAACCGTCCCAAAAGCTTCAAGGAATAACTAGATCCTCCGTTATCTCTAAGTCTGAATCTTTTCAAAAGTTATCTTCTCTCATTCCCGCCTACTTCCCGGAGCTTGTACCTGGTAAGAAGATTCAACTTGAAACATTAGGCTTTCGCCTAGTGAGAATACTCAAATCAAAATAAAATTTAATAATTAAAATATGAACAAATAACTCAAACCTGTTCTCACCCATCTTACCATACGACAACTCCTTTCTTTACGGGAAATCTATCCCACTCCCATACTTATGACTAAATCATCTAATCATAATAACAACATCTAGAGTTTACCAACAATTATACCAGATTCACAGTTGATACTCTTTACACAAGAAATTACAAGTCAAAACCTGCCTATTTCTTAATCAGGAAGTAGAGATTACAAATTACTTTATGCTTATCTCCAATTTTCCTTTCACCACTGGGAAATCTCCGATCTTCCCTATAACAATGGAAATCTCCGATATTCCAAATCGAAATGGGAATTACAAATCAAAATCTGCTTATTCCACATTCCACCTCAGAATCAATGGTCCCAATGGGATTATAATATCGCGATACTCAACCGGGACCCCCGATGATTCAAGGTACACCCAATTACTAAAAATTTCATCCCTTTTGGTCAATGGCAAGTAATCGGTTCCCATTAGACCGTACCCAGGTGCCCCCGATGACCGGATGCCTATTTTTAGTAAAAGCACATAATATATATACAAAAATAAAGAATATTATTAGCTCCTCATCTCAATCTCTTCACTATCCCCTCTCTGAAATCTAGCACGGGGATCAACATCTCAAATGTTATCTACATTTTGGACTCATAGATAGGTCTTTATAATCTATCATAATATATCTTAAAAATCGTATTTAGAGTTCATAATCATATAACGGATTGCATATAACAGATAATCATATTCATTATAAAGAATATTAATAACCCCGGTTCATTAACTTCTTAACTATCCCCTCATAGCAACTTAGCACGGGAATCAACATAGCATAACTTTTAATCGACCTCTTGGACTTATCTCTGACTTAATCAAGTCCTTATAAACATATCCAGGCATACATATAAAACATCTATTTCAATATTAATTACTGAATTCTAAAGAGAGTTGAATAAACTCACCTGATATGAAATCACACTTCCTTTAATCCTTTTTTAAACTCGTAGAGACTCCTTTCTTCACTACCACAGTTTACTGTAATATTCAATTTACATATAAACTGATATTAATTTATGAAACAGAACCCTTCACAGCTAAGAATCCTTAATCTCTTAATATTACATCTCAAGTCGCAATGCACTAAGCCAAGTCGCAACCAACTATTGCGACTCCAACTCCAAATCGCAATCCACGGTTGCGACTCCAACCCAAGTCGCAGCCTTCCATTGCGATCTCAACTCCAAGTCGCAATCCACGGTTGCGACTCCAATGCCAAGTCGCAGTCCACTGTTGCGACTCCAACTCCAAGTCGCAATTGTCTACTGCGACTTCACTACTGAGTCGCAATTGCCTATTGCGACAATCATGAATGTCGCAACTCAAGGTTGCGATTTCGATGATGTTCATCCAAGTCTCAGTCCACTACGTTCATCCTTAAACCCAGATTTTGTACTTTTACTCTATGCATGTTTCTGATAATGTGCAGATATGTTTAAGGTTATAAACTAAACCTACACATGTATTCAAATTTCCCAAAACATCTATATTTCATAAAAACCCATCTCTAAACTTATCTAACAATTATGAACATAAAAGTTAAGAATAGTTTACCTTGGATTTCTTTAATTTCTTCCAAACCCAACTGAAAAATCTTTGTTTCTCCTTGCTTCTTCTTCTTCTCGATTCCTTTCTCTCTCTCGGCTTTTCTTTCTCTCAAACCGTAAGACACACAATAATCACACACTCACACTTAACCAATTAGTCTATAATGACTAAGAGATTGACACCTATTAACTTAATTACCATGAGTCATAGGACTCTTACCAAATAAACCCCTAACTTTCAAGGAATGACACTACAACCCTCAAATTGAAAATTTACTTCAATCACAACTTTTAAACAATTACAAACTTAACCCCAAGTTAACTTGTAATTCACAAAATAATATAACGAAAATTCGGGATGTTACATTATAATATTATTTAAAATTAAAAAAGAGAAAGTTGACATTTGTGCATAAGTGCAGAGGGGCATTTTTGTCCAAACCAACAAAGATTAAAAATGGAATCACCTAAATTTAAGGGATGGGTATCACATCTCTTCCATAAACTGTGCATCGTGGGTATCTTCCACCATTCCTCCCACAACCTCTGCCGCCTCCGCCTTCCTCCCACCACCTCCGCCTTCCTCCCACCAACTCCGCCGCCTCCGCCTTCCTCCCACCACCTCTGCCTTCCTCCCACCACCTCCACCGCCTCCGTCTTCCTCCCACCACCTCCGCCGCCTCTGCCTTCCTCCCACCACCTCCGCCGCATCATGATGATGATGATGATGATTGTTCTGATGCTGATGAGAGAGATGAAAACCCTATGGATGATGATAATGAAGTTGCTGAAAAAGAAAACCCTAGTTTAGATCATTTCCTTGTTTTGTTTTCGTATTATAAATCTGCTCCACCACTGTTTGAGTTTTGCTGTTCGATTTTCGTATTATAAATCTAGATGGCTTTGCACATATGCATATGTGCATATATGCACATATTCACATCTGCATATATGCACAATGTCCACTGATGCACATACACATATATGCACAACTGCACATGTGGTTACCATAATTTTCGATTTTTAGTTTGAGATGGCTTTGCACATACGCAGATGTGCATATATGCACATATTCACATCTGCATATATGCACATATTCACATATGCATATATGCACAATGTCCACTGATGCACATATGCACATGTGCACTTATGCACATACACACATATGCACAACTGCACGATTTTTAATGAAATATGGTTTCCAAAAAATGAAATACAAATTACTTAAAAATATATCTGAATTTATTTTTTAATACCATAATTATCATTAAATTAAATAAGGAAACAAGATAATGCTAAAAAAAGAAATCATCCTAATCCACTTTTTAATTGAAAATACCATTTATACTCTTGCTTAAAACGTGGAAAGGAACATTAAACCAAACAAATTGATGCAATCTCATTGGACAAAAAAAGTTAACACGGTTAGTACCAATGGGGTGGTTAGCAAAAGAAGGGACCACACATATATATATATATATATATATATATATATATAAGAAATAACCAAAAGAATTTGAGGTACCTTGGTGAAATATCTTTTGACCAATACCTCAATAGATATTTTACAAAACATAACATAAATATTTATATAACACACACATATATATATATATATATATAGAGAGAGAGAGAGAGAAAAAATCTTTATATTATCTATCTTTTTTATTTTGTATGTGTAAAAGAAATAACCAAAGGTATTTGAAGTGACATTGTGTAACGTCCCAAAAATTACAATAAATTTGAACTTTTAAAATACCATTTTTAATAGATTAAATCACAAGCGTTTAACTCCAAATAAACGTTTAAACAAAACCTCGTTAAGTTAAACGATCATCTCAAATAAAACAGCGGAACTGTACTAAGTTTAAAAATAAATAAATACGAAGGTCTTCTCAACGCGCCAGTGTGTACCGTCACGCCTTACCGCCACTCGCACCTGAAACAGTAATTTTATAGGGAAAGGGTAAGCACGAAGCTTAGTGAATTCAAACACTAACATAGGATAGCAATCATATGAACACTACCCCTAACCACAGATAAATACAATTAATCCACACATGCCAGTTCAAGAACATATCCTAAACAAGCAACTCATACAACAACAACTGTACATATATAAAACCATCGGTCTCCCCGATCATACAACAACAACTGTATATATATAAAACCATCGGTCTCCCCGATTATACAACACTCGTGTAGGCATCCCTCGGTCTCCCCGAGTTCATCCCACACTTGTACACAATCCCTCGGTCCCACCGAGTACTCGGTCTCCCCGAGTTCACACAATACTTGTACACGATTCCTCGGTCCCACCGAGCCCTCGGTCCCACCGAGCCCTCGGTCCCACCGAGATGTATATAACACTCATTTACTTGTACACAATTCCTCGGTCCCACCGAGCCCTCGGTCCCACCAAGATGTATATAACACTCATTTATACTAGGCATTAATTCAACCTAGTACTACGCACCACAATTCAGCTAGCACACACAACAATTCAGCTAATACACACAAACTACCGTAATGTACATATAATCCCTATTCTACGCAGTGAGAGAACTCACCTCGATAAGCAACGCAGATGTCCACAAACAGCAATACGAGCCCGCCACTCCAACTCACTTCTTTCCACCTAAAGAAGTGCTACCAAGTGTCAACACGAAGCCCCAACCCTCAAAAGTAAACATAAGACTAAAAGAGTGACATTTCAGCTTTTCGGTCTAAACTGCAGGTCTGTTCGGGACCTGCTTATCCCCCTCTAGACCCACTAATCCAGAGATTAAGTCCCACAAACAGGAGGCTCTAGGTCTTAGCTTTCCAAGGACATATTATACGCGTTCTAACGATTTTCCTATAATTTTATACAATTATTCTAAGATTGAAACGTAAAGCCGGCAGATTCAGACCTGCTGCAAAAACGGCTATTTTGCACTTACTTAGAGGCCGAACCAGGCTTTCGCCAAAACACAAAAAACGTGCCCGACACAGAATGTGAACCGTGGGCACCAGATTCGTCTCAATCCGAGCTACGACGGAAAAGTTATAGCCGATACAAAACAGCGGCAGAAAAGGCGATTACACATAAAATGATAACTTTATAAAAACGGTTTTCGCGTTTCGGGTTTGCAACTAGGGTTCACTCGATTAAGGTTTTAGGTTACAAGAGGGCTGGGCTCAACCGCGCACCACCCACTGCCACCTCCGGCAGTGGTGGTCGCCGGCGGCGGTTTACGAAAATTCCGGCGAGACACGAACAAAACCAATCCTATAACGTCCACACCCTTTTCCCGCGCTCGACCTGAACATTCCCGATTACACACACACCCACACTCACTGCCACCACCCGCGGTGGCGCACGGCGGCAGCCATGGCTGCTGCGGTGGTGGGGTGGTTTTGCGGTTTGGGGCGACGAAAGGAGAAACGAAAGGGAGAGAACTTACTTGAGACGGCGATCTAGCGGCGACGCAACTCCGGCTCTCTCTATCTCTTTCTCTATCGCTCTCTCGCCGGCGGCGAGCAACGGTGGCATTGGTGGCTTGATGGTCGACGGCAGCAGCTAGAGGGGGGGGGTTAGGGTTTGTCGATGTTACTTGCGAGAGAAGAAGGAACACACAAAAAAGAGGGGAGGGGGTCGGTCTTTAAGCCGACCCCATGCAAAACTTTGCCCCATTTGACACTTCTAGTCCCTCACTTTCAAACCCTTACACAACAAGTGAAGGTTTTTACCTATTTTACCATTTTCGGTCATCCCTGCTAAACCCCGTTAAAATATTCGTTAAGAGAAATTATTGAAACAATAAATAAACCAAAATAAATCCATAACGGGACACGGGCTTTACACATTGTAAGATTTTTTATTCTCAAATCCTGCATTGTGGTATTGTTTTAGTCATCCCACATTGATGAAGGAATGCTAGATTAGATAATGAAATGGACTACAAGAAATGATGAAGGAAAATTGTATATAAATTTGAAATGAGTTTGGTAATCCCCCATTGATAAGAAGATTAACATTTTTATGAAACATGTTAACATATATTGGCAACATGAGAGGATTTATGTTTGTGGCAACTCATAGAGTTCACTAATTTTAGTTAAACCCCTTTTGAGAAAAATTGTCATATGGTTATGCGGTGTGTCGTTTGAGTTTTAAACAATATAACTACAAAATTATTACCAATAAATCTCAATTTATTCGTAACAACAAATGGTAATCAGTAGATGAAAATGAACCACTAATGGAAATGCATTTTTCGTTTTAAATCGTATCTTATTAGTATTAACCGAAGAATTATCTTTTATCTTAATGTAGTCAAGTAATTCCTTAAAATATTTCTTGCTATCGCGCAACGTACGGGCCCCACACTAGTTTTCTATTCAATCGGAAACCTAGGGTTGTTGAATGCTGGGTTTGAACATCCCAAGAAGCATTTTACAAATCTCAACCCAACATAAATGAAAACGAAAATGCAACCCAATGCTTACGACTTGGTTTGTTTGGTTGGGTTAATATTTTAGCACATTAAAATATTCTTGTCGCTTTGAATATGTTGTTTTTTATTCATAATTCATTTTCACCATCAATCATTTGATACAACTTAGCTATACTTGTTAAATCTTAAATATATTGCATTTAAGTATTCTTCTCAATTTGCATATATATGTTCACATTTACTGAACATATATATGGAGTTAGAGATTGAAAATATATGTATATAAAGAGAGTACATAACGGTGTAATTGTCTAATGTACACATTAATAGAAAGTTAACAATCATATTAAAACCAAGAAATAAAAATATATTGGGTTCTTCGTATTGGTTGCGTTCAAATTATCGTAACCTGATATCAACCCAATACATACGGTTTGAATATTTTAAGCTCGATTTGGACATCAGGTTGCTTCGGGTTGGGTTATTTCGTGTTGGGTTAGGTTAGGTTGATCGGGTTGGTCGGGTTTTTGAGCACCCTAATCAATCAGTGGTTTCCTACCCTTTTTCTACCAAGCATGATTAATATCTTTGAAAGTGGGACCCAAACTTTGATAACTCTATAAATCTTCCTCGTACTTCTTAATTTTTCTCCGAAAGTAGTCTTCATTATTAACTTTGTTAATTTCTCTGTTAGTGGTAGCAGCATTTTTGTCTTTTTCATTTATTTCTCTAGTTTCATTCTAAGCCGCAATTCATGGGAGAGCATTTGATTAGAAGTTTTCAACGGTTCAGATCCACTTATCACGTTAACCTTAACTTCTCACACGATTCTTCGTCTCTCTCTCTCTCTCACTCACTCTCTCTCTCTATATATATATATGGATAGGTTCTAATGAGAAATGCTAAGTGTGTGAGAAATAGAGAAATGATCATAGTTCTTCATCTGGTCAACATTTGCGGTTTTGGTTGTGAAGCACCGGATAATTCCTCGCATGGTCTGCAAAAGATAGAGGGGTAGAGTCGTAACTTTTACAAATAACTGGATCAATTTCTTTTGAAGGAGCAATTCATATGAGGGCATGAGATAAAAAGTGATCAACGACTCAAATCCTTTTCGTGCGCTTCTCACGTTAACCTCAACTTCTCAGACGGTCCTTTGCCTATATATATATATATACACACACACTAGCAGTTAAATCATGTGTGGACCCAAAAAAAGATTGAGAACTGTGAAACCCGATCTAAGCCTTCTTTTAGTTTTGATCAAATAGGTTTAATTTAAACCTGTTTCATCACATGAAAATGACATAATCGTCATTTTGACAAAAGGGATTCGGGTGATGAAGAAGGGATGTTATAGATCTGAAAATAATGAAAGGGGTCTGTAAAAGAGTAATGAAATTGGAAAAGGGACGAGAATGCCCTTTCAATTAGCCATTTATAATTTATTCAATAAATGTTTTCAGATTTAAAAAAAAAATCACAAAAATGTCATTACCTTTTGATGTCCATAGATTAAAATCAATAAACGACTTAGATTGATTTTCATGGTTCATATATTTACATCTGGTTCACATTATGTGGTTTAAATAAGAAGCTCTAAAATTTAAAAATATGGGAGACTCAACTATTAGTTTGAAAAAAAAAAAAAACTCTTTTTACTAATTAATATATGAAAAAAAATCAGATGTCCTAATCTATCTCTTATTTTTTCTTATAACATTTTTTGGATATTCATAATCATCGGGTTTTATCCAATTTTCCTTCTTGAAATCATAGATGATTTTACAATCTACAAATTGAGTATAATATCACTTGTCTAACTTTCTTATGTAAAAACAAACATATATATTCTTCTAAAGATCATGAATAACAAAATATATATAAAAGAAAAGTCAAAGATTGATTTAGACATGAGAAGCCATGATATGGTATGCATTGTGGTTTTTTTTAATCTTTTTGATGTATATTGTATGCGGTGGTTTAAGGTCATTTGGTTGTTGTTAGCTTATGTCTTCGTTTTTGGTTAATTAAATAGAAAATGACGATGAACTTTCGATAACGAAAAACCAATCAAAAATCGTCACTGTTTGGTCACCTTATTTTATTTCATTGGGCCAAGGTGGGTATAACCCATCATTGCACGGTATTCGGCGTTGATCAATGGGTATCACAACATGTTTTGTAGGTATCACATTTGGTATCATGACATGTACAATGGTATCACAATGGGTATCACAACAAGTATAGTGAATATCACATTTGGTATAACATTATGGTATCATAATGGGGTATCACAATGTATTTTTCTTGTTTTACGAAGTGTATCACAAATAGTATTGCTTTACTAAGTCAGTGTATCACACTATGTTTTTAATAGTTATTTTCATTAGTTTATTTAGGATATTACAGTGTGCATATTGTGTTTGTCAGAAAAAAATTCGCCTGAAAAAAGTTCACCGGAGAGAGGATATTTTAAAATACCTAAATTGCTCTCTGACTAAAATTTTAAATCAGAATTACGAAAATTAATTGTTTTCTAATTTTGCCTTTGATTTATGGTTGAGATGGGATCTTAGAGTTATAACAGGTAAGAGCATCTCCAACAGCTTCCCCAAAATTTATCCAAAATAGAGAACCAAAAGTCAAAATCTCTAAAAAAAAATTACATTCATCTCCAACAGATTCCCCATTTTAGAGAAAAAAACAATAATTATAATATTAAAATATTATTTTTTCTTGTAATTATTATTTTTCAAAGATTTCAATTAATGCTCTCACTTAATAATAATTTTTGGGGGTTAACTCCATATTTGGAGAAAAACTCCTCTCCTACTTTCTCCATTTTTGAAGATAGTTTTGAAAAACTCCATTTTGAAGATAGTTTTGGAGAATCTGTTGGAGCAAAAAAACAATCCAAAATCCTCAATTTTTCTACATTTTCTAAGAATGAGGAAGCTGTTGGAGATGCTCTGAGTTAATTCTCCGTTGAATAGAAACATTAAGGGGGCGTTTGGATGTGCGGTATAAAACTGCTTATTGACTTATTGGCTTTTCAAGAAGCCAATAAGTTAAAATTAATGTTTGGCAAACTCAAAAGCATTTTTAAAACTCCTTTTTGATTAACTTGAAAACGCCATTTTGAAGAAGTCACAAATTCCTGACTTTTTGATCCCAAAAGTGCTTTTTGATTCAAAAAGCCATTTTTGTTAACTAAAAAAAGCCAAACACTTTTTAAAAAAATAACTTATTGGCTTTTCCTACCACAAAAGCTAATCCAAACACTTTTTTAAAAACTTCTTTTCCCACCACCATAAGTCAATAAACACTTTTGGCCAAAAGCACTTTTAAGACTAAAAAGCACTCCCAAACACCCCCTAAGATTTTTTCTTTGAAGTTTTACAAATTAAGGTAAACATTTAACTCCAAAACCCTTCCTCTTCCCTTTGTACATTCTTTCTTCATCTCTCAATCCCTCAATCTCCATTTTTTTCATTTATGCGTTCTCCTTCTCCATTTCGATCTCCATGTGCGGGTTGTGAACAGAACTATTCCATGTTTTGCCTAGGTTATATTTTTACTTCATTCAAGGTTCGCCATCTTTTTCTCAATATTTTACTTCCTTTTAAACTAATCATCTCCCCTATTGCTATTGGAATGCCTTTTCTCTTCTCAGTCAACATCTACTCTCTGTCCTATGGAACAAAGTATTCACAAATAACATATGCCTTTAACAACAACCATGGAGAATAGACTCACAGTATAGGGCTGACCAGGTGCGTTTTGTTGCCTCTACATCAGAAATCCACATACAAACCAGGTGAGAGTGTTTTTTGTTTGGTAGGAGATTGATTACGAGGTTAATTTGGTTATTAATTCATAAAACTTACAACCTTTTTATAGGTGGAGTGGAGTATTGTTTCAGTAGGATATTGTCTGTTGGATAACATTATAAAAAAGCATAAGAGATGGTCTATATTTTCAACCCTAAGGCATAAATGTACTTGGTTTGATTTTTTAAGTAAGTAATTTGATACCATCAAGATTGAGAATAGAAAGCTCTATCATATGTGACTTGTGAGAAAGAAAGTATTATTATTACTTAAATCATGGCTAATTAAGGAATGTGATTAGATGATGTAGATGAACTATTTAACCATTTTACTTTGTGGTTTGTGATTGAAGAAATCAAAATGTGCACTTGATGTGCTGAAAAATAAAATGGGATCTCAAAAAAAGAACAAGCTATCGAGGGAAATATTATAAAGGATGGACTAAAAAAAGTTTGCAGTAATTAAGTGTTTTAATATGTATATCCTGATCGGTAAATCTTAAAAACAAAGTTTAAATAAACGTGAGCTCATGTGGCGTCTTCTAGGCTTTAGAATCCCCTTTTCTTTCTCAATTTGTACATGGGTTTCCCACCTAATGTTGGGGTTTCATGACAATTGATGTACTTACATGGAAGAACCTGTATTCATTTCCATATTGTGTCACCCTATTTTTAATCATGTTGGATCTCTTGATATTTGAAGCCTTTTGTTTTTTACAATGCATTTATGCTAAGTGAGTGTGATGACTCTTACCTCGAGTAACGCTTACCGGGTAAATTGTTGCATACGATGCCATTTCGGTGGACTAAATAGTGTAAGCCACTCATAGTATTACATTACTTCTCCCCCTCACTCCTCATTCGTATCATTCCCTCTCTATTTTCTTTTATGAAAACAAGCAATAAATGAACAAATATTTATAGGATTAGCTTCATATCAATTAAAAAGGTAAATTGGAAATTTGTTTGTTTAGGGAAATAGGTATTGAGTTTGTTCAACCTTAGGTATTAAACACTATTTCTCTATCATAACTCGCATGCCTCCTCATCTTTAAAACCCGTCATCTTTCATTTCTTTTTAATCATGGATGATCGGGTCATTTTTCTTTTGAAACTCACCATCTTTAAAGTAACTTGATGGGTAATTTGGTTTAGTTGCATTTTGGAGATTGCTACCTCTATTGATTGATCAAGAACCTTAGAGCATCTTCAACGGATACTCTATAATTTTGCTCAATTTTTTTTAACATATAAATGTGTGTGACTATGTCAAGTTGAACACATAAAGCCCATGAAAAAGAGTTGTTATGAATAGCATCTTTGAGCTATAATTAAATATAAACGGAATTATAGGTTGCATTTTAAAATCAAAAGAAAAAAAGTAGGCACAATGAAAGCAAAACAATGCAATCAATAGTATGATGAATAAATCCAGCAGCAGCCAAAAAGACGAAAACAGGCCTCCAATTATACAAAGTGATTATAATGTTGACGTAAATTAAGAAAGAAAGAAAGAAAGAAAAAAAGTGTTTAATAATGAATTTTACCTTGTTCCATTTTTGGGTGTTTGGGCAGTTGAACTTCTAATTGAGGCTATTCTCTGTAGTCTAATCTGCTCTCTGAATTTGGCTATGAATTCATCAGCTTTCTTATCCACATCTGGACCATTATCACTGTAATCAATCTTTCCATTAGTTTTTGAAGCAAGTTCTACAAGCTCTTCTTCCTCTTGGCTTTCTTCAGAATCTTTTCCTGTTTCCATCTCATCACTTGATTGTTTCTTGTTTTCTTGTGTGAATAATTTATTCTTGTGGCTCCCTCTCCTTTGTATGAATCTTTCGATTTCTTTGTCATGTGATAAGTATTCATCATATTCCGTTTCTTTTGGTATTCTGAATGATGAGGAGGCATCACTTGTACTTCTGATTGTCAAATCTGCTCCTCTTCTGTTGTGCAAATCCTGATTCGTCAAACTCCTTGTAAATTCCTTATTCATTCTGCTGTATCTGTAGTTTAACTTTACCGGCTGGTGAGGTGGTGGTGGAGGCGGCGGAGGAGGAGGGATTGCTGACTTGTTTTTCCAACCACCGTCTTGAAGCAATTTGGATTGAATTTCAATTCTGTCTTGGGATAAAGGATTTGTTGAAGATTGATATCGAAAAGACCGTGATTGCGATTGGATTGGATTGTTAATTTCAGAAGAATCCTCCTTCTCCTCCAGGGATAGGGATGTTGATAATTGGGATTGGGATTGTGATTGTGATTGTGATTGTGATTGTGATCTTGATCTCCATGGTATGGGTGATCTGAAAACAATATTCTCTTCCTCCGATTTGTCTCCACTTAGTTTCCTCCTCCTAGTCCTGGAGTTGGATCTAGCCGGCATGATGGAAGATTCTCCATTTTTCATAATCCGAACAGGTAAAAGCAGAGGCTTTTCAATCGTTGTTGTTGTTGTTGTTGCAGCATCATATTCATGGGTGGTTTCGTTAGGGTTAGCTACAACAACAATGGGTTCACCTCTATAATACTGAGAATTCCAGGTCTCAACCTTAATATTCTCGTGGTCCTGCCTTTGAGATTCATCATCGAAAACCGATGAAACTTGAAGCAATGTGGTGACATAACAGTTATCGGATTCCTGTTTGTCGTCTATGTTGTTGCGTTTGCTGAAGAGGCCGTAAGAGACAGCAATTCCGACGAAAACAAGTTGCAGAAGCTCCCAGCTTGTGGTATTGATTGTGTGATTGGGGGCTTCGGAAGGGAATAATGGGAGAACCAAAAGGAAGATAGATAAGAAGATGGCTTTGTACAACAAGTGAGTGTAAAATTTAGTGGGGTTTGGGGGAGGATTGTTGATGGATGCCATTGATGGAGGTTTTGATTTGCAGCCCAAATATACTAACTACTAGTCTATTATATTGGAGTAATTATAAAGACGGAGCAGGTGAAGGAAGGAAGGAAGGAAGGAAGAAAGATTTCGACTTATATATATATGCTTTCTTTTGACATTTGTTTGTGTAAATTTATTTATTTTAAAATAAATAAATATAGAATTCTTCCCAAGGTATAGATTTGTATGAGGGAGGGGTGTTTTGGTAAAATGAAAGAGGAATAAAGCAAAGCACAAGGAGGGGGTTGCTTCATTCTTCCTCCTCTTTTGGGATGCCTACGCTAGCTTTTATATATATATATATATATATATATATATTTAAATTAATGTTGAAAAGAAAAAGAGAAGATAGTTAGTTTACAAGTTTGGTATCCTTTTCTTCCCAACAACAACACTTGTTTTTAGGCTTAATATACAAACACTTTAGTTTTTTCTTTTTATATAAATTTATTTATTATTGGCACAAAATTAAAGAGGCCACATACTTACATATGTGTGTGTATCTATATTAACAAGAAAGAAAGAAAAATTACAAGCCTAGTAAGTAACACACCAAATAGAGAACCAAAAGAAGTGGCAACAAATATAGTATATATGCCTTCATCCTGAGGTCAGATTAGATTATTAATTGAATAATAATAATAATAGTTAAGAAGCATATAAATGTAGAAATGGTTTTTGTTAGGTCTAAGAAAAACATAAGAGGGTTTTGGATCCAAATCAAACAAATGAGAGAATATATCAAATATCATCAATCAAGAATATGAGTTGTTTCATTATAAATAAAATATGTGTTATTCTTTGCTTTGGACCAAGTCCAATGAAGGAATCTTACATTACACACAAGAGGAGAGGAGAGGAGAGGAGAGGAGAGGAGAGTTGTTGTGTATTTTATGTTATGTTTGCTACATTGGTAAAAGAATGTAAATTACAGAGTGATTTAAAAATAAATCAAAGATCATTTAGTTGATAGAAAATTGAATGGTAAAGAGTGTTTTTCATCTAAAAATAAATAAATACTTGTTGTGTTGTGGAGGGAGAATGGATGGTGATGAAAGAAAGGGAATGAAATGGATTCTTCTTCCAAATTATTTCAACCAACCAATTCTTTCACATTCGACCCCTCCTATCCTATTCCTATTCCTATTCCTATCCCTATCTTACCTACTCCATTATTTTGTTTGTTTCCTTCAAATATATAAATAATAATAATAATAATAATAATAATAATAATAATATAATTTTTATTTCAAAGCATAATGAATGGTTTGGATTCGGTTCAACAAATTATTAAGTCTCAAACCAACTTATTTTTATTTTGTTGATAGGTTTTTATTGTTAAAGTTGATTCACAATTAGTAACAGATAATTTATGCTTGAACAAATTATAGTTTTCGTTTATTGTTTTTATGGCGTAATAATAAATACTACTATATTTTAAATTATAATTAATTAAACATTTATAACTTATATCAAACTTTTAGTGCCAATTTTGAACATATATATCTCTATATAATTTGTGTATGGTATGTTTTAAAAAGAATGTTATCTAGAAAACATTACTTTTTTTTTTTGTAGGAAAATATAGTTATATTTGAAAGTTTTTTTCGTAAAGGAACATATATATTATATAATATAGTAAAAAATGAGTTGGTATAGTAGTTAGTTATATACTAAATGTAAAAAAATGATATTTAATCTTAAGATTATTTTTAATTGATAATTCTCTGCGGAAATTAAATTTGGGTATTGGATTTGGTTGATCATTAAAGGGAGAAAGATGAAATGTGGTGGTGAAGACTGATTTGATCATTTTTCTTGAAACACAGGGGAAAGAAAGTGACAACAGAAACAGACTTGATTCATAATCCTTAAAAATAGAGTAAATTACATTTTTGGTCCCTGTGGTTGTTACTCACTATCAACTATAGTTCCTCTTTTAAACTAATTACGGTTTTGATCATCATGGTTTCCATTTGGTTTCAATTCTGGTCCCTCTCTAGATGTTGTTAAATAAATTTGTTAACTCAAGGGGTATATTAGTCTTTTTACTATATTTGATTTTATTTTAATTTAAAATTATATACACATATATGAATATAATATATTATCAAGAAACAAACCTCACAGGTCCCACCCTCACTCGTTCGTCATCTCAGGCAAAACAAGCCTATTACATTCCGGCTAAACAAACCCAAACCGAATACAGATCAAAACATCGATCATCTTCTCAGGCAAAAACATAGCCCTATTTCTCAAATCCAACAAACACTAGAGCAGTAAAAACATAAATCCTACTAGAAATTACACATGATCAATCTCAATGAACGTGAAAAAGGAGGGTTAACTAAAAACAGTATTAGGAATCATATCCAGATCTTCGAATCTGAGAAGAAATTGACGAACCAAATCTGAGATGGAGATGTTTTTCGAACCAGATTTGGGATGGAGGTGGCTAGGGGAGGTCTTCAATAGGCTTCCATTATCTCTCTGTATAAAGCTGTCTTTACAGACGAGTTCTAGCTTTTGTGTTTATAGTTCTCACCTCTGTAGAAGAAGGTTTCCATCAAACCTGTGTCCCTGCCTCATCTAAAACACAACCACCACCCGTCACCGCTATCTCTCTTCTCGGACTAATGGTGAGATGGATCTGATGAAGAGGATGGAAATGAACCCAAATATTCGAAGTAGATTCAAAGTAGATCTGGAGATGATTGGTGTAATCGTTACATCGCAGGTTTAGCCGGAGATGAGTGATTGAGTGGACAGGTGGTGGTCTCGTGGATGTGGTCAGCCCAGGTGGAAGGAGTGATAATTAGCTAGGGGTGAGGGTTTTTCAAGGAGTTTGGAGTGGCAGGCGAGGGCTTGGAAGAGGAGAACGTCGACGGGAAGAAGAGGTAATACGTTGTTATGTAGGGTTTTTATTTATAAAATGATATATTTATTTAGTTTTTGTTAAATAGTATAGAAATAATAAAAAGACCAAAATGCCCTTCAACTTAACAGACTTCTTTAATAGAGTTAGTCAAAGGGACCAAATCTGAAATAAAGTGGCAACCACAGTGACCAAGAGTGTAACTAGTTTAAAATAGGGACTAAACTTGATACTAAGTGGTAACCATAGGGACCAAAAGTGTAATTTACTCTTAAAAATATTCCAAACCTTGAAATTAGGGCTTCAAAATTCCCTTGTTTGTCTTTCTTCTTTTCATTTCTGAATTCAATCCTAATCCGACTGCTCCCCTGTTTATCAAGGATTTTAGCTGTGTTTTTTTTTTTCTTTTTTCTGGAGTAATTTTGTGTGTAGTGTAGCTGTGTAGGAGTGGGTGATTATGATGTATATTGAAGATTTAAAGGAGGAGGAGGAGGAGGAGAGCATGGGATTGTTTGATTGTAGGAGGGTTGTGGTAGGAGCAGGTGCCCGTGCTTTGTTCTACCCTACACTTGTATACAATCTTGTTAGAAACAAATTTCAGGCCGACTTTCGGTGGTGGGATCACATTCAGGAGGTATTATTCAATCACTCCTATGGCTATGTGCTTGCTCTTAACTTGTTCTAATACGGTTATATTATTATATATCCAGTTTCTTCTTCTAGGTGCTGTTCCATTTCCTACAGATGTCCAACCACTCAAGGACCTTGGCGTTCATGGAGTCATCACCCTCAATGAGCCCTACGAGACTTTGGTCCCCACATCCTTATACAAAGTAATCCTCTTTCTTTCTTCCAATAATTTATATAACACTCTTTGTTATATAAATTGTTTTATTTATCTATTGATATGTATAGGATCATGGTATTGATCATTTAGTGCTTCCAACAAGGGACTACCTATTTGCTCCATCAATTCATGACATATGCCAAGCTGTAAACTTCATCCATGGTAAATATCATCTCAAAACTGCATGCTCTTCGTTTCTTTTCTTGTTTCTCATGTGTTTAATGGCAAACAGAAACAACTTCTTATATTTGATTCTTTAACAGGATGTATTTGTTTCATCTTTCTCTCGTCTTTGTTGACTCTAAAATTTCACACACACTTATATATATATATTTTAATCCTTCTAAATCGTCTTCTCTTGTAAAGGCAAAACACTTCTCAAGCAGGCTACGTACGTCCATTGTAAAGCTGGTCGTGGACGTAGCACAACCATTGTGATATGTTATTTGGTGAGTTTTCACTGATGTGCATGTGTATCTGTCGATTTTTTTATTTTTCTTCATCAGTTATGCTTTATTCATGTTGCAGGTTCAGCATAGGCATATGTCCCCAGATGTTGCCTATGCATTCGTAAGGTCAATCCGGCCGAGGGTTCTATTGGCATCTGCTCAGCGGCAGGTATGTCAAGCTTACATTTGCACATTTTGTGAGTAATGTTTCTATGCTTATCGTTTTTAAGTCTGTAACTTTATTAGTTTATTCCGAATTTATTATTCTTAAAGATTATCTTGGGGTGGTATAGATCTCCAACAATACTACTTATAACTTGATAATTTAGTGATCAAACTATAATTTGTCATAATTCAAAAGACATGATGTTCAATAAAAGACAAAAGGAAAGAATCCAGATTCAATAGCATCAATTTAGTTGTAATGAAAATAATGTGAGTAGGTGTAAGGAGTATTTGTGAAAAGGCAGTTTGTTAATGTTATATGTAATGTAATGCAGGCAGTCCAGGAATATTACCATCTGAAAGTGAAGAAATCAAGCAATGTTAGGTCAGGTAGCAGCTCTAATACAATGATGATTTTGAGACCTCTGAGGTTGTTCCCATATGCAGCAGATGTGTTCACATTTGACGACGGTTCTGTAGTTGTGATAACTAAAGCTGATGTTGATGGATATGAGGATGAAGGGCATGATGGTAATATGAGTTTGGTTTGCCGGGTTCGAGTTGCTGCTTTGGCCAAGTTTTCTAGGCTGTGGGATAGCAGCAAGATGTCAGGTGTTAGGCTGGTAAACTGGAACAAATGCTCAAAACCCAGTGATGAAGTGAGCATAAACATCCATCTATACTAAAACACTGTAAAGATCCCACTGGTTTGTGTACATATTCTTGGATTTGATTTTCTTTTTTTAGAGAGAACTTGTAATGAGTGACTTGACTACTATATCATTTTCATGTATATAAGTTTGATATTTGAAGGTTAGTTCTGATGCTTTGTATATAAGAATTTGTATGATTTGTTTCATCTCAAAAGCTGTGCTGCTACCCTGTTTCATCAAATTGCAAAATTTGAAATGCTTTATAGATAAGTAACAGACAGAACTTGTTAGTTACAATAGTTATTATTATAGTATTATTGAAGGCAAGTGTATATAATTACTACAATCATAACATAAAAAACATACATACATACATACATACATACATACATACATACATACGACTTGGAATGAGCCTGCAGCATTTGCATTCTCACCACCCTCCACATTTTGAGACCAAATATGAAATATTTATGACCAACACAATAACATGTTATCACTTACAAGTGGAACAAATACATACAGTTACTATATCTCATCAACCTCACTTTGTCTACCATTACTTTGAATGCATCTTCTTTCTGCTGGCTGCCTCAACCAAGCTTCAATTCAACAATGTAATCACCAAAAAAACTTTTTAACTGATGCTGGCCATGTATAAGAAGATAAATAGCCTTCAAACCCTGCTTCCTTCCTGCCCTTCCTCTGCAACTGTGAAATTCTAACGTCTTCACTTTCCATCAAGTAAGGGATAACATGTTTTTTCATGTCACTTTCCGAAATCCCAAGATGATTTCCTGACACATTGATGAACTTCACTCTTCCAGCATCATCCAGTGTTTTCAGACCGATCCAGTCTTCAATGTAAAGCTTCGTCTGTTGTGGAGTCAAAACTGGACTGAACTTTCCATTGGGAAAATATCCAAACCAAGCAGTTTCTTTAGGTATCAATACTGTGTCTTGTTCAAACTGTCAGGACAATCACAGCATAAGCATAAGCATGCAGTAGAAGATTTGGGAAAAGAGTGAAAATTTCCTACGCACCATGATAAGCACCAGATTTTCTAAGCTGCTAAATCGCTCCTTGTATGTGGAGTTTCTCTCTTGAGGAATTTCATTGTTAAGCTTTGGAAGAAATCTGCAGTGTTGTAAGTAGGCATCCATGTTCTAAAAACAAACAAACAACCAACCCTGTCATGAGATCTCAACAAAAAAATAAAATATAAACAACCATAATAGCCAATTTGGCAAATAATATCCATAGCCTATTTGATTATCAGTTGTGGAAAATAATATCCTTTAAGGTGGCAAGTACAGGGCTCACATTTGGCAATTTGAGATAACCACTGGGGGCCAAGTGTTCCTGCACATATCGGTCAACATTATTGTTAGCATAAAATATGGCAGTAGACCATCTTTCATATGGCAAACAGTTTAATTCAAACTCCTCTTGGATGCATACTATTACTACCTGGATATAATCACTATAAACCTCTGACTTGATAAGTGCATCTGCTATCATGCAGAAAATGCCAGACTGTAAAACATGAATAACATTCAAAATGGGTGAGAAAAATCTCAAGGAAACTTCTATCTCTCGGCAAAAGGGAGCACTTACACCACAAAGCGGCACAGAGGCTGTACCAGCATGAGGTCCTCCTAAGGAGATTAAATTCTTAACCTGTCTTGGAGAAAAGTAGAATTAAACAAAAACATAGTAATGTTAAATAATGTATGTATATAAACATGACCATAATGTGTGAAGTGAAATCCAAAAATGAATGCAGCAGATGGCTGCCTGCCCTGAGAACAAAGCTAGCTGTCAAAATTATAGTAAGATCTAGGTTAATGTGTAATGAAACGATCTCCAATTTGTTATTGTACAACTATTTTCATAAACACAACACAGCTGCCTTCTGTTCCAAACCAGTTTCAGTAGGATAAGAATGAAACCCAATACAAACTGAAAAAAACAAGTCAAAAGCTCTGTATCAAGAGCCAGTTTCTTTTCTTGTATATTCATTCTTATGCTATAAAACTCTCTTGACCTCTTCCTCCCAGGCCTTCACCTACCTATCTACCACAAATAAATATGATAGAGATAGCCGAATTGTAATGGATGGTAAGTTGCATGTTACTTAACAAAAGTTTGATGTACAAGGACCCCAAATCTGCCAGCTAGTTAGCTTCCATGCCCTCAACCCATTTGGTAAAGAGCAAAAAACCTAGCTCATTTCTCACCATATCCAGAGGCCTATTATATGGAGAAATATAACACTAGACTTGGCAAGTTGCACATAATCAAATTTCTTTTGGCATCATTTTTATAGCCCAGGGCTAACTAGTTATAGATCCCTCCTCTACCATGGTGTTGGACATGCACCATAAGTTTCCACTATTTTCAATTTAAAAGAACAGGGGCCAGGAAGGCGGGACTGTTAAGAGAAAAAAATTTATGGCATGGTGCTTACAACTTCAACTTAGCAAGTGTGTTTAACTTTTCAGAGAAAAAGCTTTACTTGCCTGAGGTCCGCCATCACAAAATTCTACAACACCTCGGCCTATTAAATTACCCTGCATGCAGAGGAGAAATCAGATAAAAGAACCAATCTAACCATAAATACTAAGAAAGGGGATAAGATTGAATTATAAAAGTAATATTTAACAAAGCCAAATCACAAAATTCAAGACAGTGTTTGAAATTTGACATAATTATGAGAAAGCATGAAATACCAGAAAATGATGAGACATTGAGCATAATGACTTGAATTACTACAAGCAGACCAATCTTAAATGTGCACAAAAATTCCTATAACGTGCACATAAGAAAGAAAAAAAACCAAGACACCAATCGGAAATTGACAATCAGTACCAGCAACCGCATATGAGAAATAACAAGCGACTCCATGACGAGGACTAGCAAGAATTAACTAAGGCATTTGACAGTATGAACTATGAACCATGTGTAATATCTACCAAGTACCAACAATGTTATTTGAGACTTAAATGGGCAAAGTAAGAGGTAAGACTATCCAGTTACGATAAGTGTTCATTTTGCAGTTCTTTTCCTTTTAGGTAATAGTTGGTTCTGATTTCCCACCAACCAAATATTTAGGTATTCATGAGATCGCTCCAACTAGGTTAGTAATTAAGCACTGCAGAAAAGTAATGGCAAGCAAGCCATATGCTGCCACTATAGTAGAGTAATATCTCTTCTTCATCTGCTTATTAGCTAATGTATAACATCACAGAAACAAGGGAACCATGCTATGATAAAGCACTTTGCAAAAAAAGAATAAAGCAATCAGATGGTGGATGTTGCATATCATGTACTCGCATAATCTGCAAACAGTTGATCTTGATAGTCACCTGGGATAGCCCGACTATGTTGTAACCATCACTGAGTTCTTTCATTTTCTTCACCTGAAGGGGGCAACCATTAACTAGTAAAGTGAAGCGCCTCAAAAACCAGGAATACATACTGACGAGAGAAGAAACAAAGAAGAAGACAATCATTCTGCATAGATATCTCCACCTTATCACAAACAACTTGAGTCTGAAAACATAAGATAATTTCGTAAGTAGATTATAAAAACATGATTACTTGCTAGTTAACATCCTCTGAAGGACTATCATGGTCAGTTTTTACCTGTTCTAGCAGGGGCATAAACCAGGAATCCCATGCTCCATCTCCAATCTCACTACAGATCACAAGTTATGGCACCAAAGGATCAAATATACATCGATGATTAGCAAGTTGCAAACAGAAAAGAGAAGACAGAATTATAACTGCATGCACAAAATCCAAGAATCAAGGTCATTCATTGTAGATGCAAAACAGTAACTTCTTTAAATCAGTATATGTGGATACAGTACCAGAATCAAGAATCTCCAATCAAGCAATATTAGATTGACTGCATGAAATACAGCTTCACACGAGATCATTCACAACTACAACTTCCCAAACAGAAAATGGCTAATAACTTCTTGTGCTCAGCTCTGTGCTGTAGAAGTTGTATACCAACAGTGGTTTTGGCTTTGTTTCCCATACATTTGGCTTGGTGTTGCCTCTTTTATGATAAACAACTAAAATGTTTTATTTGAAAGATATAAAGGTCAAAGTCCTTTAACAGCATAACATGTCTGAGACTGTGTATTCACATAATCACATTAATGAATGATCACATAACTTCTCCATAAACAGAAGAATCAAACCATAAAAAATAAATCAGCCTTACATGCAAAATCCTTCAGATTTGGACATGTCACTAAGTTCCTGGGTGAACTTCGTCATTCCTCTATTTGAACATTGATCTCCAATTCCTGTCAGAAATTCAGATGCTAGTCATCAACCGAGAGCTATCCTCAGAATCCAGGAAGCTGAGAGCTAATGTGGAAAGTGTTTTCAAAACATATGACTAGTGGCGGACATAGAATTTTCAAAGAGAAGGATAACTTTTATCTTAATAGAACAAAACAATAAGTTGAGCTAAAACCGATATATGTTTCCTAAAATGAGTCAATTTCATCATAACTAAGTGATGTTTTGTTGTATTCACCACAAATGCTCATCACAAAGTTCCAGTTCAAACTCGAACACACTTGCAAAAACAGTTGGTACATTGCCTTGCATTTATGAATAAGTATAAAACTGAGACTGGTAGCATTTGGCCAATTGGTTTATAACTAAAAGTCTCTTAACCTCAAGATTCAATACCTAATAGCAGGCAAGTAAGTACTTTCTTTGTGTAACCTTTACTTGTAAAAAAACAATTATAAAACTGGGTAACCAACATAACATTGTTGAATAAACAATGAGAATCCTGAACTCTAAGACACGAAAATTTACACGTCGGGCATAACATTCAAATGATGTATAGCAATATGCAAGTGATTAGACAATAAAGTTAACTCGATCAAATCAGTTGTCAAATTTTGTTTTACTTAAACTTCTTTGTGATTAAAGTGTCTAACCGTTGATTTATATGAGAAATTATGTATTTGTTTGAACTGAAAACGTTATGGACGATAAATACAAAATTTCTTAAATGATAACTCTAGTCTGTAGCTAGATGGTTTTAAAATGTCAAAAAACATACAATTTTTTATACACACCAATACAAGTAACCCCTAGAAAGCTACTTTGGGGAAATGTACAATTTAATTAAAAACTTAAATAAATATTGTAATTGGAGAAAGCCTGTGTAGAGAATCAACACGTGTTTATCCCTTTTGCTTTCAATACTTTTGGTTTCCTAGCTCCGGAAGCAGGGGAGTTTTTGACTAGGGTTCAACGGGTTGTGCAAAGTAATTTTTCGACCCCTAAGACACAAAATTTCATTTTTAGTAGGATTGGTTTTGCCATCCAAAAGGGGGTTGCGGCACAGCTTGTTGCTCGTTTGCCTGCCATCTTATTGTAATTGGAGACTTTATTTATGATAATTATAAGTTTAATGAAGTGTCAATAGTATTCCATTCAATATTGTAGGTAATGTACAAATCTCCAACCAAACATTCAATACCGATTTACAAAAATATTGGCAGTCTTTCATCAAAAAAGTTATTGTTGGCAGGATGAAGAGACTACTGGATAATAGACCTACTGAACAGATAAAGATTTTACCGTTTTCATAAAAATCAGCGCCAGTAACTTAAGAGGAGGAGAAAAGACGATGATGGTGAATATCAAATTTCACTATATAATAATAGCGCATTTAGAATGTACAAAATTGCTTGTTTGTTTTATTATTATTATTTATTATATTGAGGGAATTGAAGTAAATGTTATAAATTATAATGGGCAAAGAGGAACTAATGAAAGCACAAATTCAAAAAAGTAGATAGTAGATTTACAGAGTAACCAAGACAAAGGATCAAGAACATAATCTTATCAGTGACAGTCCAACTGAGAGTAGCATGTCCAATCTACTGCAACGTAATCAATGAATCTAGCAAATCGCAGTGAAAGAAAAAAAAACAAAGTAATAGAAAATCCTGATTATAATACCGTGAAGTACGATGAAAGGAAGAGAGAAAGATGAAATTGGGAAGAGGAAGAAGATTGAGATGAGTAGTGGAGATGGTGAACACATGAAATTAGGCATGGATGAATTTTGGTGCCCAGAAAGAAAATAGGGCTTTCCTTTTCTTCTTCTTGAATCCAAAACCCCAAAGAAATTATGTCGGGGAGAGAGAGAGAGAGAGAGAGAGAGAGAGAGAGACACTCCCTAAAAAACTAACTTATTCATTTTATCTATTTATTTTTAGAGTAAATTACACTTTTGGTCCCTGTGGTTGGCAGCTACTATCAAGATTGGTCCCTATTTCAAAGTAATTACAAAATCAGCCATTAGGGTTTCTGTTTTGTTTCAATGTTGGTCCCTGTGTGGTTGCCAGCTACTAACGCCATCAAGAGACCGTGAAGTGGTGAATCATTTCAAGGGCAAAATCGTCCAAACACATTAACCCTTTCACCTCTATTTTTTGAAGAAAACCCTTTCACCTTTATTAGTTACCCCATAAGCATCTGATTTCAAAAAACCATCGATCCCCAAAACTCTCTGCCATAAGCGATTAACACAAAATCGATGTTCTTCCTCTACGATTTTCTTCTCTTCGATTGAATCTGACTACAGTTAACACAAAATCGATCCCCATCTGCGATTTTGTATCCTCTGTAACTTCTTCTCCTTCGATTATCTTCTCCTCAAAGATCCATGGTGATGTGCGAGTGTGGTGCAACAGGTGTGGTACGAACCTCTTGGACCTCCAATAATCCAGGACGAAGGTTCTTCTCTTGTTCAAGAAATGTAAGCAAAATGTTCTTTTTTATTTGAGATTTGAGAAGTAAGTTGCTGAATTTTTTTGGAAGTGCTTATTTTGTGGCTTAATTTGATACAGTAGAGTTTTTTTAACCCAATGTGGCTTAATTTGGGACAGTGGCTTATTTTGTGGTTTAAATAGATATAGTAGAGTTTTTTGACTCAATGTGGCTTAACTTGGGATAGTGGCTTATTTTGTGGCTTAATTTGATATAGTAGAGTTTTTTTTTACTCAATGTGGCTCAATTTGGGATAGTGGCTTATTTTGTGGCTTATTTTTTACTCATGTAGCTTAATTTTACAGTGGCTTAACTTCTTACAGTGGGTTTATTACAGTGGCTTAATTTTGGCTTAATTTCTTACAGTGGCTTATTTTGATACAGGGTGCAAGATGTAGGTTTCTTGGTTGGGTTGACGACCCATTGTGTCCACGAGCCGTTCAAATCATACCCGGTTTATTGAGGTCAATGAACAAGCTGGAAGATGCTTTGGAAACAAGTAAAAAGGAAACACGTAAATGGAAGTTCGGGTTTTGTAAAAAGGAAACACCTAAGCATCATATACAAGTTGAAAGGCCGAAAAATAAACGAAAGAGGAGAAAAGATGAGCAAAGTCAATCGATTGTTAAAGGAAGTAAAATATCGAGGGTTGGAACAACCGTCACTTGTGCAAAATGCCGTAAGAAGGGTCATAACTCTAGGACTTGTAGAGGTCAAGGTGTTTAGATGAAATGGGTATGCTCTTTTGGTTTCATTTGATCTTTTGGTTGTAAGTAAGAAGGGTCATAACTCTCCATTGTTCTTTTGGTACGTTTGGCCTTTGCCTTTTGGTTGTAAGTAACAACTTGGTGCAGTTGGTATGTAGTCGTATAGTTGTCCTTTTGCTTTGTAAAAAACTATTGGTAAATACATTAAGCATTTGCTGCTATTTTAATTGTGCATCAAATCTGTCCATTTTATTGTTATATTGAATCTCCCAATTTTTGCATCAAATCTGCCATTTTTTGCATAAAATCTGCCCATTTTAGTGTTATATTGAATCTGCCATTTTGTATCAAATCTGCCATTTTAGATCATTTTAGTGTTATATTGAATCTACCATTTTAGATTATCAAATCTGCCATTTTAGATCAATTACTACCAAACCAAATGCCATGAAAATGAGATGAAAATGGTAGCAAATCTGCTGCAATTACCAAACCAAAAGACATAACATTGATTGAACTTTTCATCGTACATAAATCAAAACAGTTACAATCATGACACAAGTCTTCATCCATACTAACAAACAACTACAATCATAACAATTACAATGATGGATCACTACTCTCATCGGTCAATAGAAATAACATAAAAAATGGCAAATGCCACCCAACTTATACAAAACCCGAACTTCCATTTACGTGTTTCCTTTTTACTTGTTTTCAAAGCATCTTCCAACTTGTTCATTGACCTCAATAAACCGGGTATGATCTGAACAGCTCGTGGACACAATGGGTCGTCAACCAAACCAAGAAACCTACATCTTGCACCCTATATCAAAATAAGCCACAAAATAAGCCACTGTAATAAACCCACTGTAAGAAGTTATGCCACTGTAAAATTAAGCTACATGAGTAAAAAAAGCCACAAAATAAGCCACTATCCCAAATTAAGCCACATTGAGTAAAAAAACTCTACTATATCAAATTAAGCCACAAAATAAGCCACTATCCCAAGTTAAACCACATTGAGTCAAAAAACTCTACTATATCAATTTAAGCCACAAAATAAGCCACTATCCCAAATTAAGCCACATTGGGTCAAAAAAACTCTACTGTATCAAATTAAGCCACAAAATAAGTCACTTCCAAAAAAATCAGCAATTTGCTTCTCAAATCAAAAAAACAAACCATTTTGCTTAAATTTCTTGAACAAGAGAAGAACCTTTGGAGGTCCAAGAGGTTCGTACCACACTTGTTGCACCACAATCGCACATCACCATGGATCTTTGAGGGGAAGATAATCGAAGGAGAAGAAGTTACAGAGGATACAAAATCGCAGATGGGGATCGATCTCGTGTTAATCGTAGTCAGATTCAACCGAAGAGAAGAAAATCGTAGAGGATGAACATCGATTTTGTGTTAATCGCTTATGGCAGAGAGTTTTGGGGATCGATGGTGTTTTGAAATCAGATGCGTATGGGGTAACTAATAAAGGTGAAAGGGTTTTCTTAAAAAAAATAGAGGTGAAAGGGTTAATGTGTTTGGACGATTTTGCCCTTGAAATGATTCACCACTTCACGGTCTCTTGATGGCGTTAGTAGCTGGCAACCACACAGGGACCAACATTGAAACAAAATAGAAACCCTAATGGCTGGTTTTGTAATTACTTTGAAATAGGGACCAGTCTTGATAGTAGCTGCCAACCACAGGGACCAAAAGTGTAATTTACTCTTATTTTTATTTCTAACTATACAAATTCATTACCAAGTTTTACCTGTAAAGTATTGTCTTTTAATTGCAACGAGTAATCTTTAATTATTATAACTTTTACAGTAATTATTATAAAACTATCCACAACAACAATCTCAACTAATCCAATCTCAATTAAAATATTACTTTCTCTCTCATCTACTTACATAATATTCAACTCCAATCCAATCTCAAAATTTTCATACTCCAACCACAATCCCTACAATCTAATCTACAATATTATTTTACAAAAATTATATATTTTATTTTTTATACATATAATTTTTTTTAATTATAAGTATAAAATATAGATTAAACGAACAAACAATTACATATTTTGAAAAAATCAGAGTTTTCATATTGTGTGTTTGGGTGATACTGAGAGCTATCAGGATGTTGAGAATTCGAAAGAAGATTTGGGAAGTCTGGATCCATAGCAGATAATTGAAAGAAAGTAGCAAAATAACAAGAGGATTGAAATGAAGAGAAAAATTGGTGTGGTGAAAATATGTCAAGATTGGTCTCTATTTGTAGGGAATTGAAAACCATGAATTTTGGTATATTTTTTATTTTTTAATTTATTTGTAAAAGTATGATTTTTAATTAGATAAGTTTTATCCTAAAAATCTAAAACCAACCAATAGGGAATTGACATGTGTCAATTTAAAATAAAAATAAAAGTGTTGAACTTGCTCGATATGGGTTCGGTGAGCGACGCAGATTGCTCGAGATTGGATTGGTCATTTGTTTTTCTATTTATTTTTTTAAAAAAGTGTTTTTGTCTTATTCATGATCTCATTTTTGAGATCACCAATGTGGATAGTCTAACTAAAGTATTGTCTTTTAATTGCTCTCTTACGTTTTTGGTGATTTCTTTGAAAGCCGGACATATGGTTTCATAATTCAATTTTTGGTTCTTATAATTTGGATTTTGCTCTGAAAGTGGAACCTGAACACTAACTCCGTTAAAATTGACCGTTAGAGTCAGGGGCAATTTCATCCAATCATATTTTGTCTCCCTTTTGTAATTCTATTTTATTTTTTCTTGTATTTATAAATACAATTAAATCTTAGGGACCTCGTATATATATATACACACTATATACATATAGGGTGAATATCATTTGCAAACCAAATAGATTGTACAAACTCTGCAAACCCAATCTAAACCATTAACACATTTGATCTACGGTTAAGAAAAAAAGTGATGACATAAATGTAATTAAGTGAATATTTTAATTTTATTTTAAATAATTGAGAGACACTTGAGGGTATTTTGGGTATAAGAAAATGAACCCTCCCTCTCTCTCTCCTACGGTTCTCCAGCAGGTTTAGGGTTACCTTTCTTTCATTCTCCCTCACCAAGGCCGCCATCTTCAATCCTCCCCTTCCCCCATGAACATGAAGAAGACGACGGTTGCTTCTGAAATCACGAATCGCTAGACCAATACCTCTCTTTACTCTGATTCGAAAAAGACCTAGCAGATCATCCATTAGACAAGAAGATCCACACGACGATCTTCCTGAAGAAGACTTGACGTGGCCTTGAAGAAGACAACGGCCAATGGCCTTGAAGAAGACAACGGCCAATGGCCTTGAAGAAGACGACGACCGATGGCCTTGAAGAACAGTTACAAATGTTTCTGGGTTTCACCTTTTTCTAGGTTTCACTTTTTTCTGGCTTCATGATTTTTTCAGAGTTTATTCTATAATATGGCTTCATGATTTTATTTGGTTCATATTTTTTGGTTCATGATTTTTTGGGTTTCTTGCTTTTATCTGGATTCATGATTTTCATCTGAATTGATGATTCTGTCTTCATGATTTCGATCTTCATCACGATTGCAAACTGGGATGATTTCGATCTTCGTGATTTTTACTGGTTCATGATTTTGTCAAGTCATGTTTCTGGTTTCATGTTCCGGTCGCCATCGCCGGAGACTAGTCTCCGATAAATTTACTTTTTACACAAACAGATACAAAGAGTAAAATAATATATTTAAAAAAAAAATAAAAACATGCTAAAAGCCCTAAAACACGCTCATGGATATAAAAAAAGAAAAAAGAAAGAAAGAAATTTCGTGATTTGTGGAGATGGGTTTGCAGAGTTTGTATAACTGTTCTGTTTCCGTTGCAAACCAAACAAATTGTACAAATTCTACAAACTCATCTCCACCAATCACGTAATTTCTTTCTTTCCTTTTCTTTTTTATAAACATTTAGTTTGTGTAGAGGTTATTTTAGGGATTTAACATATTCTTTTTTTTAATTTATTATTTCTTTTTGTAACTGATTATCGAAAAACATCCTGAAACCAAAAATCTCAGAATCATGAAACCACAAACCCAGAATCATGAACATGTAAAACATAATCATGAACATGAAACCCATAATCATGAACATGAAACCCAGAATCATGAACATGAAACCTATAATCATGAATATGAAACCCAGAATCGGGAAACTAACAAACCCAGAATCGGGAAACTAACAAACCCATGAATAAAAAACATGAATCATGAGTTGAAACCAAAATCATAAAGATTGAGATCATGAAACCATAAAACCCAGAAAACAATCATCAGAAACCGTCATGATCTGCATAAAAACATATCATCAAAACCCAAATCGTGTCTTGGTGTTTTGCGCAAATGGGTCTCGCTTTTTCGAAACGCCGCCGACGACAATGCCGCCGTAACTGGTGTTTCTCCGATTTCCATTAAAACGACGAAGAACCAGAACCGTTCTGTTCAGAAAACCTAACCCTAATTGGCGGATTTCGAACTCAACATGCAGATGGCTCACCTAAAACAAGAAGCAGGTTCGATTTCTTGCTTACAGAACTATACCGATGTCGTGGTGTCCCCATGGATCTGTTCGGTTACAGACTCATTTCGACGGATGAAGATCAGAGACGAAGCGACGACGGTGGGCAAAAACGGTTTCGACGAATGAAGATTAGAGATGAAGCGACGACGGTGGGCAAAAACGGGCGGTGCGAACGGGGGAGAAGGATGTATGTGAAGACTTGAATCTGGCGGCAGAAGATGGCAAGGGAGGGTTGAAGACTTGAAGATGGTGGTTGGTTGCAGTTGGTGAAGATGATGAAAGAAATCTTGAAACCCTAATCTGCTGGATCCGTATGAGAGAGAGGGTTGATTTTGTTATACCCAATATACCCTCAAGGGTCTCTCATTTTTATAAAATAAAATTAAAATTTTCAGTTAATTACATTAATGCCATCACTTTTTCCTTAACCGTAGATCAAATGATTTAATGGCTTAGATTGGGTTTGCAAAGTTTGTACAAACTGTTTGTTTGCAAATGATATTAACCCTATATATATATATATATATATATATATATATCTTCTTGCAAACTATTTAACATCCATCAACCACTTACTCAAATCAAGATCATCCCCACCACTGCACATATCTTTGATCCCTTTCTTCAACTCCATCGCCAGATAATCAAAACTCACCAAATAACTCAACATTTGATAATTTCATGTAAAACACATAAACACTTTGAAATATACGTTTTTGACATGTACAACGTCTTCAAAAGTCAACTTGAATTCACCTTGCTAGATTTAGGCTAAATCTAGATTTTACCTCATTTTGCTTCCTTGAAGAACTTGAATCTATGAGCTCCTTCCAAAGAAACCTAGATCCACACACTCCAAACACAAAACCAACAAATCCAAATGTTTAGATTCACCCTCCAATCATCTAACACCAAAATCTCCATTTTGACCCAAAACCCTAACTTTGACTTAGCTTTTCTCAAAATCGTCCAAACCGAAATTGGAGAAATAAAACACTAGGAAATCATCAATGGAGCATTAATAACTAATATGAAAGTTTAGAAACTAGGAGGATGAACTCACCATTTAGGCTTTGATGAAAACCTAGGAAACTTCTAAAACCTCTTAAAGATGAGAGTGAGATGGAGGATGTAACACCCTCAAATTTGGAACGAGCAACTAACTTTAAAATTCAATAATCAACCAAAATAGATAAATTCGTTTCTACAATTTATTCCTCAAAATACCTTGGAATTAAAAACATTATAATTCCCCAAATAAAACAACCTAAATGGGTGTCACTTAACACAACACAAGTTGCTAGTCCAAACAAGTGCGGAAGACTTCACTAAACACTTCACCTCTCGTACACACTACAAGCACCCGCCACTTCATAATGTAGCTAGAGTTACCCCAACCTGAGCCTGTTGCACATGCCGACAAATAAAAAGGGTTAGGCTTACGCCTAGTGAGTTCAAGCATTTTATCATGACTATATAAAATCATAAATCAAAAGGTAGTAGTTTAGTCATGATTTCGAAAGAGTTTACTTTAATTGCAAATCATCCATTTTCCAACTCACACATTTCCATGGGAAGGTTCCCGAAGGGTAAATACGTTTTTTCCAAAATGAATTACGTTTCCAACTCACTCAAATACGTGAATAAGTCTAGTTTAGGCAAACCTTCAAAAACGGTTGACAACACATACTCGACCCGTAAAACATGGAAACCATCCATAGATATAACACTTTATTAAAACGTAATACGAAGCAAATGTAGCATAAACCTGTCCATCAACCATGGAAAACAATCCATATGCATAAATATAACCTCCAAAAATGCGAATAAATAAAATACCCGAAATCAACACCCTTCGGTGACGGGGGAGACCCGATCTCATCGAATGTGGCAGCACATAAATTAAACCACGATTAAATAAATGCGAGTAAGCTTCTTGGATGTGGAAACATATGACATCAACCATACTAGGTCTTTAGTCAATCCTCGGCATCAATCATACTAGATCTTTAGCCAATCTCAGACATCAACCAAAACTAGGTCTTTAGTCCGTTTTAGACATCAACCAAAACTAGGCCTTTAGTCCATCTCCGGCATCAACCAAAACTAGGTCTTTAGCCCTTCTTAGACATCAACCAAAACTAGGTCTTTAGTCCAAGCCATCAAGTTCAATCCTACTGGATCTTTACCTTGGGAAAACCCACCATCCGAAACAAGCTTACTTGACTTAAATATAATTACATGACCCCAAAAGAATAACTAATGCATTCAAATCATGTAAATCTCCAACATAATGCAACTCATGTAATTCAAACCCCAAGCCCACGTCGAGCTTATTAAAACCGGGCGAATGCTATCAAGACTCAATCGAGTCCAAAACCGAGCCCTCTGCTCAAAGACCTAATGATCATTTATCAACATCAAATCATGCAATTGAAATGCAATTAAGAATATAACACGTCCTAGACTCCACCCCGAGCATGTAAATATCAACAACGTGCAATAATATGCAACACGGTGCAATAAAAGCAACCCGTAAATAAGACTCCACATCGAGCCATTTAAACTGGGCAAATGTCCCAAGACTATCTCAAAGTCAAAACCGAGCAAAGTGCTCCAAGCTTGTTAGACTCATAAGGTCGGTCATCATCGCATAAAACGCGTTTAAACATTGTTTAAGAAAACATGTATCCCGAAATCATCATTAACCCCAAAACTCAACACGGGTTAAACAAAAGGGTTTTCCCAAAGGACTCACACCCTTAATATTCTCAAAATGACTCATAACACTAAAAGTGCATTTTCCCAAATGGTTTATTAAAATCATTTACACTAACATGATTAAACCATCAAACAAACCTCATTTTGAGCAATTAATCTTTTAAAGACAATTTATGGTTTCTAACCATCCAAATATTCAAAAGCCCCAAATATGGTATTTTACACATTTATAAAGATCAACACTTCAAGAGAGTTAAACTATCCAAATAACTTAACCATATACATTTTCAAGTAAAACACACAAATATTTGTAAAATACTCATTTTGGCATGTACAAGGTTTTCGCAAAGTAACTTGAACTCACCTTGCTAGATTTAAGCTAAATCTAGAGTTCTCCAAACGTAAGCTCCTTTGAGAAACTTGCATCTTCAAGCCAAATCTTCCAAAAATCTAGATCCACAAGTTTCCAACCATAAATAATCATCCCCAAACACTTATATATGTTTCCCCCAACATAAGTCATCCAAAAACACCAAAGATATCAAAACCCTAACCTCTTAGATGGAGAAAAGTGAGAATCTTACCTCAACCACCGCCAAATACTCCTGGACCATTCAACATACTTCAAAAATCTTCCTAGATCCTTGAAGATCTCTCAAAAACGAAACCGTAGCAACTTGAATCATCAAAATCGGAGTTGTGGTGCAAAAGTTATGAAGGTTTGAAGATTAGGGCTGAAAATCGCGTCTTAATACCCCAGACCCGCTCCCGCGGTTTACCCTGCGGTTTTGAAGTCGCGCACTATCCCGCGCGGGTCCTAAACAGAGACTTGCGCGGCTTGGAAAGTCGCGCACTATCCTGCGCGGCCCCTTTTTGACCCGATACTGTTTTGGCCGTAACTTCTTCGTTATAGCTCCGCTTTTGCCCCGGAAAGAACCGTTGGACTCGTATTCGAATTCCTCATCCAACAAGACCATAAAATCTAAGATTTAACCCAAAATATTATTTTTCATATTTTTCTTAAAAGATCGGTTTCTCACTGATTCGAAATTATGCTTATCCGAAAATTACGGGTGTTACAGAGGACTCATGATCTTTGCTTCCATTTCTTAGATTGATGATGAAAGAACACTTTGATTTCCAAGAAAAGCCCCAAATAATATCTAGGGTTCATATGGGTGAAAGGGAACTGATTTGGGAGAGAATGGATAGGGTTTGAGGAGTTGAGAATGAGAAAGAAACTGAAAATCGCGACTTTAAAGTGACCTGGTACCCATCAGCGACTATGCCATGCTACATACATTTACGTTCAATAATCCTAGGGGCTTTCACTTCGACACGTCTTCGCTCGTGATCGCTTAGAGCCCCTCTTCCATCATAGACCATGTCATAGTCGCATGGCATTGTCGCACAAAGTGTACTGAAAGTGCCTCTTCAGCTGCAACTTTACTAGTGCGAGTATGACACTGTCATAGTCGTCGGACCCACACCAAGCCTCGAACTCGACTTCTTCCACGCCGATACTCTTCGATACTCTTAGGGACTTTAAGTGATGTTCTTCCAACATCAATCCTACCATTTTCAAGTCGTAAAAACGTACGAGTGGTATCCACTTACCGAAAATTACGGGTATTACAATGTATATTATAGTCGGGTAATTAGCCCAGTGAATTCACGATTTACGAGAAATTATTAGACACACATACATTTAACCATATAAATGCCAATAAAAGAGTGTCATGGAATTTTATAAACATATGCAACACTGACGAGATCTCTTAACTCCATTTCGTTAGGCAGAGACTGCAATGTTACATGTATTCCTTGGGCTTGTAGGTTCACAAAGAACTAACCACCCATTCTGGGGAGTGCCTCCCCTAAATGCGACATATTGATTCGATATCCCATACACTAGTTAATGTACCATAAGTACATGTTAACCCGACTCTAACTGATATGCATGTGTTTTATGTTTAATAAACGTAAAATATTTACCATATTTTCAACGTCTTTTCCCTTGGTGTCATCGATATGTGAATGAGATGTACTTGAGACCACTTCTTCGTCATCTTCTTCAATGGAGGTTTCTATTTTCCGCCCATCAATAAATCCTAGCTCTTCATCATGAGCTTCCCACCGGCTTTGAGAAGACACGTATGCACTAATATGGTTCTCCAAGCTCTGGATTTGATCCCTTGTCTCTTGTTGAAATGAATGTTGGGTATGTGTCAATCACATGATCATGACGAGTGTTCATTCCGAGTATACCCACCGTTTGTGCCTTCCTATAAATCATCTGTTTCACAACATCGATTAGGTTTGAAACTTTCGATTCAAGAGAGGAGAGACGTACCTTAGTCGGACACATCCCATGGTGGTGTATCGCGACCCGTAATCATATGGATGATACACCATATGAAACACTTAAAAACCACATAGCATTAGGTACACGATTAGCTTACAATAAAATCCGAAAATTAAAGACTAAAAAGGGAAAAAAGTAAACAAGAAATAAAGTGTAAAAAAAACAACAATCAACATTGCCAATCCCCCGCAACGGCGCCAAAATTTGACGGGTGTCGAGCCCGACAAATAATAATTTAGTCATATTACCTCAAATTACAACTTAGATTGTAATAGTGGCAAGTAGGGTCGATTCCACATGGGTTGGATGTGAACGATCTCAAACTTATACCCTTTATGTAAAAGGGGTGGATTGATATACTAAACTAAACATGAAATTAAAACGAAATATGATAATTATAAACTAGCAATGAGTGTAGATCCTTGACCAGATCATGTATCATAGACTTGTTCTTAAAAAGATTTTTCCCATTTTATTCCAGAATGGGCGAGTATCGATACGCATCGATACACCGTTTGTCAAGTATCGATTAGCACGAGAAGTTCAATGACTAATTTCTAACCAGTTAATCTAATCTAGTTACGAACATGGAGTTCAATTACCGGTTGCTTTAAAATTATACAAACACCATTCCTAGTTAATTAATGATCAGACGCCGACCATTCAGACTAAATTAAGCAAACCCACAACACTAAAATTAACTGAACGCCCAATCACTTGAAGTAGTGTTAGCTACTAAAATAGAATTGAGAACAATTACGAATTCACAATTAGGCTAAACTATTCAAGGGTACCGACTTAAATAAATAACCCAACAATGATAACGATTAAATCAACGTCTGCATAAATGGAAATCAAATGATATAAAATTGTTCAACAAATCTAAACACACTCCGAGCCAAATGATTATAAACTCATTACTCTAACGTAGAATAATTACTAGGAAAACAAAGATTAAACCTAATCTGAAATACCTAATTGATGGAAGAAAATACAATTATTGTTTCCCCAAATCGTCTCCTTCTCCGCGATCTATCCAAAAGATGTCCCCTCTATTTTCAGTTACAAATGACCTTTTATATTCCCCCATTTAGAAACTGCTCCTAAAAGAAAGGAGGCCCATGATCTGTTGGCTCTGCGTGAGTTAGGTGTGGGTTAAACCCACTTGAAACTCGCATGAACTTAGCCTGGGGGCGTGAAATGGCAGTGCCCGGTGCAGGTTTGTCATGAGTTAGCAAGGTTGTGAAACTAGCCCAGATGTTGGACTACACATTTTTCTACCCGCCCTTGCTGCTACAGGGCTGACACAACTTGGGCCTTGGCACTTGCTTTCTTTTCACTTTTCTTTGCTGCCATCAAACCAGTAATCTCATATTTTTTTCTTCTTTTATAATTGCAAACAATTAAAACTTAAACTCAACTTAATGGGGATATTTTATGCATCTAAACAACACCATTTTGGGATAAATTTGACATATAAATATACAAAATTGGCACTTATCATACATATCCTAGTGAAATCTCATGAAAGAATCACCTAAATAGCTCTACTTAGCTAAACATTGTCTCTGAGTAATACCATATAACACATAATTATATTTTCTTAATTTAGTGTCTTGACTTTTTTCAATAAGCCAACCCAAAAGTCAAACGAACCAAGTCATGGTCAACCTTGGGGTTGGCATGGTCAACGGGTCAACCTTAAGCGTATTTTTACCGAATCTTGTTGAGTCGCCACCATATTAGCTTCTAGCCCAAACCGCTCGACGTACAAACCACCATAGATCATGAAACCTATATCAATGGAAAGGTAATTGAAAAACTAAGCCAACCATATATTATACATCAATTTTAGTTAAAGATTTTACCTCCAATCGTCGTTTTTGTGCAGAATAACCCTACCTCGCTCCAAACTCAATATCTCTATCATTTCTTGATGAATCCCGAAATTCCATATAGGTTTACTCCTTCACACCCTTGGGATGATCCCTCAAATTTTCAGACGAAAACTCTAACCTATAGGGCGTCAAATCTGCCCTAGAATCCCAAAAACGTGATTTGGGAATGATTTCTCCAAATCAATTTTCCTCTTTTGGCAAAACTAGTCCCTCTAATTGTCTTTTTTGCATTCTCGTCTCATATTAATTAATTACAAAATATCTCGCTTCCCTTTTGTTGTTTTTATTTATTCGATACTTTAATTCCTTATGTCATTTACTCTTTAAATTTCTAACCCTTAATAATTATTTATTTTATAAATCATAAATTTTAAAGTGCTACACCTTTCGACTTATAGCACCCCAACTCTTCTAGAAAACTTCAATCCTCTTTGTTTCCATCTTGAAAAGCTTCGAATATACAAATCCATAACAACAAGAATCGCCCAAAACGGATGAGAAATGAGCAAGATATGACAAACGAAGAAAATCTTGATTTTAAACACTGCAGGCCTAGACCGAGGTTGATCACTTCCCATGATCATGCCATGCAACTGTGCCATTGGGCACTGTGACTGAGCATCATAGCCCCAACTGCATTGAGAGTTTTTCAATCGTTTTTTCGTCCGTTCCTCGAAATTTATTTATAAATAACAACAAAATTAACAAAATTATAGGTGTTACACTATTGCAAGCAACCAGGTGATAATGTTGCAACGACTCAATATTGAGAAAGAAAAAATACAGGTGCAAAGAGAATTCTATACATCATTCATGGAAATGGAAAAACTAAAGAATATTCTTGAATATCGATAAAATGTCGGGAAATTGATGGAAATGAATCCCACAACAATGACCGAACCACAAAGAAAGTTGACATTTAAGAACCTTTAAACAAACAATGATATAATTTTATTTGCATTGAGTTTGTACTTTTATTATATAATATATTCTATTGTATTATAGTATAAAATATATTTTGCATTTTTTAATATTCCTTGAGCTTAAAATGTGTGTTAAAGGCATGGAAAATCAACAAATTAATTAATCAAGTATGGTTAGATCACAAGTTAAACATCTAAACTTGTTCCCTTTCACAATGATTGAACATAATTTATCTCTATACATTTATGGTTTGGTAGTATAAATATATACATACAGTACGTCTACGTCTACTTACATCTTGTATGCAGAATAAATACACACACATATACATATATATAGAGAGAGAGAGATGGATAGATACACATCTCTAAATATATATATATATATATATATATATATTTAATTATGCAATGAAGGGAAGAAGTTGATGATCCTTCATGTATAGGAAGTGGAGCAAGAATCATCTTCCAAACAATCAAGACTTGTTGGATCATCAACAACATTATAATACAAGGAAGATAGTCTGTTGTCAAATCTTGAGATTACTTTATGAACAGATAATCCACAGTAACGCTTTCCGATCCTTGCGATGCATATGTCTATGATTTTCTTGAACATCTTGTCTCCTTTGATTAATGGCTGTTCTACAAACTCCATTAATGGCATCCACTACAAAACACACACCTCATAATTAATGATTCTTGTCTAATACTCCATTTTAGATCTCATATATATATATATAAGAAGTAAATTTACCTTGGATGCTTGAACTTCAAGATCATCAATATTGATCTCACTTGAAACTGGTCTCAGCATACAGATGAAGAACAAATCTGATTTCTCAAAAGCCACATTGTGTGCATGCCTGTTGCATACATTCAAATAAATGCAAATTTTAGTCAATGAAAAAAGCTTACTCCCTGTGTTTTTTTCGGCGTATACGTACATATACCTACCTGAAAGCTATAACCTCCAAAAATTCAGTATCAATCTGAAAAACCAATCGGATACAAGGTTATTTTGATTAAACAACTAATAATTCTTATTACATGTTAAAGGTACATTTTTAATTAATCCTTACCCCAGTTTCCTCTTTCACTTCTCTTACAGCTCCAGTGAAAATATCCTCCGACTGGTTAAATGGAAAAAACTACCGTTTTCAGCTTTTACATAAATACTTCATTTGTGTGTGAAAAAAAAAATTATGAATACTTCATTTGTGTGTGATTTTTGGTGCCGTGCTATGCATCAGAAAAGACATTGCATAATCATACCTCAAGAATAAACCCGGTTGGTAACTTCCAAAGGCCAACAAGCTCAGGTGCACAATGTTTCTCTTGAACCACAAGAACCTGCACCCAACATATTTTTCTTAAACACAAGTTGGATGAAATTTATTTTGCATTTAAACACGAAATTGGAGGAACATCATCATCATCATCATCATACACATACATACCTCATTTTTATCATTCATCACGAAACCCCCAACTCCTACTTGATGGGAAGCATTGGCAGGTAGCATACATGGCCCATTAGGAATCCAATACGTCATCATAACGTATCCTGTTTCTGCATGATGGTACTGAAACCCTTCCTGTACAAATATGACAACAATATGAGATCTCATCATTTCACTTCAATCTTGCATCAGTTTCTTGAAAACATACTTGATCAAACTTGATTCTTGTTTTAGCGGATTTCCTCGATCTTTGTGGTTTCAAAAAAAAATAAAGCTATTATGCCTGGTTATTATTAAAAACTTTCTAAAATCAAAGCATCGATCAATAACATAGATAGCCCAAAAGGAACATATAGAGGCTTACCCTTACTGCTATAGGAACAAGATCACATTTTTCTAGTGGCAACTTTAGCCAAACTCCCTTCTTACCCTGGCAATTTGATTGAAGAAACTTTCATTACAAAAACATACTTTGGGGATAAATATTATTATTATTATTAGCAAGAGGGTATTTTGAACTGAATTTAATACCTCTGTCCTCCAAACTGAAAGAGATGAGCTAAGGATAGATGCAAAAACATTAGTGTCAAATGGTAGTTTCTCTGGATTAACAATAACTCCACCATACTCATCATCATATGCATCAAGAAGTCGTTTTTCTGTGAAGAAAATACTCGCATTGGTGGCATTTTTACCATCATATCTATATGAATAAGTTTCCACCTCATATTTTTCTTGCCCAATCAAAGTAACAGCACCCTGTGAAGAAGCACTTAAACAAGCAGCCTCAGGAGAAGTACCTTCAAAACAAAGGAGATAATTCAACAATAGATCAATAATCAAATTCTTACTTACAAACATATTTGTGCTTTTAAATCAATACCCATTTATACTACTGTCAATTTTCCAACACATGACAGTAGTATATATATATATATGGTGATGAACATCAAAAAATCTATAAATGATCAAATTGACCTAAGAATATGGCATTGTTCATTCATGTCATTTCCCTCCATTCTATCCCCTTGGCCTTTTTTATTTATTTGTAAAAGCCACCCAAAATCATGTACAAAATAGGTAGGAAAATGCTATACAAGTAAAATGAATTATTAAGTTATTACATTTCAAGATTCCGAATGCTATACATCATAAATAAAGAGTCATTGCAAACTAACAGTGCTCTTAAGAAAATGGTAAAAGCGACTTTAATTTACAATAAATGATACATCTTTTTTTATAAGGTTCATCTGGGCTTTGCCTAGACTACATCCTTGGCAATTTGGAAAAAAACAAACAAAGCGGCCGTCTGAGACTAAGCATGGCCACAGAATGCTGACACCTGGACTCGAACCCGAGGTGGATGGGATATTCCACCACATCCCCCAAGCCCTTGGCAACACGCCACCACCCTTGTGGTTTAAATGATACATCTTTCATAGATTGAGAAAATGCAAGTGCAAAATAACCATCTTGCTTGACACTTTTTTATCCCAATATTCAAGTATAGTATTACTAATCGTGGGTATGCAATGAAAAGCTAAATAGTATGTGTTTGATATATATATATATATTTATTGCAGCAAAATAATACCTTTGTAAGAAGAGAGGAGGGGGAAGACTTTAAGAGAACCAGCCATGGCCATAACGTTGGAGGTGGAGGTGGAGGTGGAGAAAGACAACATCATCCCCTTTGGACCAATCAAAACTGATTTCAAATCCATTACTATACTAATCAAGTTTCAACTATTTTACACCACAAATCTCAAGTCCCAAAACCCTACTTATACCCAAATATAATATCCCACAACTCAAATATTGATCAAAACAAGGAAACTTCTTGGGACATATCAATAGCGGAGAAAACTAAAGTTAATCTTCTGGTGAACAAACATGGATGGATTACTGATTTTGGAATGAACCCAACAAGAAACTCGTAAAGCATATAAAAACCACAACTTTTTAGGTCAAGAAGGAAGTTTATATAAATGGGGCTTGCCTGAAAATGAAAAGCAAGCCAAATTAATAGGGTTCGATTTTAATGGGAAGAAATTGCAACAGCTGATTAAGGATCCAGATTGAACATTCTCAAGTGAAGAAGAAAAAAAAAATCTAGAAATGGTATGAGCGAGCGGTGGGAAATTTGAATGGTTGTGTGTGGCTTAAAAACACAAAAGAAGAAGCACTGACGGTTCGGTGGTAGTATTGGTATTGATATTGATATTATTATAAAAAAATTGTTTTTTTTTTAATTTGAAATTTTATGGCCCATCTGGTGAAATCTTGTGCGCACACAAAACATGTGCGACTCACGTTTTGACTATTTTCTTTAAATTTCTTTCGGGAGAAAATTGGATTCAATTTACAAATTATTTTTAACAATATCACAATGTTTATAAATGGTGGTGGATTCATGACTTTTGTCTAGTGAAAATATTTTTAAGATAAATTAAAGGCTCATAAAGTTGTCCGATTTGTTTTTAACCTAATTCCACCATTTCGAGAGACTTTCGGTTTTTTGATTGATTTCGAGAGACTTTTTGGTTGATTTTGGTATACTTTTGGTTGGGCACAGTCGAGAAATTACTGAGGGAACTATAGCAGAAGTTAAATAAATAAACAAATAATTGTTTTATTAAGTAACTAGGTAAAAGATTAAAAAAAACTACTAAAGCTTCCTTTCTCCGATTTACGATTAATCCTTGAATCAAGAAGCCATTTGGTCAATTTCCACCTTGCTTCATGGGAATCCAACCTATTATTGTTTGGACCTTGCTACAGTTAAGCGAGAGGGTTTTTAAATGTGAACCATAGAAGGAAGAATGGATATTGAGAGGGTTTTTTCATGGCTAACCAGAGAAGAAAGAAGGAAGCAGAAGGGCTTCAATGGCTACAACAAACAGAGAGATCAACCGAAAAAAGGGGGGAGCCGAGGCGACGGTGATTAAAGAAAATGAAGAGGGATTTAAGTTATTTGTTTGGTTAGAGCGTATTTATGTGAAGGCATAGATGGAATATTGAGGGTTGAATGCAAAGGACATGGGTTTTTTTTAGATGAACGATTCAACCATGGACTGGCCGAATAAGCCGATATTGAACAGCTAGATATAGTTGTGCGGATAAGTCATATCCATTATACAACCCATTGAATTAAATTTGAATACATTCGATTTATAATGATTAATATGGGAGTTTGAATTAAATAATCCCATTTGATTAAAAGGTTAGAAATTAATCAAGCATTTTGCTTTTGTTACAAATTAATATTATTGATAAATTAAAGGGTTGTCTCAGGCACCACAAATTCAAATTCAAGTTCAAATGTTATATACGAAGATGGAATTGCAAGATGTATTATCCAATCCATTCAAACTTTTTGCAATTAATCAATAAATAATTTAATCATCCAAACTAATTGCTGTTAGTGACATAGGGAATAAAGAATTGTTTAAACACTTATTTGTTAGGTTAAGTGGTAAAGGTATATGATAGTGTTTAGGCACGTGGCAATTGTTTATTCATTTATTATGTCCATATGGATATTGTTGTTTCTTGTTAGATTTATTGGACCACCACCACCACGTCATTAACATGCTTTCAAATATTCCAGCTCCACATCAGCGGCACATCAGCTTTTCTCTCATCCATCACTCAATCCCTAACAATCCCTAAACACCCGTACCCCATTTCCTCAAACCCTTTTGCCACCTCATTTATTTTAATTCTTTTATTTATACATTTAATTATTTAATAAAATAAAATTATTTATATATTTTTTAATAAATAAAAATAAGATAAATAATAAAAATTAAAATTCATATCATTCATTAAAAATAAAAATTACAAAATAAATTTAAAAATCTACTCGTCGTCATTGTTGGGAACTTGGATACGCCAAATATGTTCGACCAAATCCGACCGAAGGTTATTATGAGTGTCCCGGTTTATGACTTCTTGAACATTTGCCGCGCGTTGTGTCTCACTGATTTGGCTTTCGATATCATTCGTGAAAAAGTCGTTTTCCACGTCACCACAAATAGCATGGTTTTCGTCTTCGAGTATCATATTGTGTAATATGACACAAGCGTACATAATGTTTCTCAATATTGCCGGTTCCCATCCGCGTGTCGGGTTATGAAGTATATGCCAACGTTGTTTAAGCACGCCAAAAGCTCGTTCAACATCTTTACGTGCGGATTCTTGCGCGGACTTGAACTTTTGTCGTTTAAGGTCTTGTGGGCACGTAAATGATTTTACGAAAGTAGCCCATTCCGGACATATCCCATCCGTTAGATAATATCCGTGCTTGTAGGTGGCTCCATTCACCTCAAAAGGGCACTCGGGTGCTTTTCCATCATATACATCGTTGAAGATGGGCGACTGATTGAGAACATTGATGTCGTTGTTGGAATCGGCAACACCAAAGTATGCGTGCCAGATCCATAGATCTTGAGAGGCCACTGCTTCTAGCATGATTGTCGGGTGCTCATGATCACCTCTCATGAATTGACCTCGCCATGCATTCGGACAATTTGCACACGCCCAATGAGTACAGTCTATGCTGTCGAGCATGCCGGAAAATCCGTGTTTAGCTTCATGCGCGGCGTACAACTTCTGAATATCAATAAAAGTAGGTTTGCGTAAATATTTTTGACCATACAATTCAATAATACCTGTGCAGAATTTGTACAGACAATCTCGTGACGTTTTCTCTCCCATACGGATGTACTCGTCAAGTGCGTCAGCAGCTACTCCATACGCCAATTTCCGAATAGCGGAAGTACACTTTTGTATCGGAGAAAAACCTTGTTTGCCTAACCCGTCAAACCGAAGTCTAAAATACGGATACCCTACTTCTAAATCTTCAACTATTCGTTCGAATAGTTGTCTGCTCATCCTGAACCGCCGCCTAAACATATCTGGTGTATAAATCGGGTTGACGCCAAAGTAGTCCCGCATAAGCCGCTCGTTTGCAGTTACTCGACCTCTTTCAATGTTTGCGGCCCTCTCTCTTGTTGACGATGAGGCGGTGCTACCATACAGCGATTGTGCAGTATGTCGAAAAATTTCCCTTTGTAGATTCAACAACTCGTCGGTGTCTACGGATGATGATGATGCGGTTGGTGAACCGGGTTGTGGCGAATCCATATTGTTTAAAATATAGAGAATGGTTGAGAGAATTTGAGAGAGTTTGAGAGGTGTGAGAAATAAGAGGTTGAGAGAATTTGAGAGAGTTTGAGAGGTGTGATAAATAAGAGGTTGAGAGAATTTGAGAGGTGTGAAAAATAAGAGGTTGAGAGAATTTGAGAGGTGTGAAAAATAAGAGGTTGAGAGGTGTGAGAAATAAGAGGTTGAGAGGTGTGAGAAATAAGAGGTTGAGGGTTAAATATATAGTGGGATTAAATTGAGAAATTTTTTTACGGCTTGATTTTTAAGAATTTAATTAATTTTTTTTTTAAAAACTCTTCGGGATGATCCGGGATCCCATCCCCGGAATCAATCCCGCCCCGCCAACCCCGCATGGGCCGTAGCCCATCCCGCTGATCCCGCTGGCCATCCCGAGCCCCATCCCGCTTGGGGTACGGATGGCCTTAAGGGATATGATTGGGTATCAATTATTGAATATCCCCATTTAAACAAAATATTCACATGTATTAGTTAGTGTATTTTAATAATTAATGCATCATATATCCATCATTTATTTATTGAATCCCTTCATTAGGATTGTTCTAAGATAAAATACAAGCCAAAATCATTATGTAATTCCTCAATAAGTATAATAGACTTAAGACATGAATTGAGGAGGAATGTTATGTTATGTTACGTAATATATATATATATATATATATATATATATATATATATGCATTATCTCATATGAATTTATGTCCATTATATGCATATGCACATTGTTTATATATGCACACTGGTTCTGCACATATGCACACTGTGGTTTGTAAGTTGTGCAACAAATGCAAGTTTGTATTTTACGGAGCATATATATATATATATATATATATATATATATAGGGTCTCCTTCTTTTGTTAACCAGTGCATATATACACATCAGGCAATTGTAATATGTGCATATATGCAATGCCCCGATGTGCATATATGCAATACATGAAAAAGTTAACAAAAGAAAGAGACCCTATATATATATATATATATATATATATATATATATATATATATATATATATATATATGTGTTTTAAGAGCAATGAGGCCCAGCTAGACACAAGAGTAATATCATTGTAAATTTTTAATGCAAGAAAAAGTAACTTCTTTTTAAGAAACGTTAATTAAAATAATTAATTATTTATATGTAGCTTTTTCTCATCAAAAATATCTTTCAAGTACACACATGAAGCCAAATTAGTAGTGTACCCGCACAATGCGGCGGGGTGTAAAACCGATAAACACATGCGTTCAGAATTGTTATACTCAAAGATTTAACGATTGTTTATGTAGTTTTCCAATCATTGGAGTCAATGCCTACTCAAAGTGCGTATTTCATGTCTCCATCCCATCCTTGCATGATCCATGAATGTGAACCACCGATGATGCCTCTATTAAATCTTCCACCCATTTTTGCAACTAATTATGTACCCGGGCAATGCGACAGCCAACAAGATGTAAAATCCTAATAATTGTAAGTAAAAACGCATTGGACAATTAGTATTAAAGAAAACAACAACCAACTTGGTAAAACCAGCCTTTTCAACTCGGAACCAGAAAATTAGAAATCACACTCTTGTCAATCCACAGAACAAATGTAATTTCAAAATTTACAGAAAACTTTCTCCAAATACACACTCAAAATAGCAAAATTCACCAATCTAAGAAAACTAAAATTCACAATAACACCAAAAACATTTGATCTTAATTGATGTCTATAGCATAATAACCAAGTAATGTGTCCAACAAGTTCCTGAGTAGTATCAGCTAAGGTTCTATATTCTGCTTCAGTATTGGACCGAGCTGTCAGCGATTGTTTCTTGCTACGCCAGGAGATGAGAGAGTCACCAAGGAAGAAACAATAACCTGTGGTGGAACGGCGGTCGGTTATGTCACCATCCCAGTCAGCATCTGAGAAGGCACGAAGCTGTAAGGATGAAGTGGATGAGAAATGAAGCCCATGACACATCGTCCCTTTGAGATACCGAAGTATACGAAGAACAGCGGCATAGTGATCCGAGCACGGGGCAACCATGAATTGGCTAACTATATGAACTGCATAGGCAAGGTCTGGTCGAGTAACAGTCAGGTAGACCAGAGATCCGACCAGTTGACGGTACCTTGTAGGGTCTTTCAGCGGGGTTCCAGCATTCGGAGCAAGGTGCAGATTTTGCTCAATTGGTGTAGATGCAACTTTGTTGTCTGTGATCCCAGCCTTGGACAACAGATCGGATATGTACTTGGCTTGACAGAGATAGATGCCGGAGGAGTCTGATAGAACTTCAAGTCCAAGAAAGTAGTGTAGTTTGCCAAGATCTTTCATCTCAAAACATGAGCTGAGAGATTGTTTGAGATGATTGATACCTGTAGTGTCACTGCCTGTGATGATCATGTCATCAACATACAACAGAAGTAAGATAGTACCTGCAGCAGTAGTCCGAGTAAACAGGCCAGAATCATAGTTACTTGGAGAAAAACCCAGTGAGATGACAGTGTTGCTAAACTTTTCAAACCAAGCACGAGGAGCTTGTTTGAGGCCATAGAGGGCTTTTCGAAGTCGACATACATGTCCCTGACGGGAGGTCACACCTGGAGGGAGTCTCATGTAGACTTCCCCTTCGAGATCGCCATTTAGAAAGGCATTCTTGACATCCATCTGATAGAGTGGCCATTTCTTGGTGGCAGCAATGGCGAGAAGACTACGAACAGATGTGACACGAGCCACAGGAGCAAACGTTTCCTCGTAGTCAATGCCATATTCTTGATTGAAGCCTTTTGCCACAAGGCGTGCTTTGTATCGATCAATGGATCCATCAGACTTGGTTTTGATTTTGAAGACCCATTTGCAACCGATGGGTGATTTGCCCGGTGGGAGAGGAACAAACTCCCATGTATTGGCTTTGTCAAGTGCCTGAAGTTCCTCTGTCATAGCTTGCTTCCAAACAGGGTTAGAGTCGGCTTCCTTGAAGGAAGTGGGTTCATGGGTGGATAGTAAAGTAGCATAACAATGATAATCACGAAGGTGAGTAGGAACTTGTCTTACCCGATCGGAGCGTCTTACCTCATCGGGTGGTTGGGAGGAGCTAGGATCCATAGACTCGGCAGAAGGCTCGGAAGTAGTCCGGGGAGTTGGTGCAGATGATTGATCATGGTCAGCTGGCATAGAAGGGGCAGACGAAGGCTCAGTTGATGCGGAAGGGTCAGATGAAGGCTCAGACGAGATAGGGGATGGCTCAGGTGATGCGGAAGTTGGTGGATCAGATGGTGAGGAGAGTATAGGGTCTAATTGGAGAGAATCTAAAGAGATAGATGTGTCAGTGAAGAAGGAAGTAGAAGGAGTGATGGGGTCCTGAAATTTTGACACCGTAGAGAAGGGAAGATGTTCCCAGAAGGTGACATGACGGGAGATACGAAGTCTCTTAGAGATTGGGTCCCAACAGCGATATCCTTTATGTTCAATTCCATAGCCAAGGAAGCAGCACAGACGAGAGCGAGGTTCAAGTTTGGTGTGTTCATGAGGTTGTAGCTGAACAAAGCAAGCACAACCCCATACTTTGAGTAGTTCATAGGGAGGTGTAGCTCCATAGAGGACTTCATACGGAGACTTTTGATTGAGAATTGGGGTCGGGTGTCTGTTGATGGTGTAGACAGCCGTGAAGGCTGCTTCACCCCAAAAACGTTCTGGACACTTGGCTGATATTAAGAGGGTACGGACAGTGTCAAGGATGTGACGGTGTTTGCGTTCGGCACGACCATTTTGTGGAGAGGTGCCGGGACACGAGTACTGAGAAAGAGTGCCCTGAGATTGAAGAAATAAAAACTGAGACGATTCTTTGTATTCCATGGCATTATCGGCTCGAAGAATCTTTATGGGTTTTGAAAATTGGGTTAGGATCATGCGAGCAAAAGTGATATAAAGTTTGGGTAATTCAGAGTGATTTTTCATGAGATAAATCCACGTAAAACGTGTGTGATCATCAATAAAGATTACGAAATATCGAGCACCTCCCATAGAGGGGTGTGGTGCTGGTCCCCATATATCAGAATGAATAAGATCAAAGGCAGAAGCAGATTTAAAGTCATTAATTTGAAAAGGTAAAGCATGATGTTTTCCAAGTTGACAAGAAAGACAAGAAACATTTTCAGAGGAAGTGTTTCCTAAAAGCCCTGAGCTAGCTAAAACTTTCATCCTAGCTAAAGATAAATGGCCTAAGCGCGCATGCCATAGCTCAAAAGACGGGGTACTGGAGACTGAAGCAGCAAAATTGGATGAAGGTAAGGGAAGGCGGAGATAGACCACTTCAACCATCCGACCAACTTTACGGCCTACTCCAAGGATCTGCTTGGTCTTTGGATCCTGCACAACACAACCAGTAGAGTGAAATAATACTATTAGATCGGCTTCCATAAGCTGAGTGATTGAAATCAGACTCAGAGATAAGTTTGGTATATGCATCACATCAGGTAATTGAATATCAGGGGTAGAAACAGTCCCACTGAAGGAAACCGGCAAGCGAGTATTATCAGCAGTGCGGACTGATGAAAACAGGCTGGAAGGTTGCTTAGAGACAAAACCATCCGCCTTAGGTGTCATGTGATTACAACATCCAGAGTCAAAAAGCCAAGGGTTACCTGGTGTAGTTGCATTGCATTGAGAATTCATACCCATAGAACCTGTCATAAGTTGCTCCATGAGCTCTTGATTTCGGCGCATGAGTTCCATGAGATCAGATGTTGAGTGGTTGTTGTGATGTGCCGTAGGTGCTGGCGATGGGTATTCCTGAGTGATGGAGCCAACAATTGGCTGAGACTTGGGCTATTGTCTTTGATTACCAGAGTTCTTTGGGTATGGACATTTTGGGCAGTCAGAAGCATAGTGATGTGGCTGTGTAATCCCACACCAACGACATTTTCGAATTGGACAGTTGAGGAGAAGATGGGAAGTAGAGTGACAAAAGGTACATTCGCTGTTGTTCCCCTTGCTTGCAGATCTGGGTTGATCATGGTTACCCCATTTGCCTTTTGATTTCCCTGAGCTGGGAGTGTAGAGCACAGTATCTGAGGGTAGTGGAAATCGCTGCTGAAGGCGAGTTTCTTCGCTTATCAGTTTAGTGATGGCTTGTTCAAGAGTAGGAAGAGGATGTCGATGTAGAAGTGAGACTCGAACGTTCTCAAAGCGATCAGTGAGACCCATGAGAATAGTAATCAGGTGCAATTGGTTGAAGTAAGCAGTAAATTTCTGAGCAGTTTCATCAAAAACTTGAGGCGCGCCCAGGCTCAGATGATCTCTAAGAGCTTGCATCTCAGAGATGTAGGAGTTGATAGATTGATCAGGCAGTTGCCTTTTGTTCTGGAAGGTGGTCCACAGCTGATATTGATGAGATAAACCTGTAGAAGTGTACCTGTTTGCAAGGAAATCCCAGAGTCCTTTTGCCGTGGTATAGCCGAGGAACTGTTGATTGATCTCAGTAGTGGTGGAAGCGTTTATGAAGCCAAGAATGCGAGCATTGGCGATGTCCCAGTCATTCATACGTTTTGCAAATTCAACTGCACTTTCCTCTTCCTTCTGAACAGGAAGGGTAGATATACCGGTGACATAGGTATAGAGTCCATGAGACTTAAGGAGAATGGACATATGGTGATGCCACAGAACGTAGTTGTTTCCATTGAGGACAACTGAGATGGGATTGGAGTGACCGAGATTGAGAGCCATTGCGATTTAAGGCTGAAGTCGCAGGTCAGTTGCGATTTGGAGGTGAATAGTACGAAGTCGCGGTGGTCAGTTGCGATTTGGAGGTGAATAGTACGAAGTCGCAATGGTCATGAACAGTACCAAGTCGCAATGGTCAGTTGCGACTTGGATGAGTGTGTGCGTTGCGACTTGGATGAATGTATGGTGTTCTTGAGTCGGGTTTTGCAAAACAGATCGGTTTTGGCTGAAAATTGGTACGTAGGTTTGTGATGATATTCTGAGCAACTTTAAAACTTGGAATTTTGTCAAAAAACCAACAGAGAATGGATTTTCTGAGCAAAATCGACAGCAGCAAAATAAGGGAAATAACTTGAGAATGCAGATCTGAAAGATAGTTGATGATGCTTACCTAGAGCTCTGATACCATGTTAGAATTGTAGAGTCGATTGATAGAAAGACACACGAGATGGCTGAATCGGCCGTTTTCATATATTGAGAGAGTGTTTACAAGTAAAGTGTCTAACCTAGAAAAGGAACCCTAAGAGACTATTTATACAAAAGAGAAGTTACACATAATTACAGAAAAGACTCTGAACAATACATATTGACAATAATACTCTAACAGATTCCATTGACCACGACTACGGGATGATCGGTGGATTAAAATCGGATTTGTCAAAACTATGTTTTTGCCGTCGGCCGCCACCTCCGATGAGCAAATATCATGGTGTTTCATCTTCTATGTATGCGATGTCGACTATTACAAGAGCAACATTCATATTGACAGGCTTCTAAGGCAATGACTTTGCCACTTCAAGATTCAATGAGCAGCCTGAAATATTCATGTTATTTAATGCAAGTGTAAGTGTGTAACAATTGCTTCTTCAGGTTTTGAATAGGGATGGTGATTTGCCGAGGATCCCCCGTTCAATTGAAACCAGGGTCAGGGTCAGGGTCGGGGCCGGGTAACATACCCCCGACCCGACCCGCCCCGCACCCGTTATATATTACTTATATAATTTTATTAATAATTAGAAATTTAGAATTAGTTTATTCCCTTATATATATATATAGACGCATGATATATATACACGATATATATATACACACACGATATATGTATATAGAGTGATATACCTAGAAAGTTTTCCAACGGCAATGTGTATTTTAGAGATTTTCTTTTGAAATAAACTGTGGATTAACCGGGTTTGACCACTTTTTTGACCGAGTACGGGATTAGGATCCCCGTAGCCGCCGGGAACCGGGGCCTTACCATAAACCGGAGCCGGGGAATGTGAAACCTGCCCCGTTGCCATCCCTAGTTTTGAATATTCTATGTAAGCAAAATGCTTAAAATATGATACTACACTCAACAATTATACCACAAAAACTAAAAAATTGTTTCAGTTGTTCTGCAATAAGCAGTAGGCTGAGGTTACAAACCTGTAGAGTTTTCGTCAAGGAATCCATCTTTGCTGTCAAAATTTGTTGATCCAGAAAAGAGATTTAGTTTGATGCAGACCATGTTGACCAAATGTCCACAAAACTACAAATTCTAACTCCATATTTCATTTGTTGGTTACTGAGAGCATCTCCAACCATACGCCAATTCTTCCTTTCTGCCGTTTTTTCCTTTCCAATCATACGCCAAACGTCAAAAAAATTTGCCGTTCAAGAAATTGGTACTGCAAATATGGCGTATGGTTTTCCCACTGCAAAAACTTTGGGCCCACCACTATTCATTTTTCTATAATATTTATTTTAACTTTTAAGTATTATATAATTAATATATATATATAAATAGTTAATAGTAAATAAAATATGTTATTTTAATGTGGAGTCCACAAATTTGGTGTTTTTTTTAGTATGGTTGGAGTTGAAGGTTTTTTTTTGGTGTTGGGCCCACCATAATTGGTGTTTTTTTTTTGCCAAGGTTGGAGATGCTCAACACAATGATTTATAGATCAATCAATTGATTGTACTTTACCCTGCTCTCTTCTCCTAGAGTAGACCGGCCTCAAGAACTAATAGGAAAACTCAATTTTTTGCAAAATTAAAGATGATATGAAATAAGAAAAACAAAGAAACCGAAAACTTAAGGGTCGTTTACTAAGGGGTCGTTTACCTAATCATTTACCCGGGTAAGTGCTTACCGGTAAAAATCAACACTATCACCTACTTCCCGGGTAAAATTTTAATCCACCAAAATGGCATCTTATGCTACAATTTAGCCGGTAAGCACTAACCGTGGTAAGAGTCGTCGCACTCACTTACCGGGTAAGACTCTCGGTCCTTGCTTTCGACTCTCGGTCCATGCTTCCGCTCTTACCGGGTAAGATTCTTGGTCCTTGCCATATTCATCCGGTAAGCTATTATGACTTAGTAAGCACTTACCCGGGTAAGCGTTTTGTAAACGGCCCCTAAGTGCTTACCGGATAAGTGCTTAAGGGGTCACTTTGTCTTATCGGATTAACATGACAAGGCTGAGAATGTTACCCGGTAAATGCGATGAAAAGGACCGAGTGTCTTACCCGGTTAGTGAGATTGACACCTGTTACCCGGAAAGTGTTTACCGTTCATATTGTGCCATTTTGATCGACTGAAACTTTACCTGGTAAGTTGGGTGAAAATGTTGACTATTAGCGGTAAGTTAAAATCTTACCTTGTTGCTTCTCTATGTTGATCTGTCCATTCGAATAACCATGTTGCTATCTCGATCAAGATGATGAAACTATATGAACCTGTTGTTCTCTCAGCTGCAAAATTGACCAACACAACAAAGTGAGTACATGTTTACTTGTTTGTTCATGGTGTTATATTGCTTTTCCTGGCTCTGAATATATTTCAAACATTGACGGATAGGAAGTATTGGGACAATATAGCAAGATCAATTTATGAAAATAGTTGAGAAAAGAATTCAAATTCATAAAAACATGAAGCAGGGTGTGCTGAAACAACGAGAAGAACTCCATGAGAAACTGGAATCTTGGTGAATATATTTTGTGCAAAAGCGCCATTCACAACCAACATTATAAGAAACCAATCATAATTGTATATAAAAACATAAACAAAAGGCATGCCAAACATGATATTGTCAGTATAGTTCGTTTTCTCAAGTTCTAAATACTTTTTTTCCTATTTCACTGCATATGTATGAAAGAGATGTCATACATATATATTAATGACTACTATATACAGCAATTAAACTAAAATATAAACAAATTTAGAAGTACTGATAGTTGGCAACTAAAAAAGATCAAAAAATACCTATTTACCAACTCTGGAACATCCATTAAGAGCTAATTAAATGAACAAGAGATCAAGAAAAGCAAAATTATAAACCAAAACAAACAACAAATAGTACACACATACATACACCTCATTATCTAGAGCATGACTTAATACCTCTTGAAGTAGAATAAAGGGGTTATTGATCAACAAGTTCAGCCAAAATCCATATAAACCAAAAAAAAGTACCAAGTTTTTCCTCTTTCTTCTTCCAGAATCGTCGTTAGATACAATCTGCTTTCTATTGGTATTTTCAACACTTGATGCATTTGCATCAGAGATTTGAGGAGGCGTTTTCCCGCTACATCCAAAAAGCCTGGTGAATCCCTAATTTTGGTCGAATCCACACAAATGCACTCGAATTCATCATCACAACCTCTTGGAATTCATCAAATCTGAAACAACAAATTCAATAAAAAAAATGTGAAATGCAGAACTCTAACACAGCCTCCATATTTTTTTGGTCTCCGATTAATCGAAAGCAATACCAAAAGCAAATAAATATAAAGGAAATGTATAGAGTTGTCTAAGATGAAGACACAACTGTTTTCAAAATTTCTAGGGTTTTCTTAAAAATAATACCATACCAGGATTGAGGTGTAGAGATGTAGAGAGCCAAAATAGAATGAGATGGAGGATCCCAGTTAGGGGTGTCAAAAAAAACCGAAACCGAATAACCCACCCGAACCGAATGAGTTTCGGGTTATTCGGTTTCGGGTTATTCGGTTTTCGGTTAAAACGGTTCGGTTAACCGAATTAGACTTCCTTATTCAGTTCGGTTTTCGGTTAAAATTTTTGCCATTTCGGTTAAACCGAATTAACCGAATAATAGGTATATTATATTAATAATTTATATATTTTTATTATATTTTAGTAATCATAACTAAAATTAATTAGGCCTTGGTTACTTAAAAGCCACTGCAGTTTTCTAAAAATCATTTAAAACCCACCAGGCCACCAACATTCATTATTCATTATTACTTTACTTATGAGACTTAAACCTAATATAAATTTAGACATTTAGTTGGTGTCTGATGCAAGATTACACTCCATCAAGTATCATTGTATTTGTATATCAACATTCAAGTATTCAACAATCAAATCAATGGTACGTGCGTAGGTATAATTTTGATTTTCACTTGATCTCCTTCCCTTTTCCTTTTCCATTTTCACTCATCACTTCCTCTATCTTCCCCCTCAAATCCTCACTTCTGTATATCTGTTTTCTTCTCTGTTTTTTGTATAATTTTCTTCTCTGTTTTCTGTATATCTGTTTTCTGTTTACTCACTTCGATTTTCGATTTCATGATCGTAGAACGATACCTGTATGTATAATTTTGATTTAATTTGACAGATTTAGGTGTGGGGGTTTAGGTTTACGGTTATCGATTGACCTAAAATCGGTGTAGAATAAACTTGGGGGAACGATACATTGGTAGTTCATCGTTCTTAATATTTCACATTGGTAGTTCATCGTTTTTTTTTCTTCTCGGTTTTCTGTTATAATACATCTTAATATTTTGTTAACCATGTTTGCATTGGTTTAAATTTTTGTTAGATGTCTCAATCAAATGGAAAAGAGAAGGTGGATTTGGTGGGAGCACAAAGAGTTTGATTTTAGATGTTCCAACAAGGTGGAATTCCACCTACTTGATGTTGGAAACAGCCCAATTGTATGAAAGGGCATTTAATAGATATGATCGTGAGGATTTGCATTTTGGGGACGACCTTGAAAAGATGGGCTTAGGGGTGCCAACATCATATGATTGGGAAAATGCTAGGAAGTTATCTCGGTTTTTAAAACATTTTTATGATATTACTTTAAAGGTGTCCGGGACACTTTATGTAACATCACACACTCTTATTGATGATATTACCACTATTCTTGTGTTATTGAATGATTGTATGAGTGATCGTAAAGACGAGGGTCTTTTTGATATGGCCAAGAAAATGAAAGAAAAGTTTGATAAATACTTTGGCGATATAAAGAAAACTAATATGTTGCTATATATTGCTTCGGTACTTGATCCAAGAAACAAGCTTGTTTACATGGAGATTTTATTTGGTGATGTATATGGGCAAGAGGAAGGGAAAAAAATGAAAAAAGTTGTAGAGGATTCTTTGGAACAATTATATAATGAATATGTGAGGATTCATGTTGGAAGTTCTACTACTGAATCTTCAAGTTCTTCATCGATATTGGGGAAACGTTTGACATCCGATGATAATGTGTCAAAACCTACAATAAGAAATAAGCTAAGAGAGAAGTTGAAAATGGAAATGAATGGGGCAATGGACTCAAAGACGGAGTTGGAAAAGTTTTTGAAAGAAAGTGTTGAAGAAGATTATGATAATTTTGACATATTGGGATGGTGGAAGGTAAATAGCCCAAGGTTTCCGGTATTATCTTTGATGGCTAGAGACTTGTTAGCAATTCCCGTCTCAACGGTGGCTTCCGAGTCGGTCTTTAGCACAAGTGGGAGAGTTTTAGATCCATTTAGGAGTACTTTGACTCCTAAGATTGTCGAAAGCGTAATTTGTACGCAAGATTGGTTTCGTACAAGTTCAAACCAAGGTGTTGAAGAAAATTGGGAATTACAAGTACAACAACTTGAAGAAGGTACTTTCGTAAATTTTTATTTTTAATTTGTAGATTTATTATCTTATATTATCTAACATATTGCCATTATTGATTGTAGAATTGAGCAAGGTTTGTACTTCTAAAAGAGATTGAAGATGATAGGAAAGAAAGTGGACTGTTGATGAAGCCATGAAGGCATGCAGGCTGCAGTGAACGAAAGTGGAGTAGTGGAGTAGTGGACTGTTGCTAAACAGTGATTTTGCTATCTAATGTTTTTTTGTTGGATATATGGTTTTGTCATACTTTAAGACTTTAAGTGGTTTTGCTATATTATGTTTTTTTGTTGGATATATGGTTTTGTCATACTTTAAGTGGTTTTGCTATATTATGTTTTTTTTGTTGGATATATGGTTTTGTTATGTTTTAATTTTAAGTGATTATGTTGCATATAGAAGAATTGTTGGAGACAAATATTTAAAAAAATGAACTCTTATTTGGTTAACCCAGTTACCGAACCGAATAACCTAAAAACCGAATGAACCGAAACCGATTAAACCGAACCTTAATTGGTTCGGTTATTGGTTAATTTTTAAAAAGTTAAAAACTGATTAAACCGAAAACCGATTTAACCGTCCGAATAACACCCCTAATCCCAGTGGTGAAGAGCGAGAACGTCCTTGAGGTTTAATTTTGAATTTTGAATTTGAATTTGAATTTTTTTTTGGGAAAAGGGAAAGAGTCATACATATGGACGACTCTAGAAATAAGAAAGAAAACTCTTCCAATGTCAATGTTAGTAGGGTTGAAGAGGTATCATAGAAAACTTGTACATTGTGCTTCTTTGTTTGTAATTAAGACTTTTTAAATAATCATGCATAAAACGACAGTACTATATGCTGTATAGGTTTATTTTAAGACTTTAAGACTTTTGTGTCTAAAAGTGTAGTACCTTATATTTAGGAGTTGTGTTTAAGACTTTTGATTAAAATGCTTTATAAGGTAGTATAGATATAGATAAGACTTTTATGTTTAAAAGTGTAGTATCTTATGCTTTAGGAGTTGTGTTTAAGACTTTTGATTAAAATGCTTTATAAGGTAGTATAGATATGGATTATTTCTTCTTAAGATCTAAAGAAAACGGACATTAAATATCAATCTATCTTTTACTAAAACAGAAAATATACAAAAATTAAAGAAATGTATTATAAAAAGACATATTATTATAAATCTATAAACAAAATCTTTTTCTTGAAAAAAATCTATTTCACTGTTTGGTTTGAAATGTATTGTTATTGATACCAACATAAAACTTTTACAATCAAGTTTTCCTAAACAAGATACATTTCTTTTTTATAGAATTTGCACTTATCAAATTGCATTGAATTATTATATGATTTGCATATCCAAATATTTCTTGATAATAGATAGTAGCATAGAGAAATAGAGGCTCCTTCTTTTATAAACCATCATTTTCGTATAAACCGTCGATTTCATAGGGTTTTTTGATGAAATTAATTCATATCATTTATTTCTTGATGAAATTGTTTCATATATTTATAGTTTCATGTATTTTTTCATTCTTATGAAACTGTTTCATATATTTTCGTTTTCACATAAAAAAACACAAATATATAAAACAATTTGTTGGTGCAAGTGTACCCAGCTTTAATATTAAGATATATTTTTGGTACACATAAAATCACATCTCCATATTTATTTTGATGATTACAAAACACACCGCATTCTTTGTTATCTAATATTTTATCTGAGTGTGCAGCTTTTAAATAATCTCGATAATTTTATCTGAAGAATCCAAGACTGAAGATTTTCGTCGTTTTAATTTTAAAATGATAAATCACCCTAAAATAATATACCACTTGGATTTTTCTAATACTGTCTTTTTAAATAAACCAAGTCAGCTCTCCTCAACATCTTATCAACTTGCTGGATTTGTTTCTAGAAGAATCTGCGCTGCGTACTGTTTCCTCAACTTTTTTTTGGCCGGTATACCGCGAAGGTACAGGCGGTATACCGCGGCAGGCATGGTGTACATCTCTGATTGGTTGGAAGCAACTTTTGTCTGCACGGTATACCGCGAAGAATAGCCGGTATACCGCTGGTACAAGTTCACGGTATACCGCGAAGTATAGCCGGTATACCGCTGGTACAGTTTACGTTCTGTTTTGCAGGGTTGACCTTCTCTTCACCAGTGTACTTTTCTTCTGCACGGTATACCGCGAAGGATTGCCGGTATACCGCGAAAGGATTGCCGGTATACCGCGAGGGATTGCCGGTATACCGCGAAAGCCGTGGCCTGTTGCTCATCCAGTATATATACATGCAACCTACCAGCATTCAATCTCACCAATTCACAATAACTCCTCTCTGCATTTGATAAAGACTCTGCAGCCTCTTCTCTTGATAATTAAACTGTTAAAATTATAAAACACGTTTTTTGAGTAAGAAATCTTGAGTTGATAGCAGATTAAAATCTCTCGATTAGTTGAATCAGCAAAACAACTCAAGTGATCAAACTCTCTAAAATATCCAAGTGATAAACCTTATACAAGAGTGATTATTCATATTAAAATTATACCCTCTTGTAAGTGTTTGAATGGAGTGAGTGATCCACATAATTCTCTCAAAGAAGAGTGATTCGCGTTTGTTGTACTAAGGTTTGTGTTCTACCGTAAAGAACACGTTTTCTTATTGGATCTCCGAGAAGTGTTTTCTCGAGGTGGACTAGCCAACCGCGTGATTGGTGAACCACTTTAAAATTTCGGTGTCAAGTATTCTCTTTCCTTTATCTCTTTATTTTTTCCGCTGTGCTTTATTATATCTGTTTATATAAACTGCTTTGCATTTATATTTATTTATACAATCTCTGTGTATCTGTTTGTATTTATACTCTTCTGTATTGTACTATATTTACTCTGTATTTATTTACAAAAGAATTTTTGAAAGTAAGATTTTTTATAATACAACCTAACCCCCCCCCCCCCCCCCCCCCCTTGGTTGTCCAACAATTGGTATCAGAGCAGGGCTTTCAAAATTTTTCTGCTTAAATTTTTTTTCTAAAATGACTCAACAAACTAATATTGTGTTTTCAAAACCTCCTTTGATAGATACTGAAAAGTTTGGCATTTGGGCCGAGCTATTTGAATGTCACGTGCGTGGCAAAAATCAAAAGATTTGGAACATAATTGAAAATGGGAACTTTAAACCCAAAATTGTTAAAGATGATGTTTTTATTGATAAACCTTTAGATGAATGGACTACTGCTGATGAATCTCATTTTTGTTTAAACTTTGAAGCTAAAAATATATTATATGCTGCTTTAACAACTGATGAAATTGAAAGAGTATATACATATAAAACCGCTAATCAAATATGGGAAAGTTTAAATAATACTCATCGTGGAAACACGGAAGTTAAATCAAGTAAAGTAAATATTCTAGTTCACGATTATGAACTATTCGAAATGAAACAAGATGAGTCAATTGACTCAATGTTTAAAAGATTTAACCTTATTATGACTACTTTGAAAGGTTTGGATCGCACTTATCCTAACGAGGACTATATAAGGAAAATCCTACGAGCCCTTCCTTCGGAGTGGATGCAAAAGATAACATCTTTGGAAGACTCCCGTGACCTTTCCCTAATGAAGATAGATGACTTAATCGGAAATCTCAAGGTGCACGAAATTGCACTTAAAAGAAATAAAGAAAGGGAGCAAGTTAAAAAGAAGTCAATCGCTCTCAATGTCTCAACACCAAAAGTCGAGAAGAAAAAGGAGAAAGCTAGCTCCTCAAAAGATCCTTCCGAAACTCTCGATGAAGTCGCCATGTTGGTAAGAAACTTTTCCAAGTTTTTTAATAATAATAAATTTTCTAACAATGGCAGATTTCAAAGAAACGGCAACTACCGTCGTGGTGGTGAAAACCGAAGTCGTAAGTTCCATAAACGAGACGAAAAAGTAAAGAAAAATGACGACTCAAGTGGTGACGATAAAGCTAAGCCAAAGAGAGGATTTTGCTACTCGTGTGGCGACAAAGATCATTACGCCAATGAATGTCCGAAAAAGAACAAGTACCAAAACAAGAAGGATAAAGCCTTCATTGGAGGCGCGTGGAGCGCGAGTGAAGAAGAAGATGACTATCAAGCCATTTGTCTTATGGCTGAAAGCGACAACGAGGTAAACACTTCTTATTCAAATTACGATAGTGATTATGATAGCGATAGCGAAAACAATCTTGAATTATTGCATGAATCGTTTCATAAAATGGCTAATCTTGCAAATAATTATAAAGACGAAATTGCTATGTTAAAAGAAACTGTAAATACATGTAAAAAGGAAATAAATAATGTTAATCAAAAATCTGCAAATGATATGAATATAATTGCTAAATTAGAAACTAAATTAGGAGAAAAGGATTTTTGTAAATCTTGTGATGCTCTAAAGAAAGAAATTGCATGCTTAAATAAAAAGTCACATGAAAATATTATTTGTACAAAATGTGATATTCTTGAAAATGAAATTGCATGTTTAAAGGCTAAATGTGCTTCATATGAAAAAGATAACATGTTAGCTAAAGCTTTTGAAAGTAGTAATGAAAAAGTTCTTAACATGCTTAATATGTCGAACCGTATAAATTGTAGAAAAGGTATAGGTTCAAATACATGTGTTGAAAAATGTAATTGCATGCCTATTAAAAGATGTTATGAACCACCTAAGTTTAATACACGAAAGCCGTATATGCAAAAACCTCCGTATGTACCTAAAATGCATAATGTAAATTATAATACGAGAAAACCGTATGCTCGCATGTATAACGATAAGTATTCTAAACCTAAAAATAATGCGAATATAAATGCTTGTTTTTATGTGTATGATAAATACAATCGCAAAATTAAAATGATAAATAAATGGATTCCAAAAGGAATGTTTAGTAATGATAATCCCGGTGGTATGCGTTTATGGTTTTAAATGTGTTATATATTATATATATATATATAGTTTAAATATGATATATTTTCTTGTATATATAAGTAATATATTGTTATATGTACTTTTGTTTATATATATATATATACATACGTACTACATATATATATATATTCTTTTTGATCTATTATATATATATATTTTGCTTAACTTTATATATATGTTGGTTGTTATCTTGAAACTAATTTACAAGGACCCACGAGAAATGGGGACCATAAAAGTAACATCCTTATTATTGTAGATAAACCTTGATATGGACTGGATACTCGATAGTGGTTGCACACGTCACATGACCGGAAACAACAATCTTTTTTCATCATATAAGTCATGTGATGGTGGACAGGTAATTTTTGGAGGAAACTCCAAAGGAAATATAATTGGGAGAGGTACAGTTTCTTGCAATAATGTTAAATTTCTTGATGTGAATCATGTTGATAATTTGCATTTTAATCTGTTAAGTGTTCGCCAATTGTGTAAAAATGGTATAACTGTCGTCTTCGAAGAAGACTCGTGCAAAATCTTGAAAAATGGCAAAGTTCTTTTAACTGGTTCTGTGAAAGGAAATTTATATATTTGCAAAACTGTTGTATCTGAAAATGTATGCTTATCTTCTATTTATGATGTTTCTACTTTATGGCATAGACGTTTAGGTCACGCTAATCTAAGATTAATGCAAAACTTAAAAAATAAGGAGCTTGTGAGTGACCTTCCAAAATTAAAGTTTGATAATCATTTTTGTGATGCTTGTCGTGTCGGCAAACAACATCACGTTTCTCATAAATCTAAAAATGTTATTTCTACTCAAAGAGTTTTAGAACTTCTTCATATGGATCTTTTTGGCCCTATGGCGATTCAAAGTTTTGGAGGAAATTTTTACACTTTGGTTATTGTGGACGATTATTCCCGTTATACTTGGACTTTATTTTTGAGACATAAAAATGAGGCTTTTGAAAAGTTTAAAATTTTGGGAAAACGAATTCAAAACCAACAAGGTTGTACGATTGTTTCCATACGTACGGACCATGGACGAGAATTCGATAATGATATCCAATTTGGTGCCTTTTGTGATAAACATGGTATAACTCATAACTTTTCGGCTCCTCGAACTCCTCAGTCAAATGGGGTTGTTGAAAGGAAAAATCGAACGTTGCAAGAAATGAGTAGAACCATGCTAAACGAACATCAAGTTCCCCAAAAGTTTTGGTGTGATGCCGTTGCTACCGCAACCTATGTGCTAAACCGTGTCCTAGTTAGAAATATCCTAAATAAGACACCCTATGAACTTTACCGTGGTAGAAAACCTTCCTTAGCTCACCTGAAAGTTTTTGGTTGTAAATGCTTCATTTTAAACACCAAATCCTACTTAACCAAATTCGATGCCAAAGCCTATGAGGGAGTGTTCCTAGGTTACTCTTGGAATAGCAAAGCCTATAGAATTCTAAATAAGGAGACCATGGTTGTAGAAGAATCCCTAAATGTTAGCTTTGACGAGAGTCCTCCCAAACCGAGTGCACCCTTAGCAAATGACAATATCCGTGAGGGAGACGTCTTAGCACAACAACTTAGCAACTTGGATTTAGGTACCCAACCTTCCACAAATAATATTGAATCTAGTAATGCCCTTCCTTGCTTTATTCCACAAGGTATAGATGATCCTAACCTTAGAACCGCTCGAGGCCATCCCGTAGATCAAATTATAGGTGACCTAAACCAAAGGACAACTAGATCACAAATCCATACCCATTGTGCTTTCCATGCTTTTATCTCAACCATAGAACCTAAAACCATAGATGAAGCTTTAGGTGATGAGGATTGGATAATGGCCATGCAAGAAGAGTTAAACCAATTTACTAGGAATGATGTGTGGGACTTAGTTCCTTGCCCTAGTAGTCAAACCATTATTGGCACAAGATGGGTCTTCCGTAACAAGGTAGACGAGAACGGTGGAGTCACACGAAACAAGGCACGTTTAGTTGCCAAGGGGTACAATCAACAAGAAGGTATAGATTACGATGAAACCTTTGCACCGGTTGCAAGGTTGGAGTCTATTCGAATGCTTCTCGCTTTTGCAAATGCTAAAGATTTTAAATTATTTCAAATGGATGTTAAAAGTGCTTTCTTAAATGGTATTATAAATGAGGAGGTATACGTTTCTCAACCTCCCGGTTTTGAAAATTTTGAAAATCCGACACATGTTTATAAATTGAAAAAGGCGCTTTATGGTTTAAAGCAAGCTCCGCGTGCGTGGTATGATAGATTAAAAACCTTTTTAATTGTAAGTGGTTATATTATGGGTAAAATAGATAATACTTTATTTGTGAAATATGATCAAAATGATATTGTAGTTGTGCAAGTATATGTTGATGATATTATTTTTGGTTCTACTAATGAAAATCTTTGTAATGAATTTTCTGCGAAAATGACAAGCGAGTTTGAAATGAGCATGATGGGAGAGTTAAAATACTTCTTAGGATTGCAAATCAAACAATGTGAAACTGGTATTTTTATTAGTCAATCTAAATATTGTAAAGATATGTTGAAAAAGTTTAACTTTGAAAATGTCAAACCCGTTGAAACTCCAATGACCACAAACTTACAATTATCTCGTGACGAGGAGGGAAACGATTTTAATGAAAAGATTTATCGTGGTATGATTGGTAGTTTATTATATTTAACTGCTAGTAGACCTGATATTATGTTTAGTGTATGTTTATGTGCTCGTTTTCAATCTTCACCTAAACAAACTCACTATGAAGCTGTCAAGCGTATTTTTCGATATTTACGAGGTACTACTAATCTTGGCTTATGGTATGCAAAGAAACCCGAGTTAGAAGTAACGTGTTTCACCGATTCCGATCTTGGTGGATCTATTGTTGACCGAAAAAGTACTAGTGGAGTATGTGCCTTTATAGGTCTCTCACTTGTGTCTTGGTTCTCTAAGAAACAACAATCCGTAGCTTTGTCTACCACCGAAGCGGAATATGTAGCCGCCGCAAGAGCGTGTGCTCAAGTCCTTTGGATGAAACACACACTTACCGATTTTGAGGTACATCTAACCAAAATTCCTATTATGTGTGATAACTCGAGTGCTATAAACTTAAGTAAAAATCCTGTTTTACATTCTCGTACAAAACATATTGAATTGAGACATCACTTTTTACGAGATAATGTTCAAAAAGGCCAAATCGTGCTTGAAAAGGTTGATTCGGAAGATAATTTGGCCGATATTTTTACTAAAGCCCTAAACAAAACTGCGTTTTTTAAACTAAAACTTGGTTTAGGCATGCTTGAGTACAACCCTTGAGAAAATGCTAACTCTCAAATAATGAATATTTTAAGGGGGACCATCTTTCAAGGGGGAGCATAGCGTCTTTCCTAACCCTTTTTGCTTCGACAAAAGGGGGAGAGAAACCGAGTATGCTCTCCTGTTTAGCGTTGTGTTTGTCATCATCAAAAAGGGGGAGATTGTTGGTGCAAGTGTACCCAGCTTTAATATTAAGATATATTTTTGGTACACATAAAATCACATCTCCATATTTATTTTGATGATTACAAAACACACCGCATTCTTTGTTATCTAATATTTTATCTGAGTGTGCAGCTTTTAAATAATCTCGATAATTTTATCTGAAGAATCCAAGACTGAAGATTTTCGTCGTTTTAATTTTAAAATGATAAATCACCCTAAAATAATATACCACTTGGATTTTTCTAATACTGTCTTTTTAAATAAACCAAGTCAACTCTCCTCAACATCTTATCATCTTGCTGGATTTGTTTCTAGAAGAATCTGCGCTGCGTACTGTTTCCTCAACTTTTTTTTGGCCGGTATACCGCGAAGGTACAGGCGGTATACCGCGGCAGGCATGGTGTACATCTCTGATTGGTTGGAAGCAACTTTTGTCTGCACGGTATACCGCGAAGAATAGCCGGTATACCGCTGGTACAAGTTCACGGTATACCGCGAAGTATAGCCGGTATACCGCTGGTACAGTTTACGTTCTGTTTTGCAGGGTTGACCTTCTCTTCACCAGTGTACTTTTCTTCTGCACGGTATACCGCGAAGGATTGCCGGTATACCGCGAAAGGATTGCCGGTATACCGCGAGGGATTGCCGGTATACCGCGAAAGCCGTGGCCTGTTGCTCATCCAGTATATATACATGCAACCTACCAGCATTCAATCTCACCAATTCACAATAACTCCTCTCTGCATTTGATAAAGACTCTGCAGCCTCTTCTCTTGATAATTAAACTGTTAAAATTATAAAACACGTTTTTTGAGTAAGAAATCTTGAGTTGATAGCAGATTAAAATCTCTCGATTAGTTGAATCAGCAAAACAACTCAAGTGATCAAACTCTCTAAAATATCCAAGTGATAAACCTTATACAAGAGTGATTATTCATATTAAAATTATACCCTCTTGTAAGTGTTTGAATGGAGTGAGTGATCCACATAATTCTCTCAAAGAAGAGTGATTCGCGTTTGTTGTACTAAGGTTTGTGTTCTACCGTAAAGAACACGTTTTCTTATTGGATCTCCGAGAAGTGTTTTCTCGAGGTGGACTAGCCAACCGCGTGATTGGTGAACCACTTTAAAATTTCGGTGTCAAGTATTCTCTTTCCTTTATCTCTTTATTTTTTCCGCTGTGCTTTATTATATCTGTTTATATAAACTGCTTTGCATTTATATTTATTTATACAATCTCTGTGTATCTGTTTGTATTTATACTCTTCTGTATTGTACTATATTTACTCTGTATTTATTTACAAAAGAATTTTTGAAAGTAAGATTTTTTATAATACAACCTAACCCCCCCCCCCTTGGTTGTCCAACACAATTTCATCAAGAAATGAATGATATGAGACAATTTCATCAAAATAAACAATTTCCTTAAAATAAACAATTTCATTAAAAAAATTAATCAAAAAAACTATGAAATCAACGGTTTACACGAAAATGATGGTTTACAAAAGAAATATCCCTCTAGAAAATAATATGCCAGATATTATAGAAGTAAAACAAAAATTGTGCAACAAGAAACGCATAATATAATAATAATAACGTAATTAGATTAACAAATAGCTAATTACGAATCTTTAAATAGAATATTATAGTATTTGTCAAAAAAAATGTAGGTTAATATATTATATTGAATAAAAAACCAAGAATCGAATATTTGCGGACATGAATATGCCTTATCCACGTTGACATCTACTATACATAAATTTTTGACTTTTGAAAATATATTTTCTTGAAATAAAAGTAAAATGTATTATGAATTACTGCAAATTGATATCATCAAATATCGGTTTCTTCTTATGGTAATTCCCAAGGGTCAATTAGTCACGATCTTCTTTTCTTTTCATCAAACTAGTCATTGTACCCGCACGATGCAGCGGGACACAATTCGATTCTGAAACCAAATACTCAAATCCTCAATCTTGCTACCAGCTTTGTATTATTTTTTATTAATCTTGCGCTTATCGGGTCGTTTACTTTACCGGGTGAAGGTGACAATAGCCGATAATCTTACTTGCACACGATGTTGCGCGAATAGATCGATTTTTAAACCCAATGGCAATCATGTTTCATGAGTATTCAGGTGTCCGTACTTTTTAGTGTTAATTTTATGGTTTTGTGTGGGTTTAAATTAGGGAAATTAATTAAAATGCCAAAAGTCCAACTTCGAGTTACCAAAATGCCACAAATCTCTCTCATCTTACAAAAATGCCCCAAAAATCCGCGATGGAGCCCGCGATCGCGGGCCCCAGGCCACGTGTCACCAAACTTTGCCCACTTTGCCTGCGTTGGTCCCTCAAGAATGCCCGCGGTCCAGCTTTCTCCCCTCAAGAATGCCCGTGTTGGCAGTTTTGGTCCCTGCCCGCGTTTGACTTCCGTTGACCCCCGCGATCGCGGGCTAAAGTGCCACGTGTCCCCCCTCAAGAATGCCCGTGTTGGCAGTTTTGGTCCCTGCCCGCGTTTGACTTCCTTTGACCCCCGCGATCGCGGTCTAAAGTGCCACGTATCGGCACAGGGTTAACCCTAAAATGACTTTGAGGACCAAAACCCTAATTCTTTTCTTCGGCCTTCAAAGTACAATAATTGTGGGAAAAAACAGTAAAAGCATGCAAAATTCGTTTAAGTACAGGGGCTGAAAGTGTAAATTTTCAGGGACCAAAAGTGTAAATTTCCAGGGACCAAAACTGTAAAATTTGGTCCATTGCGGGCCATCGCGGGCTGCGATCGCGGGCAGGGGCCAAATGTGCACCGCGGCCAAAGTTGAGGGGCTCCGCGGGGCACTTTTAGCCAAAGTTCGTGCCACGTCAGCCCGCGATCGCGAGGGTCAAAGGAAGTCAAACGCGGGCAGGGACCAAAACTGCCAACACGGGCATTCTTGAGGGGGGAAATCTGGACCGCGGGCATTCTTGAGGGACCAACGCGGGCAAAGTGGGCAAAGTTTGGTGACACGTGGCCTGGGGCCCGCGATTGCGGGCTCCATCGCGGATTTTTGGGGCATTTTTGTAAGATGGGAGAGATTTGTGGCATTTAGGGTATTTTAATTAATTTCCCTTTAAATTAAAGGTTAATATAGTCATTAGTTGAGATTTTAAAATGAAATTGTTGGATAGGGGATTTTCAAAGCCATAATGTTTGTTGTTTCTATATTTTAAAGACCAACTTATGCCTTAGTAGTTTGTACTTTGCAACTTGTAATTTACAAAATAGAATCTAAATTTTTTGTTTGAATAAAATAAAAAGTAAAATAATTTATAAGCAATAAGGCATATAAGAAAATGCAAATACTCTGAGAACATAGTGACAATTACAGAGTTAAAAAATTGGTGGAATAACAATAACTCGGTGGCAAATTTGGGAAATAGCATCCGGCAGAGTGTTGCTATAAGTTGGAAAAAGAAATTCAATGTTTGCATCATTTTGTAAATTAAAATAGTGCCAAAAAAGACTTGTAGGTTGAAAATGGTCTAATATTTAATGGTTATTTAGTGTAACACTCATATTTCGGTAAGTAGGTTAACCTTGTATATAAGTCATAAGTTGTTTGAGTCTTATTAATTGAATTATTATTATATAATTGAAATTATTATCGAATGAATTCACTGATTGCAAACGCGGTATGGATAGATGTTACAGATGATTAATCAATTTCTTTTTATTCAGTTGTGAGTTTATCCCTGTTAGTGTTGTCTATAATGATAGATGAATCAAAAACTTTCAATTGGGAACGTGTGGGTCGTGCATGTTATCGGTTGAGTCGTCGGAGTTTTCGAGTTCTACCCCATTTGTGCGATTGTGACGGCGAAAGTGCCCAAGGGCACAATCGCAGGTCACTCTCGCCGAAGGCTGTGTACTTGCGATACACTTCCAGCGAATACCCAGAAAATATTTTTAGTATTTTAGAGCATCAAAGTCGTATTCTCTAAAAAAATTATATTCAACTCCAAACCATTATTTATTTTAAAGATTTCAATAGTAATTATATTATTAAAATATTCTATTGCTTTATCATCCTATTGCACCTTTTAAAAAACTTTATATATAATAATAATAGTTTAATCTCATTGGGGAAAATAAACAAAAAAATCATTTCACTTACCTTCCATCAAATTTTAAGGGACGATTTGGTTTGATGAAATAGTTTTGATGGATTTTAGTTTAATTGAAGGATTTTGAGTTGTAGGGATTTGAAATCTTTGTTTTGTTTGGTTTGTAATACCTAGAATGAAGTTGAATTTCATTCTTTATAGATAATTTATAAAAACAATTAAATTACCTTTTTATTAATTGATCATTATAAAATAACATATTTTAAAACATTATTACATACAAATCATACGAAATCTCATGAAATGTCAACCACACCGTGCGATTTAAATTTCAATGAGATCTTGAGATTTCAAATCGTGAAAATATTTCAAACTGAACATGAGATTGAAATGGAATACGATTCTAAATCCCTTTAAATCCAACTCGGTCCTACAAATCAAACAGATCGACGAAACCCAACTCCCTTCAAACCAAATATCCCCTTAAAGACTTTTCTAAACTTAAAGTTTTCTTTTACTTTATCCATTTTATAAAACAATATAAATAATTTGCTAAAACAAATAGAAAGAAAACCTCAATTTACTCAATTTTTAAAAAATCTAGATGGTCTAAGAACCACGAGTGGTTGGAGTTATTTAAAAATTGAACTTAAAAAGAAATTTATTGTTTTGAGGTACGCAGAAATGGACTCGATAAGGTCGAAATTAAAAAGTCAAATATGATACAAGTAAAAACAAATCTAAACCGTATTTTGCACACTTCCAATCCAAGTATTAAAAAAACACCCATTCAATGAGCAAAAGTCCATGGACCAAATTTATTGTTTTAATATAAAACTGTTGATGTTTTAAAACAATAGAATATAAAACAAAAGTTTTAAAACATCAACAGTTTTATATTACACTTGTAAACACAAACTAACATAAAAAAGCTCGATTTTCACCGATCATCTTTTCTCTTCCCTGGTTCATGGAGGAGCATTATTCAGTCTTTCTTGTAAATTAGTGTCGGGTAATCAGGATTCCACATATTGTCTTCAACGTAGCAAATTATTTCATCTTGCGCCAAAACAGACCATGTTAATTAACTATGAAACCACTTTCAACATGCCTCAATCGCGACCACAATACCTTATTTAGCTTGCGGAGCTCACGAGCATCCATTTCACGATATCCTTCTGCTAAATCCTCTTCTATTGCTTCACTGATAATCGCAGCAGCTACTTGCTTTTTTATGTCGCGAATGCTGGCCCACATAATTCACAGTTGCAATAATTGTTAAAAATTGTGCTTTTTTATATAAAAAAGCTTAAAAACTATGAGAAATATTCATATCTATACCTCGATATTGAAGGATATATGATTCCTTTGAGGACTTCCTCTTCGGTCATATATGCAGTTAGGCTGTAGTTTTCATTGAACACACAGGAAAAAAGCACATTAAAATTTAGAGGGGTGGGGTCCTCGTCTTGAAGAGAAATAATACACCCCGGAAGGTTCTAGAACATTCTAAGAAAATTACCACTCAGCTGCAGCCTGTAACATGCCATCTGAGACTATGCTAGAACCAGACAGAAGAGTACCGAGACCAATGCTGCAGAATTTAGTAAGATTAGAAGTAACGAAGAAATATATATTTTCTTTGATCAGCAAAAAAGATACATATTGTTTACCTGGTTGCAATGCCCAATATGTCCGTTTCCTGCTCGAATAAAAACAAATAAATGATCAAATATGTTACAGTTGGAACCAATTAAAACATAATTTTTTTTACCCAATCTAAGGTGAAATGCTGAAAGTAAAATCAGAAGAAAATTAGAAGACAAACCGAGGTCCACATCAGTAAATCGGCTTACACTTACGAAGATAATATTGTCTCCCACAATGGAAAATGCTTCTTCAGGGGTGCATTCAGCTGCCATGGAGAAAATATAAGAATACATACATACATATAAGAACTCGTATGTATATGTCGACTTGTTTATGTGATATCAAGCATACGACTGGTTGTGGGATTTGACATTGCAAATATTGCCGGTCTTGTTGAAGTTGACCCTCTAAGTGCTTCTAATACCTAAGCATAGGTGAAGCAGTTTAGTTCAGCAGTGAGCGTATGTTAATTAACACGAAATTCTACTTGGATCTTTTTTAGCATAAAGAGCAGAAAATCAGTGTATCTATACCTCCTTAGAAAACAAACCCCCAACTGCAGACAACCCAAGGAGTACATCTGGCTTTACTTCCCGAACCTGATAAGCAAATAATAGTCGGCATTTGATCAATAAACAATATCTAAATGTTCCCAAATTGAAATATAAGTCAAGTAAAAACAGAAAATGGAAGTATTGGTGAGTTTCTAAGTATTCTTTCAGGATTATAATAGTGAGAAGCCCATCACAACAGAAAGTGATTCAATAACATTAGTGCCAATGGTTGGATAATAAGCAGTACACATATTTGGATAAAGATTAAGATATTCAAAAACACCACTTCTGCAAGACTTGCCACTTCTCTCAATCCTTGGCGGTCAATCTCCTTGGTCTTCCTTGCAAATGGTTGTGCATCATCGTCGATATCCTCACGCTCCTCTGTGACCAGGCCCTAATTTATCCCCACAGAACAAAAGAGTTGGTCAGATCCATGTCAGTCCAACAAACCAGATAAGGATTTGTGTGGTGCTTATTGATCATTGATGAGTAACTGGCTAATGAATATTCTTACTTTAGCATCAACAACCCAGAACTGACTCCCTGCACTCTCATATGCCAATTCATTATTTCCCAACATTCTTGCCATTGTTTTCCTAGCAGCATTCAGAACCCCAATTCCTGCACTACAGTTGCACAATATCAAGCAATCGGTAGATTGCCACTTAAACATGCAAAGGTAAATCATAGGAAATACATGCAAACATGCAATTAGTATGTTTTAACTAAATCACTAATACATGGGCGAAGTTATGTTTGAAAGGATGTAAACCTTCCAGCACCAGCAACAACAATCTTTTGCTTTGGGAAGTCGATCATTGGCTTTCCTTGCGCTCTGACAGCTCCAAGAAGACCAACAATTGCAACTCCAACTGTTCCCTGTACATCAACAAATGGTGATTAGTTGAAATAAAGAGCACTATGTATTTTGTTTGGTTTTCTATAATCTGCATATCTTGATGCATAATTAGTAATACATAAGAAATACGAAGACATAATTATCATTTCTTTCAATTAAAATATTAATGATCAATTGGGTGGGCATTGGGCAGTAGTGTAATCCAGCAAAACAAAGTTATCAAAACAGAAATATAAAAAACAAAATACACACATAAATAAATTGTTCAACCAAAACCAATGAGAGGTCAATGAAAGGAAAAGACCACCGAAAAAATGCAAACTTTATAAACTTAACTGAATAGTTCCAAATATTTATCAAGAGTATATGATAAACTTTTTTGAAACTTCAAGGAAACTTTGAATCTTTAATTACATAAGTATGTAACCTCAATTTATCGAAATAATGTTATTAAGGGGGGGGGGGGGGGGTACATAGGTAAGAATAAAAACTAACCATAGCAATTCTTAACATCAACTGTTTTCCCATCTAATGTTGAATCGTACACAACATTCTCAGCTCCTGCTAACATAAAACAGAAAAACGCATACTTCGAAAAATTAGGGGTTTCTTCATATTCCGGTTATACTGAAAACAACACATACCTGGAGCAACTCGAAGTGAAAGCGACTATACCCATTAATAAAATTAGGGGTTTCTTCATATTCCGATTAAAACTTAAAGCAACACGTACCGAAAATCCAACGATGCTTAGAATCGAAAGTAATCTCCAACAAAAACTCATCATCAATGAAGCATTTGAATCCTTGAAAAACGTCGAAGCATTGTAGATCATTCCTGTTTCTTGTCAAATTTACCAAGCCAAGATAAATCCAAACCAAACGAAACATTAGCCTAGTATGGGTGCAAGTAGACAGAGAAATCTATGCATGATCTTATCGTTTGGCGACGTGAAAATTATGAATAAACTCACCGACTTAGAACAACAAAGAACTGCAAAGAATTTCAGCAAATGTTCAATGCAAAAAATTTCAATATAACAACTCAAATACCATTTTGGATCGCTCCCTGCGCTGATCAATAATCAAAAACCACAAATCAGTTCATCAATTAAATGGAATGTAAATTTATAAATCAGGTTAGAATGATATGCATCTCACAGGCAATTCATCAAACACATGGTACTCACTCCATAACATATGGTAACTAATACATTAGAGTAGACTGATCATGAGACCACATAGGATCATCAAATAATACATAAACATGAAGATCTGATGTAGTAGAAAAGTTGATGGGTTTACCTGCAACACTTGCTGGAATGAAAATCAAGTTGAGAACTGAATAAAGTTCCAATTACATGCCCCATCCCTGAAAAGACCGACTCTATATTCCCCATCCTCTAATAGTTTATCCCTTGATATGAATCAAGTTCCTTTCTCGATCTGCTTTAGAAATTTGAGAAACCAGAAGCGAATATTCCAAAATTGAGAAACCGATTGTGAAAATAGGGTAGGGTTTCTTGAGGATATATAAGGAGTGGAGAGGTAGGAGAGATGGAGAGCGATCATGGGACGGGAAAGGAGAAAAATAGGGAACGTGGAGAAGGAGACGGAGGAAGAGATCGTGGCTTAGAAAAACCGCCTGTTGAAAAACCGCCCCTTATTCTTTTTTATAAGTAGAATAGATAGAGAAATAACTACCGATCCACTCGGCTTAATTTTAGAAGATAATTTGATTAGATCAAGGGTGGAGATGAGGGTTTCACAAGTTTCAACCTTTTGGAGAGTTTCAAATTATCCTCTCTCTCTCTCTCTATATATATATATATACATACATATAATAAATAAGTAACTAGCATGTCACGTGTCGTCTTCTGGTGAGCCGGACTTCAGTATTTTCCCGCCTAAACATGTATCTGGACGTAGTTTACATTATATGTTCAATTAACACACCCACATTCACTCCTCCTTAAATCTCTCCTTAATTCAAAGTTTTTAATTTATACGTTACATTTACTACCATTATAATTAGCTGTATAGTTTACTTTTAATCTCTTACTTTTTTATTTTTTATTTTAGACTCTTATCATATAAACATAAATAATGTATATGAACTAAAATGCATTAAAAACATTTCTATTTTTTTACAAATTATACAATTGTAATCTCTTCGTCAATACCTTCGAAATGAGCCCAATATTGAATATTTTTGGATTTAATTATATTATTAAATATCATAAATATATACGAATTAATGTGTCGTGATTAGTATGAGATTTGTTGAAATTAATATGAGATTTGATACAAATAATCACTAAATTGTCGTGATTTTCTTTTTTGCAAAGTCGATTATGTCAAATTACATTCTGTCAACGAAACACCCTTAGAATTATCATAACAGATTTAATTACTTGGAAAAAAAAAGATATCACTTATCAACTGACTTTTGGATTATGAGTTCGAACATTTTTCAAAAATATAAATATGCAAATATTTTAGTATAATATATTTAATTATTTATACTTTCTTAATCATGATTATCTCTAATTTTTTTGATCAATTATCCATATTGACCTTTAATTTTATACATCTGATATGCGATTTAAAAGCGTATAAATATGAACATGAAACAAAATTATTTTTTCGAATTCCCGGCTTTAGATTTGAGATACTTCGCGCCGCATCGCTCGCAGGTACTTATCTAGTATGTATATATATATAGGACTATAATCAAATGAGAACCACAAAAAGGTTGAAAATCGTGAGAACCAATCTAAGCCTTTATTTAGTTTTGATCATATGGTTTTAATTGAAAGTTGTTTCACCACATGAAAAGGGCATAATGGTCATTTTGGTAACAAAGATTCACCATGAAACACATATTCACCATCCTATTTCACCTCATGAAGTAAAATACAATTTTCATTTATTTGTTATTTCACCACATGAATCCAACATGATTATCATATTTCACCACATGAATCCAACATAACTTTTGTATTTCACCAGATGAATCCAACATAATTTTCATATTTCACGAGATGAATCCAACACAACTTTCTTCTATGTTTTATTTCACCACATGAATCCAACATAACTTTCATATTCCACCACATGAATCCAACACAATTTTCTTCTATGTGTTATTTCACCACATGAAATCAAAAACAAATCTGGAAAACAAAAAAAACCTAAATTTGTTACTCTACTATGGAATTAACTATCGGTCTGATTTCACCTTATGAAATCAAACACAACTTTGAGAAATAAAAACCCCAAATCTGTTACAAAGCTAACTTATCGATTTTTGCAGTAAACAAATAGGATATTAACAAAACCTAGATGAAAATTAAAATCAACTCAAACAAAACCAAAAAACACTTAAACCAAACCGTCTCTGAAATTCAGATATGAGAAACCAGAAATCGGCTTAGGGAGAAATCGATGATTACTCGAAAGAAACGAAACAATGTCGAAAAGCTTCAATAATAACTCGTCGTCGTTCAGATCACCGTCGACGATGAAGATCTCGCGTTGTTTCAAAACCTTTTGTCGAGCTTGTTTCAACGACAGATCATGAAAAATTTGAAATTGTCGAAACCTAAATCGCCATCGTCGTGTTTCTTTAAAGCATGTGAGCAGCAAGTTCCGACGAATCCTCCGACAACGGTGACTAGAACTGAGAATCTGTTAGGTCGACGAGGAGTAGATGAATGGTGAACCTATTTTATCATGATGCACTCTTACTGTAAAAAGTTGAGATGAGTAGGTGAAAAGTGAAAATGACACAATGGGTGATTTGAATTTATTAATCTAATGTCTAATATATATACCCTTTATATGTTTTTCAAATTCTCAAAACTACCCTTGTTGTTTGCTTTAATTACAAAAAATACTTTTTTTTAATAACCCTTGATTTATTCTAATTAATAGATCAAATTAGTCCTCAAGTTCTTAACCTTTTTTTGGTCCTCACTAGATTTAACCCATATATATATATATATATATATATATATATATATATATATATATATATATATATATAGCCTTAGGTTCAATAGAGAAGTCCAAATATTTAGAGAAATAGAGAAGTGATCTTGGCCATTTATTCGGTCAAGATCGGTTATAATTGGTCAAAAGTTGCGGTTTTGACTGGTCAAAAGTTGCGGTTGTTCCAAAAATAGAAGGGCAATTTCGTAGCTTTTACAAAAAACACGGGCTGAGTTCATATATGAATATGTGTGATTCACATATGAACTATACGTTCATATATGAACCTTTGTAATTCACATATGAACTCTTTATAACTAATTCATATATGAATCTTGTGATTCATATATGAACCTTTGTGTTTCATATATAAAACTAATTAACTGTAGGTTCATATATGAATCAGTTGAACCAATTAATTGATTCATATATGAATCTTTGTGTTCATATATGAACCTTTGTGATTCATATATGAATTTTTTTAACTAATTCATATATGAACCTTTGTGTTCATATATGAATCTTTGTGATTCATATATGAATTTTTTTAACTATTTCTCATATGAACAAATTAACTGATTCATATATGAATCATAAAGGTTCATATATGAATCAGTTAAAAAGAGTTTATATGTGAATTACAAAGATCATATATGAACGTATACTTCATATGTGAATCACACAGATTCATATATGAACTCAGCCCGTGTATTTTTTACGAAACTACCCCTCTATCTTATGCAGACCACGCGAGTAATTATCCGCTACTTCTCGGTCAAAGCCGCCGATCTTGACCGAATAAATGGCTAAGATCACTTCTCTATTTCTCTAAATATTTGGACTTCTCTATTGAACCCTTCCCTATATATATATATATATATATATATATAGCCTTAGGTTCAATAGAGAAGTGCAAATATTTAGAGAAATAGAGAAGTAAAAAAACACGGGACCGTTCATATATGAACGTTCATATATAAACAGTCATATATGAACGTTCATATAACAGTCATAAATGAACGTTCATATAACAGTCATAAATGAACGTTCATATGAACGTTCATATATGAACGGTCCCGTGTTTTTTTACTTCTCTATTTCTCTAAATATTTGCACTTCTCTATTGAACCTTTCCCTATATATATATATATATATATATATATATATATATATATATATATATATATATATATATATATATTCATGTTGTCAATCAAACCAATCAATCTTCTACAGTTCTATGAGTAAGTAAGAATTTGCATAAATTGCCATGTGTCAAATGGTGAAATTTGAAGCTAAATAACCATGCAGGCATCTTTAAAACGGCTAGCAAACAGATCCTAAGAGAGATGATTATTTACATAAGAGGGATGATTGATTACACAAGAGATGGAATACGACTCATGCATATATCTATCGTCTATTGGATGGAAGCCTTGAAACCCTCTCAAGTGAAATATGCATATATTCAGTCGATTGAATATAACAATTTTTATTTTGTATCACTAAAAAGTATATGATTTTAGTCGTAGGGTTGGTTACAGGATTGAGTTTCACTGAGAGGTTAAGATTAATCGTAAGAAGAGGGTTTCGCTGAGAGGTTGAGATTAACAGTACAGTTGAATGAGAAATTAACACACATTAAGATGAAACGTACCAAAATAAAATATATTGAGATGCATCGGATTAATTCTCTTTTAATGCACAATTCATAGAAGAATATTTGATTAAAAGTGATCAACGGCTTACATCCATTTCTCACATTAACCTCAACTTCTCACACAATCCTTCGTTTTTAGTACGTTAACCTCAACTTCTCACACAATCATTCGCCTTTAGTAGTCAAACATGTGGCATATCAAATGATGTTTTTTTTGAGATTCAAGTAAATAAAATACTGTAGCATTGATTTTTGATTTTGTTAAATAAATCTATTAGTAGAAATTTATATTTATATATGGCAGTAATTTAATACTAGATAAAGACAATATGTAGCATTGTTAATATATGTATGACAGAAAATAGTAACATAAAAAATTGTTTTTAAATGAAAATACGTGACGTTTGAATAAAATAAGTAGGCATTAGTGTTTTTTAATTAATTATAAAGTGAAGTACACGGGTAGTCCTTGTGGTATGTTCAAAATTTGGATATGGTCGGTCAAACAAACTATTTATACTCACTGTTCTAAAAAGCTCGTCACGACAGCCATTATGGCGTGTCGTGACTCAATGCTTGTGTCTCACGCTACGTTATACATGTGGCGTGCCATGACCTAAGTGCAGTCTTTTATAACGCGATAATTGATTTTTCTTTACGTTTTTGATGTCTTAGTTGCTAGTTTTTAATATATAACCTAATTTAACTTGTTTATTTTCATTGACTCATCGATTAATAGTACAAAATATATGTTTTTATATATAATATTATATATGATATAAAGATTTGTTGTCATAAGTTATAAGGCCTCGTCGTGGCTTCTAAGACTTGAGACTTGGTCTCGCCGTTATGACACGCCATTTAGAACCTTGTTTATATTAAAGGTAAAACAAACTATCTTATATTGAACGTCCCCCAACTTAACATTGTAAATAAATATAACTACACTTAAGTGACATCATGCACAATGAACATGATGGCAAAAATGTCTTTTTACCCTTCTTCCTCCTATCTCCTTTAACACGATGAACGATGAACCATGAACCTAGTGTAACAACCCGGTATCCCAAACATACAACAAATAATATATATTGCATAACATCGTTACATTCATAACAAAAGATACTTAATAATTCACACACGGTCCCATAGTCTCAAAACTATACAATACAAAACATAAGCCTTTCCGAATCTTCGTCAGCTATCAACCGCATCCTACACTTTATCCTTTCCTTTATACCTTCTTGAACCTGGAATACATATTTTTGAAAACAAAATGAGGGTTAGACCAAACGGTCTAGTGAGATAATCCCTGTCAGTTTAGTAATCCTTTTTGTAAAAACACGCATTTATCACAAATACTTATATACCAAACAAGACTCGTGCATCGTGTACCACTCATCCTTCACATGGCCAAATTAGTTGGTTGCAAGCCAACTAATCAATTACTCCACCGTACGACAATTACAGCCAACACCGCTGTACGACAATTACAGCCAAAACTCCGCCGACTATTAGTTCGGCTAACGTATACTCGTGTAGTGCAATGTACATATAAATACAATACATATCTCAATATATCATATTTTCATTTATAAACCCGTCATCACATTCCTACCACATATCCATCCCATATATATATATATATATATATATATATATATATATATATATATATATATATATATATATATTTATATATATGTATCCCGGTTTGAAAACGTTTTAAAGTAAAACTCACCTGATTGCTTTATTACAATTCTTCCAAGCCTTTTCCAAATATTCAATCGTTCAATCCAAATCCACAGAGTCTGAAACAGATTAAATACAAACACTTCTTTACCAATCATATACATAAGACTTACTAGACTAAGAACTCGAGATAACTTAAATCCTCCAAAAGTGACCAAACAGCTACGGTTTTCGGATACTACAAAACTATCCGGACAATAAGACCAATCCGGACAGCATAAGTTTCCGGACAACATCAATAATCCGGACGCCATCCGGAAACCGAAGTAACCCGGATACCACCCGGTAACATAAATCATCCGAAAACTATAGAAAAGAGATACTTACCGGATACTTGTTCGTCCGGACACTAGCCATAGAAATTACCGGACACATTCAACAAGACTACCGGACACTACCATAAAGTGTCCGAAAACCTCTGTCGGTTTATGTATTTTCTACCCAGATTCGACTGAAATTAACCCCAGATGTGAAATCAACAATTCTACTCCGATGGAAACTATCTATTAGCAATTACAAACATAAAATACAAAGCAACATACCTTGAATTCACTTCAAGCAATCCAATTTGAAGCATTAACCCTTCCTTTCTTCTTTTGCTACTTTTCTCCCTAAAACACACACACACACCTACTGGAATCTGGATATTTTCTGAATTGTGAAATATCTGAACTCTTCAAGGGGTAATATCAAACCCTAATTACATTTTAGCCCTTAAACTATTCAACAATGACCCAAACACCCTTAACTTGTAAATTTACCTAAACTTACCCTAAACCTCAATCTTTTTAAACTTAACTTTATTTAACGGAAAGGGATTTTAACTAACGAACTTACCCGGGGTATTACATTATCTCCCCCTTAAAAGAATTTCGTCCCCGGAATTCGGTTAAGCGAAAAGGTATGAATACTTATCACTACTACTTCGAACTCAATCAAAACCATATAAACTAACTGAATAGACACCCCACACCCACCTATACCTCTAACACAGATAAGCAACAAAAGCACGGAAATACCAATAACCATTTTGCACCGAAGTCAGATAACACCTTAGCATGTATAGAGTTTATTAGAAATGTACCTGTAACCTCATCCGGAATTTCCTCCTCTTCTTGTGTTGTCATTTGGAAGACACGACCTTTTGCTTTCGGTACCTCAGACCCTTGTACCTCTCCCGACCTAACACCCGTTGGTCTCACCGTCATACTACCCTGCTGTACTTTCCATCGTGGACAGTCTGACTGAATATGATCAGGGGAATTGCAAGTGAAACATAATCGAGTTACGTGACAGTCTTTAGCAATGTGACCCGTCTTCCCACACTTGTTACATCTTCGGGAATCCACATAACAGTTTCCTTGATGAACACTGTTGCATTTTGGACATGGTCTTTCAGCTGGTCTGAAAGGTGAATGACTATCAAACCTCGGGGATTCGTATTCCTCCAAATCGTACGTCATTTCTTCCAATTTTCTTTTTCCAGTACTCTTATCACCAACGTCTCTCCTATTATCCCGTTCCACATTTTCCGCGGCATCTACTGCGACTGAGAAGGTATCGGTTCCTTTTGCAATCACTAGCTTTCTAATTTCTGAATTTAACCCGAAAATAAATCTTTCCATCTTCAGAGCCTCTGTGGCAACATAGTACTCCGCGAAGCGAGACTTCTCCAGAAAACGAGCAGTGTAATCTCTAACCGATAAACTTCTCTGATGTAGGTTCATGAATTCCTCTTCCAGCTGTCTAACTGCTGCTTGAGGACAAAACTGTCCTTTGAAAGTTGTTGTGAATTCGTCCCAAGTAAAAGTTGAGTACACATCATATCCTCTAGAGGTAATAAGAGCCTCCCACCAAAATAGAGCATCTGCCTTCAACATCGCGGTTCCGTATAACACCTTATCTTCTTCTGCACACTTGCTGGTCCTGAAGACAGCTTCTATCTCTTTCAGCCATCTCATTGCTTTTACTGGATCCCTTTCTCCTGAGTATGTCGGGGGTTTGCAACTTAGAAACATTTTATAGTCACACTTCCTTGGCACCGGTATGACAGTATATGTAATGGGCATCTCATCTTCCAGACTAGGATCTGGTATTCCAGTTTCTGTGTGACAAGTTCTATCGAACATAGTTTGTATATTGGCTTGAAGTCTTCCCATTTCCGCCGTCAAATCACTTCGTGTAACAAATTCGGTACCTCGCCCCTGAACTCTGCCTCCAGTTCTGCCCCTACCTCTTTCTCCCCCTCTTCCCCTTGTTCCGACTGTGGGATTCGTTCTGTTAGGATTTCCTCCCCCTTCTCTATTCGTATTTCGAGTACCGCTTGCCATTCTGTTGATTCAGACAAGATTAATATACACGTAAGCACATACCCCATATAACAAGGTATTCCAGTTCAAACATGTACCTGTAAGATCACAATTACACTGGCCAAGTGTAATCTGAAATTACCTTACATGATGTTCCTTCTACCTTTTATACTTAATCATCCCAAGGTTCTACAATAATTGGGACATCCTACTTCACATGCAGTTTAAGTCTAGGTACAGATACGAATACCTAAATCCCTTAAACTAGGGCTCTGATACCATCTGTAACAACCCGGTATCCCAAACATACAACAAATAACATATATTGCATAACATCGTTACATTCATAACAAAAGATACTTAATAATTCACATACGGTCCCATAGTCTCAAAACTATACAATACAAAACATAAGGCTTTCCTAATCTTCGTCAGCTATCAACCGCATCCTACACTTTATCCTTTCCTTTATACCTTTTTGAACCTGGAATACATATTTTTGAAAACAAAATGAGGGTTAGACCAAACGGTCTAGTGAGATAATCCCTGTCAGTTTAGTAATCCTTTTTGTAAAAACACGCATTTATCACAAATACTTATATACCAAACAAGACTCGTGCATCGTGTACCACTCATCCTTCACATGGCCAAATTAGTTGGTTGCAAGCCAACTAATCAATTACTCCACCGTACGACAATTACAGCCAACACCGTCGTACGACAATTACAGCCAAAACTCCGCTGACTATTAGTTCGGCTAACGTATACTCGTGTAGTGCAATGTACATATAAATACAATACATATCTCAATATATCATATTTTCATTTATAAACCCGTCATCACATTCCTACCACATATCCATCTCATATATATATATATATATATTTATATATATGTATCCCGGTTTGAAAACGTTTTAAAGTAAAACTCACCTTATTGCTTTATTACAATTACAATTCTTCCAAGCCTTTTCCAAAGATTCAATCGTTCAATCCAAATCCACAGAGTCTGAAACAGATTAAATACAAACACTTCTTTACCAATCATATACATAAGACTTACTAGACTAAGAACTCGAGATAACTTAAATCCTCCAAAAGTGACCAAACAGCTACGGTTTCCGGATACTACAAAACTATCCGGACAATAAGACCAATCCGGACAGCATAAGTTTCCGGACAACATCAATAATCCGGACGCCATTCGAAAACCGAAGTAACCCGGATACCACCCGGTAACATAAATCATCCGAAAACTATAGAAAAGAGATACTTACCGGATACTTGTTCGTCCGGACACTAGCCATAGAAATTACCGGACACATTCAACATGTAACACGTCGAAAATTTCATTGTAATTTGTTGGGAACTGAAGATTTGCTTAAGTATGGATAGTACTGCCAGAACAACTTTAATACTGCCAGGGCATAATTAATACTGCTAGAGTGAAGTTAGTACCGCTGAGTCAAGTTAATGCTGCTGGAATGAATTAATGCTGCTGGAGAATATTAGTACTGCTGAGTCAAGTTAATGCTGCTGGAATGAATTAATGCTGCTGGAGAATATTAGTACTGCTCATGCTGAATGAAGTTAATACTGCTCGTGCATAAAGATGTTAATGCTGCTTGTGATCATAAGTTTGGAATGCGAGAATGTTGGAGATAAATATGGAATGATTGAAGATAATCGTGAAAGAATATTCTAAAGATCAATTTTGTTTTGATAGTTATCTTGTAATTATTTTGTATAAATAGATGTTGATAGATAGCTATTCTATATAGGCGATATACGAGAGTCTGAGAATACGTTTTGTTTCAGAGAGAATTAACCTCAAGGTTTAGAACCCTATTTCTAGAGAAGTAGAAGTCGTCTTGATTGAGCCTGTTCATCAAGATTGAGGTTTGGTTGTAAGCTTGTGAGTTGAATTAGTGAATACGAACAGCTGTGTGTTTTCTGATATATTGTTCTTTGATTGTGTGAATTAAAGTTCTATTCCGCAGATTCTTTAATTCTGAGTTCTAAGTATTATTAGTCTTGTTAAGATTCGATCCTGACAAGTGGTATCAGAGCTTGTGTTTCTTAGAATTCTACAATTATTATGGACAATTCTATTGAATCAAACAGTACTCTTGTTTCTAAGGTTCCCATGCTCAGACCCAATGAGTTTGACATGTGGACAATTAGAATCAAGCAGTATATTCTGCTTACTGATTATTCCATCTGGGATATCATAGAGAATGGTCCATGTGCTGAAGGAAGAATTGGACCAGATGGCAAAAGACCTCCTCCAAAGACTGATGCAGAGAGAAAAGTCAGACAAATAGAGATGAAGGCCTTAAGCACTCTGCTTTTGGCTATCCCCAATGAATATCAGCATCAATTTCATCACTGCACTGATGCTCAGACTCTGTGGAATGCATTGGAAAAGAGATTCACTAGCACCAAAAGCACCAAGAGGAATCAGAAGGCAATTCTCAAACAGCAGTATGAAAACTTTACTTCTACTAAGAATGAGTCTATGACTCAAACTTTTGATAGATTTAATAAGCTGATTGGAGAATTGGCCACAGTAGGAGTCAAGATGGAGGCTGATGATGTTAACAGAAAGTTCTTAAGATCATTAGGTGAAGAGTGGACAATGTATACTGTGTCCTTCAGACAGAATGACCAATTGGAAGATAAAGAGCTTGATGATCTTTACAATGATCTTAGAGTCTTTGAAGCAGAGGTTGAAGCCAAAAGGAAGCCCTCTGGATATGTACATAATGCTGCACTCCTTTCAGCATCACCTGATTCTACTGCTAACCCTGAATCAGTTAGTGCTGCTGGAGGAGTCAATCAGGAAAAGGCCAATGATTCAGTACTAGAAGCCTTCTTTTCTAGTCATGTTAATTCCTCATTGATTAATGATGACTTAGAACAGATTAATGATGATGATCTTGAAGAGATGGATATCAAGTGGCAGATGGCTATGCTGTCTATGAGGGTGAAGAGATTCATAAAGAGGACAGGGAGAAACAACTTTTCCCAAAGAAGAGAAGATGGTGCTGGATTTGACAAGTCCAAAGTTGAATGCTACAAGTGTCACAAGATGAGACACTTTGCCAGGGAATGCAGAGGTGGAACATCTCACAACAGCCATCAACAAACTCAGGCTGGAAGCTCCAATAAAAACAGAAACTCTATTCAAGCTCTTGTCTCTCAACAAGGAATGGGATTTGATTGGAGTGATCAAGCAGAAGAGGCCATCCAAAATCAAGCTCTTATGGCTGAAGTTTCAGATCTTCCCACTGAGGTAAAATCTAATCTCTGTACTCAAGCTTGTATAGACACTGTTAAAAGGTATAGAGATCACAATCAGGGAATGTGTGATGACCTTAAGAGATTAGAAAAGGACAGAAAAGACTATGTAGTAATTGTTGAGAAGTTTGAAGAACAGATTAGGGCTTTTCAAGCCAATGAACTTCAACACTCCTATGATACAAACTACTGGAAATGGGAAAAGGATGGTCTAGAGTTCCAGCTTAGAGAATCCAGGGAAGAGTGTGAGAAACTAAAAGGAGAGCTTGAGAAAGTTAAACTTGATGTAGAAAAGTTTAATTGTGCCTCTAAAGTCATGGACAACATAATCAACTCTCAAATCCATAGTAAGTTGAAACCAGGCCTAGGGTACAATGCCACACCCCCACCCTACAACAACAACTACATCCCTCCTAAGTCAGACCTATTAGAAACCAAGGATAGGAAGGACTTACCTGAAGGAGCCACTGAAGTAGATCCATTAGATAAAGTAGTTGTTGAGGATAAGACTGAAAAAGAAGGATCTGATGAGGAATGTGTAAGTCCATGTGTTAAGAACAATGAGATGAAAAGGACTGGAAAGGGAAAGGGAGTTCATTATACACAGACCACTGTTGTGAACTCTAATACTTGTGAACATTTTTCTTGCAAGAAATCTCAAGAGAATAAGCCCCAAAAACATGATAAAAAGAGGGGAAATCAAAGAAATTGGAATAACCAGTGGGCACAAAAGCAAGGAGTTGATCTGCAAAGGATTAACAGACCAAAACCTTGTTTTATTTGTGGCAAATTGAATCATCTTGCCAAACACTGTTATTTCAATCCTATTAACCAAAAGAAAAGTTTTCAAAGAAGTTTTCAAAAATCTTCTGGTTATAGGAAGCCTGCAAGGAATAATGTGGCTAAGAAACAAGCTGAATCCAAAAGCCACATGAGAAAACAGACTGAAAAGGAATGTGTCAATATATGGGTCCCCAAAAGCACTAATGTTAGTACTGCTACCTCAGATAGTACTGCTGACAAGGATAGTGCTGCTAGAAGCAATACTACTGCCAATACTGCTGCTAGCAGTGTTAGTGTTGCTAACACTGTTAGTACTTCTTTTAAAGAGAATGTTGCTGCTAGCAGTGTTAGTGCTGCTAACTCTGTTAGTACATCTTCTAAGAACAATACTGCTGCTAGCAGTGTTAGTGCTGCTAACACTGTTAGTACTTCTTCTAAGGTTAATACTGCTTCTAGTTTTTGTGCTGCTAGACCAATCATATTGACAAAGTACTCCAGTACTACAGTACCTAAGTTTGAAAATCTCATCAAAACCCAGTGCAAGTACTTTGATGAGCAAGGGAGACCCAAGACCACTTTGGCTTGGGTTCCCAATAAAAACTAACTGATTTATCTGATGTGCAGGGCAACCAACAACTCAAGGGGAAGAGCATCTGGCATGTTGATAGTGGTTGCTCCAGGCACATGACAGGTAACATGGCCTGCCTCAAGAATTTCAAAAGAATTGATGGAGGACATGTTGCTTTTGGAAATAATCCTGCAGGAGGTAAGATAAGTGGTAAAGGTGATGTGTCAAAAGGTAAGATGACATTTGAGGATGTTTACTATGTTGAGAAATTAAGATTCGATACTGCTTTGTAGTTAATACTGCTTAATAGTTAATACTGCTTTGTTGTTAATACTGCTTAGTAGTTAATACTGCTTAGTAGTTAATACTGCATGTGTAGTTAATACTGCTTTGTAGTTAATACTGCTTAGTAGTTAATACTGCATGTGAAGTTAATACTGCTTTGTAGTTAATACTGCTTAGTAGTTAATACTGCATGTGTAGTTAATACTGCTTTGTTGTTAATACTGCTTAGTAGTTAATACTGCTTGTGTAGTTAATACTGCTGTGTAGTTAATACTGCCTTGCAGTTAATACTGCTCAGTCATTACTACTGCTAAGTCGTTAATACTGCTTTTAAAGAAAATCAGGGCTAGTACTGCTATAAATACTCTTTCAGCCCGCCAACGTTCATAACGTCTCTTTGCATTCAATTTATCTTTCTCTCGTTCTAACCTTTTCTCCCTAGAATCTCTGTATTTTCTATCCAAATCCTCAGGTAGAATGACGACAATGGAGTTTGTCGATGAGCACAATGAGATTGCGATGCTTCAGAAGCCAAAGCAGGCCGCAGGATTTCATGATGTTGTGGATTTTCTCAAGTCTACACACATCTCTCATGCCCTAACAGTGTGCCCAACCATATATATCGAGCATCAAAAGCAATTTTGGGAGAATGCCACTGTTATATTCGAAGATGGGCAGAAAATCTTTCGAACAAGGGTTTGTGACAAACCCTTGAAGGTCACAGAGGAGGTTATTCGCATCACTCTTCACTTAGATGATGCCTAAGGTATAACCCATCTCTCTAATGATGAACTTTTCTCGACCTTACCAAGAATGGGGTATGAAGGTCCCATTGGAATTTTTAAATTCTACAAGTCAAAGTTTTTCACCCAATGGCGATTTCTTGTTCATACTCTTATGCACTGTATTTCAAAGAAAACAACTGGATGGAGTGAGTTCAGCAGTACCATTGCTTATGCCTTGGTCTGCTTAGCCACTGCCAGAAAGTTCAATTTTTCAGCAATGATTTTTAATGATCTTGTGGCAAACCTAGAATCCAAAAAGAGCTTTTACATGTATCCCAGGTTTGTCCAAGAAGTAATTACCCATGAATTGACGGATTTATCTCAGTTTGCTGAGGTATATGTGCCAAAACCCCCTAAAGGGAAGGTTTTCTCAAATATGAGAAGAAATCCTAGGGACTCGGAAGGAGTTGACACACCATTATTCTCTACAATGATGGTTGTGTCCCACACCACTGAAGGTATGGCATCAGGGTCAAGGCCCCCATTAGACACACCCACTGATGGCCAATCCCAACCTTCCATCACCAAAGAAATCCCACAGTCCATTCTTTTAAGACCCACTCCCAAAATCACCAAGAAGTTTGAAAGAAGAAAGGTACACAAGGTTCCTTCCCTTGGTGTATCTCCTAATAGCCCAAAGCCTACAAGCCCTCTATTGGAGCATTCTCCAATGAAGAATATCAAAAGGGTAACCACAGGGGTGTCTCCCAACCCCAAGAAGGTGCTCTCTAAGGAGAAGGATGAGCATGTGGGCTGCAAGACTGCCACTACTTCTGCTAGCAAAGAGAAGGACAGTGGTAACATCACTAAGACCTTCCCCACGGCAACTCAGAATGTGAAAACATTCAGAGGACCCAGGCGCCAAGAAACCATGGGAGTAGGTTGTGCTTTTGCTAGGCAAGAGACACCTACTAAAACTTCCAATGATCCTGAAAGGGAGGTAAACACTTCTAAACCAGGTGAGGATAGATATACTTATGAGGAATTGATGGAAACCATTGCCAACATCAACATTGATGTCATGAATCAGCAGAAGGAGATTGATGAGCTTAAGAAGGTGGTTCTTTATCAACATACCAAGATAGAGAAGAATAAGAAGATGATCACCAAGCTGCTGCAAAGAAGGAAGAAAGCTCAGTATGTTCTGAAAAGGAGAAGATCAACCACTGATGCTTCCAAAAAGGGGGAGTTAGAAACTGAACTAAACATGGAGGATGCAAAAGTTGAGGGGGAGAATGAGCATAAGGTTGAGGGGGAGGCTGAGCAGGTTGCAGAAGTTGCAAAGGAAGCAGAAAGTGAGAAAGCAGCAGTAACTGAAACTGCAGAAAATGAGAAGGAAGTAGTATCTGAGTTTCTAGCAGCAGAAACCACAGAAAAAGCAGCAGAAACAGTTAATGCTGCAGTATCTGAGATTGAAGCAGCAGTAGCTGAAATTATGAAGAGTCTTGTTGATGCAGCAGTATCTGAAAGTGAGAAGGAAGCAGTATCTGTATCTACAGTAACTAAATCTGAGATTGAAGCAGAGGTATTTGAGATTGTGAAGAATAGTGTTGAAGCAGCAGTATCAAAGATAGTAAAAGAAGCAGTAACACATAGAGCAACAGAAATGGTTAATGCTGCTAGTCAAAAAGCAGCAGAAACCATTCAAGCAGCAGAAATGGTTAATGTTGCTGAAAAACATAAGGCAGCAGAAACCATCCCTGAAGCAGCAGAAACAAAGGAAACAGCTGAAACCATTCCTGAAGCTGTTAAATCACTCAAAAGAACCAAGATGGTGTCAAACAAAAGACCAAGAACAAAGTCTATAGCTTCAAAGAAGAAAGTTGTAAAGAAGCCTAGGGTGGAACTCATTGTAGAAGAAGCTAAGGAGGAAGTTGTGAAAGAGAAAGCTGATCAAAAAGTTGCTGAAGAAGAAGTGGCAACTCCATCAGGTCAACCAAGCAATGTACAATCACCAACAAATGCTCAATGTGATATGTATATTACTGTGGTTGATACTAGTCCAATCAAAGTTAAACCATTAGCTTCTATGGCTCCTGAGATCATCTTCTGGGACACATTGAGAGATGGGAGAAAGGAGTACATTAGAATAAAAAGAGCAGATGGGAAGTTTGAGGTCTGTTCTACATGGGGAAGACTTATAAGGATGTGCTCTAGATCAGACTTGGAAGAGATGTTCAAGGTGGGAATGAAGCTTTATGGAAATTTGCTGACTGAGAATGGAATGTCCATCACCAAAATGGTACTTGAATACTTGTGTCTAATGTTCAATACATAAGCAGTTAAGTATTTGACAGAAAGGCAATTTCAAGCTGTTACCAACTGGATGCTTATTGAAAATTGTGGAGTGTATGTCATCACACTTGACCATACATTTCATGAACATTATTTGGTGGATGTTGTATACAAGCACAACATGAAAAGGTTGAATGGAATGCTACATGCTAAGTTGGTTTGCAACAAGGATTCTGAAATGGGAAGATACTTGGTAAGAAGGATTATCAATCAAAGTCTGGGTTTGAATCCTGATTTATGCGTTAATGATTAGGTTTTGGAAGCATCATCTGAAGAACTTGACTTCTCTTTCTAAAAGTCAAGTTAGGGGGAGATTGTTGGGAACTGAAGATTTGCTTAAGTATGGATAGTACTGCCAGAACAACTTTAATACTGCCAGGGCATAATTAATACTGCTAGAGTGAAGTTAGTACTGCTGAGTCAAGTTAATGCTGCTGGAATGAATTAATGCTGCTGGAGAATATTAGTACTGCTGAGTCAAGTTAATGCTGCTGGAATGAATTAATGCTGCTGGAGAATATTAGTACTGCTCATGCTGAATGAAGTTAATACTGCTCGTGCATAAAGATGTTAATGCTGCTTGTGATCATAAGTTTGGAATGCGAGAATGTTGGAGATAAATATGGAATGATTGAAGATAATCGTGAAAGAATATTCTGAAGATCAATTTTGTTTTGATAGTTATCTTGTAATTATTTTGTATAAATAGATGTTGATAGATAGCTATTCTATATAGGCGATATACGAGAGTCTGAGAATACGTTTTGTTTCAGAGAGAATTAACCTCAAGGTTTAGAACCCTATTTCTAGAGAAGTAGAAGTCGTCTTGATTGAGCCTGTTCATCAAGATTGAGGTTTGGTTGTAAGCTTGTGAGTTGAATTAGTGAATACGAACAGCTGTGTGTTTTCTGATATATTGTTCTTTGATTGTGTGAATTAAAGTTCTATTCCGCAGATTCTTTAATTCTGAGTTCTAAGTATTATTAGTCTTGTTAAGATTCGATCCTGACATAATTAATAGTAGATAAATTGTATTTTGGTACAATTTACTTTTGAGAAAATTAACTTGGAGGGTTGATTTGTCTTTAGTTGAAAGTTTGGGGTGAAAGGTGTTTGTTGGGTAATGACTCATGTTTATGACATGAGGTGTCACATTAGGATTTAATCAGTATTTGGTAATACTGAGTTTTGTTTTGTATTCTAAAAAAAAGGAAACAGAGAAATAGAGAGAGATAGAACGTGACAGAGAGATAGACGAAAGGAAGAAAAGAAGAGGAGAAATCAGTTGGGGATTTGTGGTAAGAATTTGTTTTCTTATCTGTTTTGTTCATCTCCATAGATTTTTTAAGTGGTAGTATTTTGTCCAGATTTCTTTAAGCTGTGGATTAAGCTGTCCATTAAGCTCTGTTGTGAAACAGTGTTCAAGATAAGCCAAAAGTGTTCAGATCATCTTAAAAGGTGAGTTTATTCAACTCTCTTTAAAATTAAGTAATTAGAATGGTAATAGATATGTTTTCTTTGGGATTGAATCATCTGTAGGCTTAATTTGCTAAGAAAATCGATACTGGTTTAAAGTTGTGAAAGAGACGATGAACAGTACACTTTGCGCAAGCTTTGGCTGCGCAAAGTGATAGAATTCGCAAGCATGGCTTGCGAGTTTTGAAGAATTCGCAAGCGTGGCTTGCGAGTTTTGAAGAACTCGCAACAGTGGGTTGCGACTTTTGAGCTTTTCGCAGCTTTGGCTTGCGAAAAGTGTAGCTTTTCACTACAGTGGCTTGCGAAATTTTTGGACTTTCAGTAGCAGTTTGAAGCTTTTATGTGAAATGCAATCTGATACTTATATGCTAATTGTTATATGATTATAACTCAGAATTTGATACGAAAGCCATGATATGAATAATTGTAAAGGACTTATTTATGAGTCCGATCATACAGTTAACATTTGATATGTTGATCCCCGATGCTAATTAGCAAAAATGGGGATAATTGTTGTAATTAATATTCTGTATATAGACATATAGAATATATGATGTATCGTACAATGTTAGTATACGATAGAAAGAGAGATGATGCACATTTATTGTGTTGCGTTAACTAGAAATAGACATCCGGTCATCAGAGGGCCACTTAGTACGGTTTAATGGGAACCGTTTATCAGCCATTGACCGAAGGGATGTAATTTCTAGTGGTTGAGTGTATCTTGGATTACCAGAGGGCCCTTGTTGTTAAGCGCGATATAAATTAAATCCCATTTGGGGGCCAGTGTTCAAGATGGTGAGAAAAGTGAAATGTGGAATAGGCAGACACTGAGTTTGTAATTCCCATTTCAGACGGAAGGTTTGAGATCTTCAAATTTTAGGGAAGTTAAGAGATAGGCATAAAGTAATTTGTAATCTCTACTTCCGGACTAAGAAATAAGCAGGTATAGAAACTGTAATTTCTTTGGATGGGAGTTACTTATAATCTGGTATGATTTATAGTAACTCTTACGACTAGATGAATTAGTCATAAGGATGGGAGTTGGGTGGATTCCTGTTGTTGAAAAGAGCTTTGGTACGGTAAGATGGTTGATAACAGGTTTGATATATCTGTTAATATTTTAGTTGTTAAATTTTAATTTGATTTGAATATTCTCACTAGGCAAAAGTCTAATGTTTCAAATTAAATTTTCTTACCAGGTACAAGCTCGGGGAAATAGTCGGGGGAAGTGAGATGCAGTAACTGGAAGAAATCAGACTTATAGATGTTAAAGGATCAAGATCTTCTTTTGATGATTTTTGGGACGAAGGCTTAGATAATCTAGAAATCTGATTATGTTGATATGATTAGATTAGTAAGATTATTCAAGTTAGATGTTTATGTACATATAAAACTTTACTTTTGATCCTTTGGTCATAAAAGTCTGATATTTTGATGGTCATAACTTGTGAATCTTGAGGTTTAAATTGGCCCTGATTTTTAGGGTGTTACAGTATGGTATCAGAGCAGTAGTTTAAGTGAACTAGGTATGATATTGAGATGCCTAGACTTAAGCTGTGATGAAATTAAGTTATGATTTGCGAGAGATGGGTAAAATTGCTAAGACCGGGTAGTCTTAGGGTTGACTGAAATACACGAAATTAGTATTGTAACGATGGTAACGAGAATTCTCATGTATAATATGTTCGCAATTTCAATTAGCTACTGTTATTATGGATATATTGTTACATAAGCATGCTTGTTTCTCCATTGTTACATTGACTGATTAGTGATAAAGTACGTTTAGTATGTTTAGAATTCTATTTAACCATTTGTATGGTTATTTGTGTCTGTTCAGAGCAATGGCGAATACGCCACCTAGAGAAGGAGTTGGAACTGATGAAGCAGAAGTGAGTAATATGCATAATACACCAAGAAATTTTCTTTCTTTGGGAGGTATGTATACTCCAGCTCAGAGGGTGGGTACAAGCAATGTTAGTTAGACGGCAGAGTCTGGTATGGAGGCAAGAATAATGGAGAGCGTATCAAGAATGATGAATGCTTCGGTAGAAAGACAAGCTGAGTTGATGAACGCCTCCATGGAGAGACAAACCGAAATGTTTATGAAGTTGTTCAATGAAAGGAATGTAGAACCAAGACGTCAAGTAATTGATACTGGAGTGATAAATCCGACGGGTAATCCAAGGCCAGAAGTGGAACGAAGGGTAGAAGGATTTTGTTCTTACAAAACGTTTCTGAGCTGCAAGCCGCCTGAATTTAAAGGGGAAGATAGTCCAGTTGCATGTATGAATTGGCTGCGGGAAATAGAGCAAGCTTTCCGAGCATGTGAATGTACAGAAGGATCAAAAGTCAGATTTGCCTCTCAGATGTTAAGAGGTAATGCTTTGAACTGGTGGAATGTTTTGACAGCTTCTTTAGCGACACCTATGTTAAATGCCATGACATGGGGAATGTTTAAAGAAAAGACACTGAAAGAGTATTGTAATGAACATGAGATGGATCGGATAGAAGAACAATTTAGAAATCTCAAGAAGGGTAACATGTCGGTGAGAAGATATACAGAATTATTTATGGAGAAACTGAACTTGGTAGGGCACGTGGCTCCTGCTGAGAAAGATAAAGTTAAAGCATACTTGAAAGGGTTGCCGACCGAGATGATGTCCCGAGTGCGAAATTCAAAGGCTGAAACACTCAGGGAAACGATTGAAGAGGCCAAGTTGATAGAGGAGATGTATGCCAGAGATAAGGAAGAGAAAGCTCATGTTGGTGATAAAAGAAAGTGGGAAGGACGTTCTGATTCTTCTCAGAAACTTAGATTGTTTGGTAAAAACATACGTTCAGATTCTCGAAAGGAACCCAGCTGGTGTCCGAAGTGTAAAAGTAAGCATTTTGGGCAATGTCAAGCAGGCGGACCAGAATGTTTTAAGTGTGGAAAGACGGGGCACATTGCAATCAATTGTTCAATGCCGGGTATTATGTGTTTTGAATGTAAACAACTGGGGCATACTCGTAAAGATTGTCCAAAGCTGGAGAAGGAAGGAGAACAGGGAAAGAAGACGGCTATTCCTAAACCAATAGGACGAGCGTTTAATATGACAGCTGAGGAGGCAAGAGGATCCAAAGATGTCGTCTCTGGTACATTCTTTATAAATTGCGTACCTGCTTATGTGTTATTTCATTGTGGTGCAAATTATTCGTTTGTATCCAAAGGGTTCTATGGTAAGTTAGCTATGCCTATCACTACTTTAGGAGATGCCTTAGTAGTTGAGGTAGCTAATGGGGGTCAAGTTTTGGTTGGTGAAAGAATTGAAGGCTGTACAGTTCAGATAGATGATACAAAGTTTCCAATTGACATGTTGTTAATGGAAATTAGAGGATTTGATGTTATTGTGGGTATGGAATGGTTAACTGATAACCAAGCAGAAATAATATGTGCCAAGAAGTTGATCCGAATCCCGATGGTTGATCAAGATGATGTATTTATTTATGGGAAAAAACAGAAGGGAGAAGTACAGTTGATCTCAGTTGCAAAAGCACGTAAATGTTTATCGAAAGGATGTTCGTCGTATGTGGCCTACGTTTTAGATGCAAAATCAGAAAAGAAGCAGATACGAGACATCAAAGTAGTATGTGATTTTCCTGATGTATTTCCAGATGATCTTCCAGGTTTACCTTTGGAAAGGCAAGTAGAGTTCCGTATTGATCTAATTCCTGGAGCAGCACCAATAGCTCGTGCATCGTATCGTTTGGCGCCAATAGAGATGAAAGAGATGATGTCACAATTGCAGGAGTTATTAGACAAAGGCTTTATTAGATCGAGTTCTTCACCTTGGGGAGCTCCGGTGCTGTTTGTTAAAAAGAAAGATGGAACTATGAGAATGTGCATAAATTATCGGGAATTGAATAAAGTGACAATCAAGAACAAGTATCCGTTGCTACGAATTGATGACTTGTTTGATCAGTTGCAAGGTGCGGGATGTTTTTCTAAAATTGATCTGAGGTCGGGGTATCATAAAGTCCGAGTAAGGGATGAAGATATTCCGAAGACTGCTTTTAGAACAAGGTATGGGCATTATGAATTCCTCGTGATGCCATTTGGTTTGACTAATGCTCCAGCAATATTCATGGATTTGATGAATAGAGTGTGTCAACCCTTTCTAGACAAGTTTGTCATTGTATTTATTGATGACATACTAGTCTATTCAAAGAATGAAAATGATCACGAGTGTCACCTTCATGAAGTTTTGGAAGTGTTGAGAAAAGAGAAATTGTATGCAAAATTCTCAAAATGTGAATTTTGGTTAAAAGAAGTACAATTTCTGGGTCATGTGATTTCTGCTGAAGGTGTGAAAGTGGATCCAGCCAAGATAGAAGCAATGATGAATTGGGAGACTCCAAAGAATGCATCTGAAATAAGAAGTTTCTTGGGTTTGGCTGGGTATTATCGGAGGTTTATTCAAGATTTCTCGAAGATTGCTTCTGCTTTGACAGTGTTAACTCGTAAAAATGTAAAGTTTGTCTGGACTGAAAAGCAAGATTCAGCTTTCAAGACTTTAAGGCAGAAGTTGTGTGAAGCTCCTGTTTTAGCACTGCCAGAAGGTACAGATGATTTCGTAGTATACAGTGATGCTTCAAAAATGGGTCTAGGATGTGTATTGATGCAAAGAGGCAAGGTAATTGCTTATGCATCAAGGCAATTGAAAGAACATGAAAAGAATTATCCTACTCATGATCTGGAGTTAGCTGCAGTGGTGTTTGGTTTGAAACTATGGCGTCATTATCTGTATGGAACGAAGTGTACTCTTTATACTGATCATAAGAGTTTAAAACATGTCTTCGATCAGAAAGAGTTAAATATGAGGCAGAGACGATGGCTTGAATTACTTAAAGATTACGATTGTGAACTGCATTACCATCCTGGTAAAGCAAATGTCGTAGCTGATGCCTTGAGCAGGAAGGAGTATAATGGTTGTCTGAAGTCAACTAATGCTAGAATTGATGTAATGTCAAGTCTGATTGAACGAATAAAGGATGCTCAAATGGAAGCTCTTTTGGAAGAAAATTTAAAAGCTGAAGTTATGGCCAAACAACGGTTTCAACTGACAGAAGATAGTCGCGGGGTGAAATTATTTCGAGGCCGTGTTTGGGTACCAAGAATAGGTGGGAATCGAGAATTGATTATGGAAGATGCTCACAAATCTAAGTATTCCATTCACCCTGGGAGTACTAAGATGTATAGAGATCTGAAGCTACACTATTGGTGGCCAACTATGAAGTTAGATATGGCTCGATGTGTAGAAAAGTGTGGAACCTGTTCTTTAGTTAAAGCTGAACATCAAAAGCCATACGGAAGTTTTCAATCTTTGGAAATTCTGGAGTGGAAATGGGATAAGATTACTATGGATTTCGTGACGAAGTTACCAAAGACGCAAAGAGGTAACGACACTATATGGGTAATTGTTGACAGGTTAACAAAGAGTGCTCATTTTCTTTCTATGAAAGAAGCTTCACCGATAGAAAAGTTGGCGAAGTTGTATATTGACGAAGTGGTGTCAAGACATGGTATACCAGTGTCTATTGTTTCTGATCGTGATAGTCGGTTTACATCAAGGTTTTGGCAGTCACTTCAAGAAGAGTTGGGTACGAAATTGAATTTGAGTACCGCGTATCATCCACAAACGGACGGTCAAAGTGAAAGAACTATTCAGACGTTGGAAGATATGCTAAGAGCATGTATATTAGATTTTGGAGGTAATTGGGATACGCATTTACCATTAGTGGAATTTGCGTATAACAATAGTTATCATTCTAGTATCGGAAGAGCGCCGTTTGAAGCCTTGTATGGTAGAAAGTGTAGAACTCCAGTATGTTGGTTAGAAGCTGGAGAGAAACAGTTTTTCGGGCCGGAAATGGTACAACAAACGGCTGATAAAGTGAAGGAAATCCGACAACACATGAAAGCGGCTCAGGATAGACAGAAGAGTTATGCTGATCTAAAAAGGAGACCAAAAGAATTTCAAGTTGGGGAGCGGGTTATGTTGAAAGTATCTCCGTGGAAAGGTGTAATTCGTTTTGGAAAGCGTGGGAAGTTAAGTCCTCGTTTTCTAGGACCTTTCACTATCACTAAGAGAATTGGTCAGCAAGCGTATCAATTAGATCTACCACCTGAATTAGAAGGAATCCATAACACGTTTCACGTATGTTATCTTCGAAAGTGTTTAGCCGAAGAAAAGGACGTAATTCCAATTTCTGATGTAAAGGTGGATGATAAGAGTCGGTGTGTTGAAGAGCCGGAAGCAATACTGGAAAAGTTTGTTCGGAAGTTGAGAAGTGGCAAAGAGGTGCCTATGTTGAAAGTACAAAGGAAACATCATCGAGGTAGTAACGTGACTTTAGAGTCAGAGGAAGTTATGAAGAAAAGATACCCTCAATTGTTTGTTTAGTTTGATTTCGGGGACGAAATCCTTTTCAAGTTGGGGAGTATTGTAACACCTCGAAAATTTCATTGTAATTAATAGTAGATAAATTGTATTTTGGTACAATTTATTTTTGAGAAAATTAACTTGGAGGGTTGATTTGTCTTTAGTTGAAAGTTTGGGGTGAAAGGTGTTTGTTGGGTAATGACTCATGTTTATGACATGAGGTGTCACATTAGGATTTAATCAGTATTTGGTAATACTGAGTTTTGTTTTGTATTCTCAAAAAAAAAAAGGAAACAGAGAAATAGAGAGAGATAGAACGTGACAGAGAGATAGACGAAAGGAAGAAAAGAAGAGGAGAAATCCGTTGGGGATTTGTGGTAAGAATTTGTTTTCTTATCTGTTTTGTTCATCTCCATAGATTTTTTAAGTGGTAGTATTTTGTCCAGATTTCTTTAAGCTGTGGATTAAGCTGTCCATTAAGCTCTGTTGTGAAACAGTGTTCAAGATAAGCCAAAAGTGTTCAGATCATTTAAAAAGGTGAGTTTATTCAACTCTCTTTAAAATTAAGTAATTAGAATGGTAATAGATATGTTTTATTTGGGATTGAATCATCTGTAGGCTTAATTTGCTAAGAAAATCGACACTGGTTTAAAGTTGTGAAAGAGACGATGAACAGTACACTTTGCGCAAGCTTTGGCTGCGCAAAGTGAGAGAATTCGCAAGCATGGCTTGCGAGTTTTGAAGAATTCGCAAGCGTGGCTTGCAAGTTTTGAAGAACTCGCAACAGTGGGTTGCGACTTTTGAGCTTTTCGCAGCTTTGGCTTGCGAAAAGTGTAGCTTTTCGCTACAGTGGCTTGCGAAATTTTTGGACTTTCAGTAGCAGTTTGAAGCTTTTATGTGAAATGCAATCTGATACTTATATGCTAATTGTTATATGATTATAACTCAGAATTTGATACGAAAGCCATGCTATGAATAATTGTAAAGGACTTATTTATGAGTCCGATCATATAGTTAACATTTGATATGTTGATCCCCGATGCTAATTAGCAAAAATGGGGATAATTGTTGTAATTAATATTCTGTATATAGACATATAGAATATATGATGTATCGTACAATCTAAGTATACCATAGAAAGAGAGATGATGCACAGTTATTGTGTTGCGTTAACTAGAAATAGACATCCGGTCATCAGAGGGCCACTTAGTACGGTTTAATGGGAACCGTTTATCAGCCATTGGCCGAAGGGATGTAATTTCTAGTGGTTGAGTGTATCTTGGATTACCAGAGGGCCCTTGTTGTTAAGCGCGATATAAATTAAATCCCATTTGGGGGCCAGTGTTCAAGATGGTGAGAAAAGTGAAATGTGGAATAGGCAGACACTGAGTTTGTAATTCCCATTTCAGACGGAAGGTTTGAGATCTTCAAATTTTAGGGAAGTTCAGAGATAGGCATAAAGTAATTTGTAATCTCTACTTCCGGACTAAGAAATAAGCAGGTATAGAAACTGTAATTTCTTTGGATGGGAGTTACTTATAATCTGGTATGATTTATAGTAACTCTTGTTGATATTATTACGACTAGATGAATTAGTCATAAGGATGAGAGTTGGGTGGATTCCTGTTGTTGAAAAGAGCTTTGGTACGGTAAGATGGTTGATAACAGGTTTGATATATCTGTTAATATTTTAGTTGTTAAATTTTAATTTGATTTGAATATTCACACTAGGCAAAAGCCTAATGTTTCAAATTAAACTTTCTTACCAGGTACAAGCTCGGGGAAATAGTCGGGGGAAGTGAGATGCAGTAACTGGAAGAAATCAGACTTATAGATGTTAAAGGATCAAGATCTTCTTTTGATGATTTTTGGGACGCAGGCTTTGATAATCTAGAAATCTGATTATGTTGATATGATTAGATTAGTAAGATTATTCAAGTTAGATGTTTATGTACATATAAAACTTTACTTTTGATCCTTTGGTCATAAAAGTCTGATATTTTGATGGTCATAACTTGTGAATCTTGAGGTTTAAATTGGCCCTGATTTTTAGGGTGTTACACAACAAGACTACCGGACACTACCATAAAGTGTCCGAAAACCTCTGTCGGTTTATGTATTTTCTACCCAGATTCGACTGGAATTAACCCCAGATGTGAAATCAACAATTCTACTCCGATGGAAACTATCTATTAGTAATTACAAACATAAAATACAAAGCAACATACCTTGAATTCACTTCCAACAATCCAATTTGAAGCCTTAACCCTTCCTTTCTTCTTTTGCTACTTTTCTCCCTAAAACACACACACACACACACCTACTGGAATCTGGATATTTTTTTACTTGTGAAATATCTGAACTCTTCAAGGGGTAATATCAAACCCCAATTACATTTTAGCCCTTAAACTATTCAACAATGACCCAAACACCCTTAACTTGTAAATTTACCAAAACTTACCCTAAACCTCAATTTTTTTAAAGTTAACTTTATTTAACAGAAAGGGATTTTAACTAACGAACTTACCCGGGGTATTACACCTAGTTAGTTTTAGGTAAATAACTAAATATCAAAGCCTAAATGAAGAACATCAAGAATTAAGCTACTATGCAATCAATTTACTACTTAAACCAATCAAGCAGCCATAGATAACACAACCATCGATATCTTAATTACAACTTTGCTTAATTTCTTTGAAAATAACTCTCTCTCTCTCTCTCTCTCTCACTCTCACACACACACACAAGTAATTAAGCCTTGATATTGCTTTCTACTTAACTAATTAAGCCTCCACTCTAACCTCAGCTGATGATCTACCAGGTTGCCCACCGCTCTTCACCCCCAACTTCTGCCTCACATCCGCACCCACGTAACGATACAACCAGCACAATACAAACGTCGCCACCGCACCAAATCCCCCGGAGGTCATAAATCCACTGAATATCAGAGAAACATCCATCAAGACGGGTACCAACACCGGGATCAAGATAACCAACAGCGGCGTTACCACCACAAGACCCATGACCGTGGCGGATAGTATAACCCCCGACAGGACCAACAGGGATCCACCCACGGTTACGGCGGTGGTGGTCTTCACCACCTGAACATAATGTTGGTGGTTTATCATTTATGTGGTGAGTTGTCATGCTTGCGATGGAGGCAGTCGGAGTTGTGTTTATAAAAGGAAATCTTTTTAAGGAGGGAGGGGTGGTGACGGTGCACACCAAGCATAGTTGTCTCATGGAAAAGGGTTACATGAAACTAAAGAGACTGTCTGATTGACACATGTGTGTCTATATTATATATATATATATATATATATATATATATATATATATATATATATATATATATATATATATATATATATATATATATATATGTGTGTATGTATATATAGGGGTGGTTTCAAACGTTAACCCAAATTCAATTGTGAATATGAGAACAAGCCACAACCATTAATCAAGATTTAGAAAACTAATTAATCAATGTGTAATGACCCGGTTCCCAAACATACGACAAATAACATATTTTACATAACATTGTTTCATAACAAAAGATACATCATATAACATGCACGGTCCCTTAGTCTTTACAACCATAATAAGTATTTCATTACAAACTTTTTGCTAATTAATTTACATTATAACCAATAACAATGTTATAACTGCAAAACACGTCATGATCTTCAAAAACATAAGTCTTCCAAAAGCTAGTCACAAATTACCCTTTTCACTTACTCTTAATTGATCCACGACCTAAAATACATATTTTTAAAACAAAATGAGGATTAGACCTACTGGTCTAAGTGAGAAAATCCATGTCAGTTTAAAATCATTTGCACAACCACCATATACATAACACAAATATGAATACCAATTATGACTCATGCATTGTGTACTTTCCTGTCTCATTCCCATGGCCATATTAGTTGGTTGCGAGCCAACTAATCATTTTACTCCACTGCACTAATATACAGCCAACTCCGTTGTCCCTCCGTACAGCCAAACTCCACCGGTCCTAAGCCCGGCCAACGTGCACTCGTGTAGTGTAATGCTCGTATAAATATAATATACACCTCAATATATCATACTTCATACATATGCACATAATTACACTAATGATCACATTCCCAATCCACATATATGTATTCCAGTTTGAAAACATTTTAAAGTAAAACTCACCTGTTTGCTTATCAAAAACACTTCCAAGCTTTTCTCAAAACGATTCAGCTTTCACCCCAATTTCACATAATCTGAAACAATTAGATACAATTATCTCTTTACCAAATGGAACACGTATGACTTACTAGGGCTAAGAACTCTAGATAAATCTATCTAACTCTTATCCTCAAATGTTTCCCCCAAACCCGAACTTAAGCCGAGTCCACAGTATTTCCAGTCCTCATTCATACCCTATCCAAGAGTCGACAAAACACACAGTTATCAGATACTTAAAAGTATCTGAAATCTCAAAAGTGACCGGACAACTCAAGTTTCCGGACACCATGAACTATCCGGACAACATACTTTCCGGATACACACATCTTACCGGATGTATGACTCTTTCCGAACAACATACATAAACCGGATAACATCCGGAAACCAAGGTAATCCGGATACCATCCGGTATCTAATTTCTTCCGGACACTATTAAAATAAACTTACCGGGTAATTGTGTGTCCGGATACCTTTAGCACAGGGTTTCCGGATATTTCATCTTTCGGACACTAGCAATGAGGAATTACCGGACACATTCAAAATCGTCCGGAAACCTCTGACTGTTTACCAAAACTTCTACCCAGAATCAATTAACTGCTACAAATCGAAAAATTGAGAAATCTAAACCGATAGGAATCTACTACTAATGTAACGCCCCAAAATCCAGGCTAAATTAAACCTCAAGTTACAACACCCTATGACAATAAAAATTACAACTTATATAGATAGCAAAGGAATTAACCAGCAAGAGTGTAATTACAAAACAGGATACTTCGAATAACCTATCAATCTAATCATGTCACTATAATCAGATTAATTGAGTTATCTAAGTTATCCTTCAAAAATCTCCTCTTTGTTAATTGCCACTTCTGCTATTCCAAAAACACTCGTCCCACAACCCTTTATTTGCCCGAGCCTGCACCTGGTAAGAAAACATCATATGAAACGATTAGGCCAACGCCTAGTGAGAACATTCGTTTCAATAATAACATTTGCAAAAATCACTGTAAGCAAGTTATGACAAACCTGGTTACCCCTTTTCTTACCGTATGTATAACTTTATTCCATTACACAATTTTATCCACTCCCATGACTATGGCTGACAACAATTCCATCAGCATATCATACCCCAGAGCCACACTACGAATCTTCACAGATTCTAGATCAATGCTCTCCACCAATAAATCGCGATTACACACGCCCATTTATCAGTAAGGAAGCAGAGATTACAAGTACTTATGTCAACCTCACTCTCTTCCTTAGAAATAAGGAATAACGATTAATACCACACGCCTATTCCACGATTTCCCACACACACTGGAATAACGATTAAACGAGTAATACCACACGCCTATTCCATGTGCTTACCAAACTTTAGTGCCTATGGATCCATACCACCTATTTGTAATCGTACAGGTATTTACTTAATATAGATTCCTCATATCATTCAGTATGAGCAAATCATAATTATACCCCATAGATTCCTCATATCATTCAGTATGAGCAAATCTTATTCATTACACTTAACACATTCCTGCCTAGTATCATACTAGCACAATCTATAAACCTAACATACTACTATTCAAGTACATATGTTCAAGTAACATAAATATATGTCAATTCTTAAATCGCACCTTTCCACGATTAACGAAACTATACTTTCCAATTTCTAGCTTAGTACAGATAATACCAAGTCTCTGGATACCTTAACTTTTATATTCTTAAGTTCATATCCAAGGTCTGTTACCAAAATATGTAATCTGACTCTTTTTATCCAACTCCCGGTATTCCTTACTCCCGGTATCCCCCAACTCCCGGTAGTCAACACATGTACCGGGACTTCACCGGAACTCATAAGTACCAGGATTTGCCTCTACCGGGACTTCCAACTACCGGGACTTACCACTACCGGGACTTACCACTACCGGGACATTCAAGTACCGGGACAATTCAGTACCGGAACTTTCATGTACCGGGACTACGTACAGTTTATTTTAACAAATCCACAATTTGACTTAACTTGTGAAATCAGTTCAATCTATGTATTTCATTCAGTCCTCAATCAATTTATACAGCTATATTAAGGTTAGTATAACTCAAAAACATTGATTTGTATAATGAATCGAATGAACTCACCTTTTGTAGTAAAAACCCACTTCTGCACAAAATCTGAACTTCAAACTGATTTTTATGATTCTGCAATTCAAACCCAAGGTACAGATTCGTTCATAATCTATCAACAACAACAAACATGCCAGAAATTATGATCAATTTCCTTACCAATTGATGACAATTCTAGCTTTCTTCCTTTCTTTCTCTTTTCTTCCTATTCTTCTGCTTCTTGCCGACTCACAACAGGGAAATGAGATAACATCTCATTCCCTTAACCCTTTATCCATACACACTTTTACTTAATAACAAAACACACCCTCAAGTTTCAATATTTCCAAAGTACACTAAACTTTCATTCTTAGTATTATAACCTTAATTAAATTATAACATTTCCATACAATCCCAAGGTTTCACAAAATACACCTACATCTCAATTCTTATTAAAATACTAATAACGAAAATTCAGGATGTTACAATACTCCCCAACTTGAAAATGATTTCGTCCCCGAAATCAAAATCAATTAAACAAATGAGGATACTTATCTTTCATACTCTCTTCCGACTCTAAGGTCACATTGGTACCCCTGTGGTGCTTCCACTGTACCTTCAACATAGCTACTTCCTTGCCACTACGTAGCTTTCTAACCGATCTTTCCAAAATTGCCTCTGGTTCTTCCACACAGCGACTCTTTTCATCTACTCTCACATCAGTGAGTGGTATCACATCCCCTTCTTCGGCTAAACACTTCCGGAGATAACAAACATGAAAGGTATTATGAACCCCTTCCAACTCTGGTGGAAGATCCAACTGATACGCTTGTAAACCAATAACGAGGACTTAACTTCCCGCGTTTACCAAACCTTATCACACCCTTCCATGGGGACACTTTAAGCATCACACGCTCCCCAACTTGAAATTCTTTTGGTCTCCTTTTCGGGTCAGCATAACTCTCCTGTCGGTCTTGAGCTGCTTTCATATGCTGCTTAATTTCTTTCACCTTATCAGCTGTTTGTTGTACCAATTCTGGACCAGCAAACTGTTTCTCTCCGGCTTCTAACCAACATACCGGAGTTCTACATTTTCGACCATACAAGGCTTCGAAGGGCGCTCTTCCGATATTGGAATGATAACTGTTATTATACGCAAATTCTACTAACGGTAGATGCGTATCCTACTTACCTCCAAAATCCAATACATATGACCTGAGCATATCTTCCAAAGTTTGTATAGTCCTTTCACTCTATCCATCAGTCTGTGGATGAAAAGCAGTGCTCAAATTAACTTTCGTACCCAATTCCTCTTGTAGTGATCGCAAAAACCTTGAGGTAAACCGACTATCACGATCTGACACAATCGACACTGGTATACCATGTCTTGACACCACCTCATCAATATACAGCTTCGCCAACTTCTCAATTGGTGATGTTTCTTTCATGGCCAGAAAATGAGCACTCTTAGTTAATCTATCCATGATTACCCATATTGTGTCGTTACCCTTTTGCATCTTGGGTAACTTCGTCACAAAGTCCATGGTGATCTTCTCCCACTTCCATTCCGGAATTTCCAAAGATTGGAAACTTCCGTAGGGTTTCTGATGTTCTGCTTTCACCAACGAACATGTTCTACATGTTTCTACCTTCCGGGCCACATCTACTTTCATAGTCGGCCACCAATAATGCAATTTCAAATCTCGATACATCTTCGTATTCCCAGGGTGTATGGAATACTTAGATCTATGAGCGTCTTCGAGAATCAGCTCTCGATTTCCTCCAATCTTTGGTACCCAAACACGACCTTGGAACAGCTTTATTCCACGACCATCTTCAGTCAACTGAAGGTGTTGCTTGCCCATTACTTCTTCTTTCAGGTTTACTTCCCGTAAAGCCTCCGCTTGTGCCTCGCTTATCTTTTCCATCAAACTCGACGTCACATCAATTCTAGCATTGATCGATTTCAAACATCCACTATACTCTTTCCTACTTAAAGCATCGGCCATGACATTTGCTTTACCAGGATGGTAATGCAATTCGCAATCGTAATCTTTAAGTAATTCTAACCATCTTCGCTGTCTCATATTTAACTCTTTCTGATCAAAAGCATGCTGCAAACTTTTATGGTCAGTAAAAAGAGTACATTTGGTTCCATACAAGTAGTGCCTCCACAGCTTTAAAGCAAACACGACAGCCGCTAACTCCAAATCATGTGTCGGGTAGTTCTTCTCGTGTTCTTTAAGTTGTCTTGACGCATAAGCAATCACTTTGCCTTGTTGCATCAATACGCACCCTAGACCCATCTTTGAAGCATCACTGTACACCACTAAATCTTCTGTTCCTTCAGGTAAAGCAAGAACCGGAGCCTCACACAACTTTTGACGTAAGGTTCTGAAAGCCGATTCTTGTTTCTCCGACCAGACAAACTTCACGTTCTTTCTAGTCAGAATAGTCAAAGCAGATGCAATCTTAGAAAAGTCTTTAATAAACCTTCTGTAATAACCTGCTAAACCCAAGAAACTTCTTATTTCAGATGCACTTCTAGGTGTCTCCCAATTTTCCATAGCTTCAATCTTAGCTGGGTCTACCTTGACTCCTTCTGAAGTGATCACGTGACCTAGAAATTGTACTTCTTTTAACCAAAATTCACATTTTGAAAACTTCGCGTATAGTTTCTCTCTTCTTAAAACTTCTAAGACTTCACGTAGGTGTTGTTCATGATCTCCTAAGGTTGTCAGACTACGATCAATCATCTTGGATGAAGCCCATAAATCAAGATATTCAATTCACCCCGGTGCCGATAAAATGTACAAGGATCTGAAGGAATACTACTGGTGGCCAGGGATGAAGAAAGATGTTGCTTGTTATGTAAGCAAGTGCCAAACCTGTGCACTGGTTAAGGCTGAACATCAGAAACCATCAGGTCTTCTTCAGCAACCTGAGATTCCAGAGTGGAAATGGGAACAAATAAGTATGGATTTCATAACTAAGTTACCCAGGACAAGGAAAGGACATGATTCAATCTGGGTTATAGTGGATCGGCTTACGAAATCTGCACATTTTCTGCCTATCCGAGAGGACTTCAAGACGGAAAAGCTTGCTCAGATATACATCAACGAGATTGTGATGCGTCATGGAGTACCTACTTCCATTATCTCGGACAGAGATAGCCGTTTTACGTCACGCCTTTGGCGATTAGTCCAGAAAGCGTTGGGCACGCGTTTGGATTTGAGCACTGCCTACCACCCGCAGACGGACGGTCAGACAGAAAGAACTATTCAAACACTAGAAGACATGTTGCGGGCCTGTGTGATGGATTTTGGTGGAAGTTGGGATACTCATTTACCGCTAGTCGAATTCTCCTACAACAATAGCTACCATACCAGCTTGAAGTGCGCGTCGTATGAAGCCTTGTATGGACGCAAGTGTAGATCCCCACTCAGTTGGTTGGAGGTCGGAGACAGACAACTGATAAGACCCGACATAATTCAGGAGACTACGGACAAGATCGTAACCATACAAGAAAGACTTAAAGTAGCCAGGACTCGTCAGAAGAGTTATGCAGATAATCGCAGGAAGCCATTGGAATTTCAGGTGGGCGATAGGGTACTACTCAAAGTATCGCCATGGAAAGGTTTGGTACGATTTGGGAAGAGAGTCAAGTTAAGTCCAAGATACATCGGTCCATTTGAGATACTGGAAAGGGTTGGACCGGTCGCATATAGACTCAAGCTACCACAAGAGTTAAGCGCCATTCACGACACATTCCACGTGTCGAACTTGAAGAAATGCTTATCGGATGAATCGTTGGTCCTATCGTTGAAAGACATACAAGTAAGCGAGCAGTTACGTTTCGTAGAGGAACCCGTGGAAATACTTGACCGAGATGTTAAGCGGTTAAGACGTAGCAAGATCCCGATCGTAAAAGTTCGTTGGGATGCAAGGCACGGACCTGAATACACTTGGGAACGAGAGGACTTTATGAGGAGTAAATATCCTCAGCTGTTCGACAAGGAACCAACTGAGAATGCCAGTCATTAAATTTCGGGACGAAATTTCTCTAACAGGGGAAAACTGTAACATTCGGCAAAAATCTAAACTTCCAGGTTAGCAGGTGTTAAACCCTCACTAATGTTAGTAGAGGGAATATACCCTAATAGGACCCATTCAGAATATATTAAAGCGAAAGATCGCTAGAATTCCCGGTAGTTGCCTAAAAGACCCGGTTTTGACCCAAGATTAACCGGAACACCTTGTGAAATGCCAAAATACCTTAAATAACATATAACCTATATAAAATATAGGGTTTTACTTTGTACTTAAACTTTTCTTTTTATAAGATTTAAAAATAAAACAAGAAGGTATTTTAGAAGCTTGTTTTGCAATTAAAGTGCTAGTTAAAAGTGATTTTTACAAGAAAATGATTTTGGGCTTATTCTTTTAAAAAAAATATGTTGCTAAGGGTTGGGGGCCAAAGTGTGGCCGGCCACCCCCTCCCTTAAACCCCCCTCATTGTTTTAGTTTTGATTCATTTCAAACTCTAAAAAAAAGACCATCCATCTTCTTTCTCCCTCTCTCTCTCTTGAAGGTTACTTGTCCTCTCCATCACCTTCATCATTTTAACCTTCAAACTCCAGAAACTTTCAGCCCTTACAAGCATCCAAAAAACGAAATCCTAAAGAACTTGAAGTACTTGCATTATCCTCCTAAGGTAAGAACTCCAAACTTGTGATATTTCATACTTTTTGGCACCTTTTTATGCCATTTTTCCTACTTTGTTCTACACTTTTATTTTATCCAAATGGATGAACTCTTTTTCTTGTTCTAGAAGGGAGATAAAACACCAAGGACATGAGAAATGTCCATAATGTGGTGAAAATCTATGAACTTCCATCATGAACTTGAGAAAAATGAGCAAAATCATCAAAAATGTGGGTTTTGTTCTTGTATAAGAATCTGGATTTTTGGACTTTGCATGCACATTTTCTTTATAAGTTTAAAGTATTTTCTTTTAAATATCATGTTATATGATGTGGGGATTGAATCCCTAACAAAGGAATCCACATCTATGAATGATGGGATGCTTAAAAATGAAGTTTTCTTAAGAATGGTTGAGTTAAGAATCTGGCAGAATTGTTGCATGTGCCTTGGACGACCATATCTTGGTCAATTCATGTCCAAATTCCTTGATTTTTCTTCTGGAGTAAAGTTTAATGAGTTGGAGTTCAAACCCCACTGGTCTCATACGAAAATATTGAGTTTTGAGCCTTCAACTCCTTAGAACAAATTTGATGTGCAGCAGATGGTCTGTCAGATTGTTGTGTCACTTGGTTTTGCTTATAACTCTCTGTAAAATGAATAAAGGTTTCTCATTTTCCTTCTGGAAGTTCCTTAGTTGAGTTAGTATCTACATGCAATTGGTTTCATTCAAAAATATGGAGTTGTGGTCACTCAAATATTTTATGCAAGCCAAGTGTGTCAAGCTGTCCAGAATTGGCAGATTGGTACATGCAACTTCATTCGACCATAACTCACTCAAAACTCATCAAAAATTCGTGAATCTTTTTCCATAAGATACCTTTATGTGTTAGGTTTTCAAAACATGTAAAAACTCTGAAAAAGATTATGTTTTGACCCTCCAAAAGCCTGTTTCCACAGAAGGGTTCAAACTGTCTTAGGTACTGTGTTGCACTGTTTTATAAAAATTATTTGAACCCCTTAAACACCTCCAAATATTACGAAATTTGGTCAAAACTTCCTTAACACAGTATAGTACCACATATAAAAAAATGGGTAAATTTGTCATCCTGGAAAGTGTTGTAAAATAGTCACTGTTGTAGTATGAAGTTTCTGTCAGCTTGAGTATTTTGGAAACTGCTGAGTCTTTCTTATAACCATTCATATTGATGATTAAAAACACTTGAACAATGCTAATTTGTGCATTTCAACTTAATTACTAAAGATAAGGCATTTCACAAGACGTGTATTAAGTTAGGTAAGTTTAACTTTGGGGTTAGCTATGAAGGACTCATAGAGATTGTTTGACCTTATAGGGAGCCCGTAAAGAGGATTAAGTGAACAAGCTTTCACTACTACGCGTCTACGCTTAAAGGTGAGTTTTCACAGCCCCGTTTTACTTGTTTAAATGTTTGGGGTGAAAAGCATGTTATGATTTTAAAATGCTAAATGATTCATGATAGTAAAATTGTGGATATTTATGATTTAAGAAATGAGTACAAAGGAATGTACAAATTTACATAAGTGACAAGATATGTTGAGTGATAATAAAAATATTAAGTCCCCAATAGGTACACTACTTATTAACTCATAACGAGCCGGTGATATTTGTGGATAGCGCTATTTGGTTTGACAAACCCACCTTAAACTGACGAGTAGGGGTGCACTTTATCTGATAATAATGTTCTACTCATGTGGCCATCATACCACCTCTGAGGTAGTCCGCGGGGCGTAAGTTGTCGGAGGCTTAGTAGTGGCTCAACAATCATATATCTTGCGAAAGTCATTTATTGTAAGGTGTACTCATAAGATTTTAAATTTAAAGCTTGTCGTGACAAAAGACTCACGAAAATAATCTTTGGTTGAAAACTGTTTGGATATGAAAAACCTGTGAACTCACCAACTCTTTGTAGTTGACCTTTTCGTTTTAAACATGCTTTTCAGGGAATAAGAAGTAAGTGAAGGCACGTAGGGTGCATTTTGTTTGATGACATCAACATCAAGACTCTTAAAACTTATATTGTTAATTTTTGTATTTGTCGTCTTTCCTTTTGGAACTTTTTGGGTTAAAGACATTGTAATGTAATATTTTGTACTACTGTATTAAACTTGTGGTTGGTGTTGTCTGTTACCTTTTGAATGAAACCCTACGCTGTCATACCTCGTGTTTCCGCTTTAGCGGGGTGTGACAGATTTGGTATCAGAGCCTAAGGTTATAGAGAATGCTGGTTTTCTTATGGGAACCACAAACTATAACCCAACCATAACGCAAACTATTTTCAAAACGGTTTTCGAAAGGATTGTCTAAAATCTGGAGTATGTTGCTAATATAACCAAGTCGAATGTCACATTATTATACCTCAATTAAACAAAGCCTGATCACCTATGTTTAATTCGGGTAAATATAATGAGAGACTCGGGTTGGTCATAATGGAAGTATGCTTAAAATAAATTTTTACTTGAAATGGGAAAACATGATTTTGTGTGTGTCTGCATAAACATTGCATATTTTAGGCACTTACAATAATACACATAATAACAAAGTCTACTATTATCGCAGCTCACTATGTCATCCGAACACGACCCATCCGAACACGACCCATCGAAGCACACTCCCTCAGGGCACTCGTACTCGGCCGACCCATCCGGCTACGTCACTAGCCGACCTAGGGACCGTAGACCTGCTGAAGTGGAAAGAGACCCATACGATGTCGACCTTGAAATAAACTATGCATCACTCATTCGACCCCATCCGACTACGTTGCGTGGTCCAAGAGTAATAACCACGGCAAGGAAGAGCGTACCATTACCTAGATGTGTGAGATTCACAAACCCATCAAGAGACATAGGAGAGTCGTCCCGGCAGGGGGCACAATCCGGAGCCACCCTAGTGGTAACCGGGGTTCCTGTGGCTCATCCTCCCGGTATGACTGCTCGGGAGAGTCAGTGGGTTCTACTGATGTCACGAGATGTGCAACTTCATAAGGAGAGGTTGGACATACAGCATGAACACCTGAATGCAATAATGGGGGTCTTAAATGCACATGATGAGGTCTCCGATAGAACCATGGAGGTAGTTGATGCCACTAGGAGGGAGATGAGGACCCTGTATATGTGCTGGATGTGGGTGATAGGAGCACTGGTGTTGATGATAGGGGTGCTGATTTGGATGATGATGCACTAGAAGACCATTGATTGTGGAACTTTTGGGATTTATTTAAACTTAAACTCATATTTTTGGGGCATTTAGCCGTTTAAATTTCAAACATTGCATGTTTTGTTAACTGTTTCTTTTGGGGAATTGAATATGTACGGCTTATGAATGAAATGCTTGGTTAATGTGTATATATCTCAAGTACTTCTAATGCATGATTATGAAATTGTGGTATGTTGTTATGACAATACGTGTAGATAATAATGATAGTATGCCTGAAATAGTACCATAACTTAGAATCACATAACAAGTAGGAAGTTTAATCAAATAACAGTATTAGTGACCATGCGACTAAATCCTTAACTAAAACCATAACTGTAGGACTATGCCTCCAAGAAGGGAGGATCCTGAAGTCGCACGGCTAGTGGCTGAGCAAATTATGGCTGCACTTCCGAACATTGTCAGCCAAGTAGCAGCTGGACTGAATGCTAATCCAAACAATGCGGGAACGGCCGGAAATCGGGAATGCACATACAAGACTTTCAGGGGCTGCAACCCTAAGGAATTCCACGGAACTGAGGGAGCCGTTGGATTATTGGCTTGGGTAGAAGGTATGGAGTCTGTTCTCAATATCAGTAAATGTACTGAAGGAAACAAGGTGGAATATGCCGCTTGCCTTCTGCAAGGACGGGCATTAACATGGTGGAACACTCAAGTACAAACCCGAGGCCGGGATGTGGCCAATAGACTGACATGGGATGAGTTCAAAAAGATGCTCAAAGAGGAGTACTGCCCAAGGAGTGAGATCCAGAAGCTGGAAGCAGAACTGTGGAACCATGAAATGAAAGGAAATGACATAGATTCTTACACTGCCTGTTTCCATGAGCTGGCAAAGCTGGTGCCACACTTGGTGACGCCCGAGGAAAACCGAGTGGATAGATATGTGTGGGGTTTATCTGAAGAAATCAGAGGAGATGTGACTTCAGCTGACCCGAAGACTCTTCAAGAAGCAGTGAATGTAGCAACGAGACTCACCAACAACGCAAATCGTTCGAGAACAACTGGGAATGACAAAGCCGCAGGGAAAAGAAAGATAGAGGAGCCTGCGAGAAGGCAATTTGGGGGAAGATCAGACAAGGGTCAGAGAGTAACAGGAAATTTTGGAATTCAAGCACAGGCCGAGGAGAAAGAAAAAGGGCCATGCCCAAGATGCAGCAAGTGCAATAATCGTCACCTTGGAAGATGCATCATTTGCCTCAAGTGTAACAAAGGAGGCCATGTCGCCAGGGATTGCAAGAGTGGAGGAAAACGAACCTGCCACGAGTGTGGTAGTCCAGATCACTTTCGGAGCGCATGTCCGAGACTGAACCGACGGCCTAATGCAAATCAAGCGTGACCAGTCAATCAAGGGAATCAAGGAGGTCAGGCACGGGGTCGAGTATTTGAGATTGGGGCCGATGAAGCAAGACGGAACCCGAATGTAGTCACAGGTACGTTTCTCTTGAACAACCATCGTGCATCTGTGTTATTTGATTCTGGAGCAGATAAAAGTTTTGTATCGTTAGACTTTAGGTTGAAATTAAACTCGAGAACCCGAAAGTTGGAAGAGATATATGTTATTGAATTTGCTAATGGACAGGAAGTTAGGGCCAGAGATGTAATTAATAATTGTACCCTAAAACTGGCGGGAAAAGATTTTAGCATAGATTTAATCCCAATCAAACTAGGAAGCTTCGATATAGTAGTAGGTATGGACTGGTTATCGAAAAATCGCGCTGAAATCGTTTGCTCCGAAAAGATCGTCCGAATACCACAACCGGAAGGAAGAGTACTTGAAATACAGGGAGAAAACTCCGGGAGAAAATTCAAAATGGTGTCGAGTATGAAGATGCGAAAGTATTTGCGGAAAGATTGTGTTGCGTTTCTGACACACGTGGTGGATAAGGAGATCAAGGAGAAGAATATTCAAGACTTTCCAATAGTACGAGATTTTCCCGAAGTATTCCCAGATGAATTACCTGGATTACCCCCACCAAGACAAGTGGAATTTCATATTGACTTAATTCCGGGAGCGGCACCCGTGGCGAAATCACCTTACCGGTTAGCACCTTCAGAAATGCAGGAGTTGTCAGGCCAACTTCAGGAGCTACTCGATAAAGGATTCATTAGACCCATCTGCTCACCCTGGGGAGCTCCAGTTTTATTCGTAAAAAAGAAAGATGGTTCTTTTCGAATGTGTATCGACTACAGAGAACTCAACAAGCTGACCATCAAGAACCGATATCCTCTTCCTCGAATCGATGACCTGTTCGACCAACTTCAAGGCGCTACTTACTTTTCAAAGATCGATCTTCGGTCCGGATACCATCAAATGAGAGTTCGTGAGGAGGATATTCCGAAAACAGCGTTTAGGACTCGATATGGACATTATGAGTTCCTAGTCATGCCTTTTGGTCTGACAAACGCTCCAGCAGTCTTTATGGATCTAATGAACAGAGTATGTCGACCGTACTTGGACAAATTCGTAATTGTGTTCATAGATGATATATTAATTTATTCGCAAAGCAAGAAGGAACATGAGCAACATTTAAAGCAAATACTAGAACTGCTCAGAGACCAGAAGCTGTATGCTAAACTGTCCAAATGCGAATTTTGGATTCACGAAGTGCAGTTTCTTGGGCATGTAGTTAATGAAGATGGAATTCACGTTGATCCGGCCAAGATAGAAGCCATCAAGAAGTGGGAAGCCCCAAAGACTCCGACAGAAATTCGTTCGTTTCTTGGTTTAGCGGGTTATTATCGGCGTTTCATTGCAAATTTCTCCAAAATTGCGCAACCATTGACGGCCTTAACCCAGAAGGATAAGAAGTTCGATTGGGGAGAAAAACAAGAGGAAGCCTTTCAGACGCTTAAGCATAAGTTATGCAATGCACCGATCTTAGCTTTACCAGAGGGAGTTGACAACTTTGTGGTTTACTGCGATGCCTCACACCAAGGATTGGGGTGTGTGCTAATGCAAAAAGACAAGGTTATTGCCTACGCCTCAAGGCAACTTAAAGTCCACGAAAAGAATTATACCACCCATGATTTGGAATTAGGAGCCGTAGTGTTCGCACTCAAGATTTGGAGACACTATCTCTACGGCACTAAATGTACCGTCTTTACCGACCACAAGAGCTTACGGCACATTTTTGATCAGAAAATGCTGAATATGAGACAACGGAGATGGGTTGAACTGCTTAGCGACTATGATTGCGTGATAAAGTACCATCCAGGCAAGGCTAATGTTGTAGCTGATGCTTTAAGTCGAAAAGAAAGGGTGAAGCCATCGAGGGCAAGAGCTATGGGAGCAATGGTCCGGACGAGTCTTAAGGATCAAATCCTCAAAGCTCAAGAAGAGGCATTAAAAGAGGAGAATTTGAAAAACGAAACTCTACATCATCTGGAAAAGGAATTTGAAACACAACCAGACGGGGTGCGGTACTTCCGAAATAGAGTTTGGGTACCTAAGGTTGTCAGACTACGATCAATCATCTTGGATGAAGCCCATAAATCAAGATATTCAATTCACCCCGGTGCCGATAAAATGTACAAGGATCTGAAGGAATACTACTGGTGGCCAGGGATGAAGAAAGATGTTGCTTGTTATGTAAGCAAGTGCCAAACCTGTGCACTGGTTAAGGCTGAACATCAGAAACCATCAGGTCTTCTTTAGCAACCTGAGATTCCAGAGTGGAAATGGGAACAAATAAGTATGGATTTCATAACTAAGTTACCCAGGACAAGGAAAGGACATGATTCAATCTGGGTTATAGTGGATCGGCTTACGAAATCTGCACATTTTCTGCCTATCCGAGAGGACTTCAAGACGGAAAAGCTTGCTCAGATATACATCAACGAGATTGTGATGCGTCATGGAGTACCTACTTCCATTATCTCGGACAGAGATAGCCGTTTTACGTCACGCCTTTGGCGATTAGTCCAGAAAGCGTTGGGCACGCGTTTGGATTTGAGCACTGCCTACCACCCGCAGACGGACGGTCAGACAGAAAGAACTATTCAAATACTAGAAGACATGTTGCGGGCCTGTGTGATGGATTTTGGTGGAAGTTGGGATACTCATTTACCGCTAGTCGAATTCTCCTACAACAATAGCTACCATACCAGCTTGAAGTGCGCGCCGTACGAAGCCTTGTATGGACGCAAGTGTAGATCCCCACTCAGTTGGTTGGAGGTCGGAGACAGACAACTGATAAGACCCGACATAATTCAGGAGACTACGGCCAAGATCGTAACCATACAAGAAAGACTTAAAGTAGCCAGGACTCGTCAGAAGAGTTATGTAGATAATCGCAGGAAGCCATTGGAATTTCAGGTGGGCGATAGGGTACTACTCAAAGTATCGCCATGGAAAGGTTTGGTACGATTTGGGAAGAGAGGCAAGTTAAGTCCAAGATACATCGGTCCATTTGAGATACTGGAAAGGGTTGGACCGGTCGCATATAGACTCAAGCTACCACAAGAGTTAAGCGCCATTCACGACACATTCCACGTGTCGAACTTGAAGAAATGCTTATCGGATGAATCGTTGGTCCTACCGTTGAAAGACATACAAGTAAGCGAGCAGTTACGTTTCGTAGAGGAACCCGTGGAAATACTTGACCGAGATGTTAAGCGGTTAAGACGTAGCAAGATCCCGATCGTAAAAGTTCGTTGGGATGCAAGGCACGGACCTGAATACACTTGGGAACGAGAGGACTTTATGAGGAGTAAATATCCTCAGCTGTTCGACAAGGAACCAACTGAGAATGCCAGTCATTAAATTTCGGGACGAAATTTCTCTAACAGGGGAAAACTGTAACATTCGGCAAAAATCTAAACTTCCAGGTTAGCAGCTGTTAAACCCTCACTAATGTTAGTAGAGGGAATATACCCTAATAGGACCCATTCAGAATATATTAAAGCGAAAGATCGCTAGAATTCCCGGTAGTTGCCTAAAAGACCCGGTTTTGACCCAAGATTAACCGGAACACCTTGTGAAATGCCAAAATACCTTAAATAACATATAACCTATATAAAATATAGGGTTTTACTTTATACTTAAACTTTTCTTTTTATAAGATTTAAAAATAAAACAAGAAGGTATTTTAGAAGCTTGTTTTGCAATTAAAGTGCTAGTTAAAAGTGATTTTTACAAGAAAATGATTTTGGGCTTATTCTTTTAAAAACAAAATATGTTGCTAAGGGTTGGGGGCCCAAGTGTGGCCGGCCACCCCCTCCCTTAAACCCCCCTCATTGTTTTAGTTTTGATTCATTTCAAACTCTCAAAAAAAAAGACCATCCATCTTCTTTCTCCCTCTCTCTCTTGAAGGTTACTTGTCCTCTCCATCACCTTCATCATTTTAACCTTCAAACTCCAGAAACTTTCAGCCCTTACAAGCATCCAAAAAACGAAATCCTAAAGAACTTGAAGTACTTGCATTATCCTCCTAAGGTAAGAACTCCAAACTTGTGATATTTCATACTTTTTGGCACCTTTTTATGCCATTTTTCCTACTTTGTTCTACACTTTAATTTCATCCAAATGGATGAACTCTTTTTCTTATTCTAGAAGGGAGATAAAACACCAAGGACATGAGAAATGTCCATAATGTGGTGAAAATCTATGAACTTCCATCATGAACTTGAGAAAAATGAGCAAAATCATCAAAAATGTGGGTTTTGTTCTTGTATAAGAATCTGGATTTTTGGACTTTGCATGCACATTTTCTTTATAAGTTTAAAGTATTTTCTTTTAAATATCATGTTATATGATGTGGGGATTGAATCCCTAACAAAGGAATCCACATCTATGAATGATGGGATGCTTAAAAATGAAGTTTTCTTAAGAATGGTTGAGTTAAGAATCTGGCAGAATTGTTGAATGTGCCTTGGACGACCATATCTTGGTCAATTCATGTCCAAATTCCTTGATTTTTCTTCTGGAGTAAAGTTTAATGAGTTGGGGTTCAAACCCCACTGGTCTCATACGAAAATATTGAGTTTTGAGCCTTCAACTCCTTAGAACAAATTTGATGTGCAGCAGATGGTCTGTCAGATTGTTGTGTCACTTGGTTTTGCTTATAACTCTCTGTAAAATGAATAAAAGTTTCTCATTTTCCTTCTGGAAGTTCCTTAGTTGAGTTAGGATCTACATGCAATTGGTTTCATTCAAAAATATGGAGTTGTGGTCACTCAAATATTTTATGCAAGCCAAGTGTGTCAAGCTGTCCAGAATTGGCAGATTGGTACATGCAACTTCATTCGACCATAACTCACTCAAAACTCATCAAAAATTCGTGAATCTTTTTCCATAAGATACCTTTATGTGTTAGGTTTTCAAAACATGTAAAAACTCTGAAAAAGATTATGTTTTGACCCTCCAAAAGCCTGTTTCCACAGAAGGGTGCAAACTGTCTTAGGTACTGTGTTGCACTGTTTTATAAAAATTATTTGAACTCCTTAAACACCTCCAAATATTACGAAATTTGGTCAAAACTTCCTTAACACAGTATAGTACCACATATAAAAAAATGGGTAAATTTGTCATCCTGGAAAGTGTTGTAAAATAGTCACTGTTGTAGTATGAAGTTTCTGTCAGCTTGAGTATTTTGGAAACTGCTGAGTCTTTCTTATAACCATTCATATTGATGATTAAAAACACTTGAACAATGCTAATTTGTGCATTTCAACTTAATTACTAAAGATAAGGCATTTCACAAGACGTGGATTAAGTTAGGTAAGTTTAACTTTGGGGTTAGCTATGAAGGACTCATAGAGATTGTTTGACCTTATAGGGAGCCCGTAAAGAGGATTAAGTGAACAAGCTTTCACTACTACGCGTCTACGCTTAAAGGTGAGTTTTCACAGCCCCGTTTTACTTGTTTAAATGTTTGGGGTGAAAAGCATGTTATGATTTTAAAATGCTAAATGATTCATGATAGTAAAATTGTGGATATTTATGATTTAAGAAATGAGTACAAAGGAATGTACAAATTTACATAAGTGACAAGATATGTTGAGTGATAATAAAAATGTTAAGTCCCCAATAGGTACACTACTTATTAACTCATAACGAGCCGGTGATATTTGTGGATAGCGCTATTTGGTTTGACAAACCCACCTTAAACTGACGAGTAGGGGTGCACTTTATCTGATAATAATGTTCTACTCATGTGGCCATCATACCACCTCTGAGGTAGTCCGCGGGGCGTAAGTTGTCGGAGGCTTAGTAGTGGCTCAACAATCATATATCTTGCGAAAGTCATTTATTGTAAGGTGTACTCATAAGATTTTAAATTTAAAGCTTGTCGTGACAAAAGACTCACGAAAATAATCTTTGGTTGAAAACTGTTTGGATATGAAAAACCTGTGAACTCACCAACTCTTTGTAGTTGACCTTTTCGTTTTAAACATGCTTTTCAGGGAATAAGAAGTAAGTGAAGGCACGTAGGGTGCATTTTGTTTGATGACATCAACATCAAGACTCTTAAAACTTATATTGTTAATTTTTGTATTTGTCGTCTTTCCTTTTGGAACTTTTTGGGTTAAAGACATTGTAATGTAATATTTTGTACTACTGTATTAAACTTGTGGTTGGTGTTGTCTGTTACCTTTTGAATGAAACCCTACGCTATCATACCTCGTGTTTCCGCTTTAGCGGGGTGTGACAGTAATCTATACACATTCTCATAGTACCGTCTTTCTTCTTAACAAACAGGACCGGAGCTCCCCAAGGCGAAGAACTCGGTCTGACAAAACCTTTATCTAATAACTCCTGGAGTTGAGTCATCATCTCTTTCATTTCAGACGGCGCTAGACGGTAAGGTGCCTGCGCTATCGGAGACGAACCTGGAATGAGATCAATTCTAAACTCCACCTGCCTTTCAGTAGGTAGACCAGGAAGATCATCAGGAAACATGTCAGGAAACTCACGTACCACCTTGATATCTTCCAATTGTTTCTTTTCCAACCTTCCATCTAAGACATACGCCAGATAGGATATACATCCTTTCATTAAACACTTCCGCGCCTTCACAACAGAGATTAACGGAATTTCCCTCTTTTGCTTTTCCCCAAAGATGAATACGTCATCCTTATCGGTCATCGGAATCCTGATTAATTTCTTTGCGCAAAATATTTCTGCTTGATTGGCCGTCAGCCAATCCATACCCACAACTATGTCAAACCCTCCAATTTCCATCAACAACAAGTTGATCGAAAATTTCGTCTCATCTATAAGAATAGTACAACCATCAAGCCTTTCTCGAACCAAAGCTTGACCCCCATTAGCTACCTCTACTACTAAAGCATCATCTAAAGTAGTAACAGGCGTAGCTAATTTAGGATAGAATGATTTGGACGCAAATGACAAATTTGCTCCACAATCAAACAAAATACGCACAGGACAAGAATTAACAAGGAATATACCCGAGACAACGTCCCTTGATTCCTTAGCTTCATCAGCGGTCATCTGAAAAGCTCGGCCCATTGGCTTCGGAATAACTGGTTTCTTACTCTGATCGCCGCTCTTTTTCAGCCTTGGGCACTCCCGACGAAAGTGACCCGGTTGCTTACACTCAAAACATGTATTCCCCCTCACTGGACAATTATTCATAGTATGCCCACTCTTTCCACACTTAAAGCATTCAGATGCTATCACTCGACACTGCCCGTAATGCTTGCTCTTACACTTTGGACACCAGTTTGGTTCACGGCGTGATTCATAAGAAGTACCTTTACCAGCACTCCTTGACTTCTGTGAATGCTCTGATCGACCTTCCCATTTCCGCTTCTCCCCAACTTGGGTCTTTTCTTCTTTATCCAAGGCATAAACATTTTCTATCACTTTGGTTTCTTCAATCGTCTCTCTCAATGTCGAAGCTTTAGAACTCCGCACCCGCGACATCATATCCGCCGACAGTCCTTTCAGATAAGCCTTAACTCTATCTTTCTCAGTTGGAGCTACATGCCCAACTAGATTCAACTTTTCCATGAACAGTTCCGTATACTTTCGAACAATATTAGTACCCTTTTTCAGATTTCGAAATTCCTCCTCAATTCGATCCATCTCGCTTTCGTTGCAGTATTCTTCCAAAAGCTTCTTTTTAAATGACTCCCAGGTCATTGCAGATAGGACGGAAGTCGAAATTGAAGCAGTCAGCACATTCCACCACATCAACGCATTTCCTCTCAACATCTGCGAAGCAAACCTAACTTTCGGCTTTTCATCACATTCGCAAGCCCGAAAGGCTTGTTCTATCTCTCTGATCCAGTTCATACACGCCACTGGATTATCAGCTCCGGCAAACTCCGGTGGTTTACAACTTAGAAAAGTCTTATACGAGCAACCCCTTTCTACTCTCCTTTTAGTTTCTGTTACCGGAATATGAAGTGGAGGGATTATTCCAGTATCTGTTGTTGTTCGTGGTACCCCCGCCGTACGATCACAAAGCGCCTTCATGAACATTTCAGATTGTCTTTCCATTGCCGTGTTCATCATCCGCATCATATTTTCCATCAATCGAGACTCCATTCCTGCTTCTGGTGTTCTAGGGATGGCAGTACTGGTACCCACCCCATGCACCCGGCTGTGTGATCCTCCGATAGAAAGAAAATCCGACGGAGTCTCAGGAACTCCACCTAATCCAGGTTGTCTTTCTTCAGTCCAGTCAATCCCAGTCCTATTTATTTCAGAAATAGGGGACAACGGCGGCGTAGTTACCATTTTCTGATAAAACATAAAGGAATAACCATAAGAAATGGTTACACAAATCTAGACATACGAACGTACTTTACCGATCATTAATCACTGTAATAATTTAGAAATAAGTATGCTTGTGTAATAATATATTCATAATAACAGCAGCTAATTGAAATTGTGAACATACTATACATGAGAATCCTCTTTCCATTATCACAGTATTAATTTCACGTATTTCCGTCGACTCTAAGACTATCCCGTCTTAGCACTTCTACCCACATCTCACATATCATAACCTATTTCATCTCAGCTTAAGTCTAAGTATCTTATCAGCATACTTAGTTCGCTTAAACTAGTGCTCTGATACCATATTGTAACGCCCCAAAAATCCGGGCTAAATTAAACCTCAAGTTACAACAGGTTATGACAATAAAACTTACAACTTATATAGATAGCAAAGGAATTAACCAGCAAGAGTGTAATTACAAAACAGGATACTTCGAATAACTTATCAATCTAATCATGTCACTATAATCAGATTAATTGAGTTATCTAAGTTATCCTTCAAAAATCTCCTCTTTGTTAATTGCCACTTCTGCTATTCCAAAAACACTCGTCCCACAACCCTTTATTTGCCTGAGCCTGCACCTGGTAAGAAAACATCATATGAAACGATTAGGCCAACGCCTAGTGAGAACATTCGTTTCAATAATAACATTTGCAAAAATCATTGTAAGCAAGTTATGACAAACCTGGTTACCCCTTTTCTTACCGTATGTATAACTTTATTCCATTACACAATTTTATCCACTCCCATGACTATGACTGACAACAATTCCATCAGCATATCATACCCCAGAGCCACACTACGAATCTTCACAGATTCTAGATCAATGCTCTCCACCAATAAATCGCGATTACACACGCCCATTTATCAGTAAGGAAGCAGAGATTACAAGTACTTATGTCAACCTCACTCTCTTCCTTAGAAATCAGGAATAACGATTAATACCACACGCCTATTCCACGATTTCCCACACACACTGGAATAACGATTAAACGAGTAATACCACACGCCTATTCCATGTGCTTACCAAACTTTAGTGCCTATGGATCCATACCACCTATTTGTAATCGTACAGGTATTTACTTAATATAGATTCCTCATATCATTCAGTATGAGCAAATCATAATTATACCCCATAGATTCCTCATATCATTCAGTATGAGCAAATCTTATTCATTACACTTAACACATTCCTGCCTAGTATCATACTATCACAGTCTATAAACCTAACATACTACTATTCAAGTACATATGTTCAAGTAACATAAATATATGTCAATTCTTAAATCGCACCTTTCCACGATTAACGAAACTATACTTTCCAATTTCTAGCTTAGTACAGATATTACCAAGTCTCTGGATACCTTAACTTTTATATTCTTAAGTTCATATCCAAGGTCTGTTACCAAAATATGTAATCTGACTCTTTTTATCCAACTCCCGGTATTCCTTACTCCCGGTATCCCCCAACTCACGGTAGTCAACACATGTACCGGGACTTCACCGGAACTCATAAGTATCGGGATTTGCCTCTACCGGGACTTCCAACTACCGGGACTTACCACTACCGGGACTTACCACTACCGGGACATTCAAGTACCGGGACAATTAAGTACCGAGACTTTCATGTACCAGGACTACGTACAGTTTATTTTAACAAATCCACAATTCGACTTAACTTGTGAAATCAGTTCAATCTATGTATTTCATTCAGTCCTCAATCAATTTATACAGCTATATTAAGGTTAGTATAACTCAAAAACATTGATTTGTATAACGAATCGAATGAACTCACCTTTTGTAGTAAAAACCCACTTCTGCACAAAATCTGAACTTCAAACTGATGTTTATGATTCTGCAATTCAAACCCAAGGTACAGATTCGTTCGTAATCTATCAACAACAAACATGCCAGAAATTATGACCAATTTCCTTACCAATTGATGACAATTCTAGCTTTCTTCCTTTCTTTCTCTTTTCTTCCTATTCTTCTGCTTCTTGCCGACTCACAACAGGGAAATGAGATAATATCTCATTCCCTTAACCCTTTATCCATACACACTTTTACTTAATAACAAAACACACCCTCAAGTTTCAATATTTCCAAAGTACACTAAACTTTCATTCTTAGTATTATAACCTTAATTAAATTATAACATTTCCATACAATCCCAAGGTTTCACAAAATACACCTACATCTCAATTCTTATTAAAATACTAATAACGAAAATTCAGGATGTTACAACTAACTATTACAAGTAAACCAATTGAAGCCATAACCTTATTCTTCTTCTTTTTCATCTTTTTGTCTCAAAACACACACACACACACACACACTGATTTTTATTTCTGAAAATATCTGGAGGCTTAAGGGGTAATATTAGACCAATTTTACCATTTTGAACTTGAACTATTCACTAATGACCAAAACACCCTTAACTTATAAATTAACCCAAACTTACCCTAAACATTCAATTTTAAAGTTAACTAAATTTAACGGAAGGAGATTTTAACTAACGAACTTACCCGGGTTATTACATCATCTCCCCCTTAAAAGAATTATGTCCCGGAATTCGGTTAGGTGAAAAGGTATGGGTATTTAGTTCTCATTTCTGATTCTGATTCCCAAGTAGCATCTTGGCCCTTATGATGACGCCACTGAACTTTTACTTGTTTGATCTCCTTACCATTCCGCAAAACTTTGACTTTATTGTCAACAATGGCTTCAGGTTCTGTAACACCCTCAAAATCTTAGTGAGCAACTAACTTTAATTTCAATAAATTAAACTATTAGATGATAAAATTACTTCTACGAACCATCCTTAAAATACCTCAAAGTTTAAACCTCATGAATTAACGACTAACAACTCGAGGCGGGTGTTACTTAACCCAAATACCAGTTGCAAATTCCAACAAGTGCGGAAGACTTCGCTAAGCATCTCACTCCTCGTGCACTCTACCAGCACTCATCACTTCACAGTGTAGCTAAAGCTATTCCCAACCTGGACCTGTTGCACATGCCGACAAATAAAAAGGTTAGGCTAACGCCTAGTGAGTTCAAAAGTTTACATCAAGAGAAAATCATTTGATAAATCTACAGCTTCATCTTAATAAATGATTTTCTAAATGGGTTTGTATGAAAGACATCGACAACCCATTTTCCAAACGCACACAACTTCTGAGAGGAAAGCTTCCAATGAAAATCGTGTCTCTGCAAATGACTCAAATCCAAAACTCACTTCAAGAGTTAATTAATAATAATAATTTCTCAATAATCGTCACTGCGAATAAAACTCCAATAGTTAAAACAACCAATAAGGATGTAACGTAAATCCGTCCATCAATCATGGAAAACAATCCATATGCATGTAATATAACCTCAACAATGTGAATAAATAAAATACCCGAAAGCAACACCCTTCGGTGACGGGGGAGACCCGATCTCATCGAATGTGGCAAACACATAAATTAAACCACAATTAATAAACGTAAGTAAGCTTCTTGGATGGGGAAAGAAGATGACATCAACCATACTAGGTCTTTAGTCAATCTTCGGCATCAACCATACTAGGTCTTTAGCCCGTCTTAGACATCAACCATACTAGGTCTTTAGTCCATTTCCGGCATCAATCATACTAGATCTTTAGCCCATCTTTGACATCAACCATACTAGGTCTTTAGTCAATCTTCGGCATCAACCATGCTAGGTCTTTAGCCCATCTTAGACATCAACCATACTAGGTCTTTAGTCCATTTAAAACTACCAAGTTCAACCATACTAGGTCTTTACCTTGGAAACCCACCATCCAAAACAAGCTTACTTGACGTAAATATATACATGACCCTAAAAGAATAACTAATGCATTCAAATCATGTCAACATCAAATATAATGCAATTCATGCAACTCAAACCCCAAGCCCACGTCGAGCTTATTAAAAATCGGGCGAATGCCCTCGAGACTCAACCGAGTCCAAAACCGAGCCCTCTGCTCAAAAGATCTAATGATCATTTATCAATATCAATTCATACAAATGAAATGCATCTAACTCACATCATACAACACACGCTCCGAGGCATGATAATCTCACAACCCCTTCATTGCCACCTTCCCAATGAAGTCAAATCAAATATGCATCTATATGTACACGTATATGCAACTCTTTTATTACTTGACAATGCATATAACTCGCTAGGGTTCATTAGTCCCAAAGGTACTAAGAATAAATCATCAAACGGTCTTCACACCTAAGACTAACACTTAAACCGGCGCGTATTCGAATAAAATGCACTTAAGCATATAACACATCCAAGACTCCATCTCGAGTCATTAAAACCGGCAAACACTCAAAAGAATCATTTGAGTATAAATCAAGCCTTTAAGGCCAAAAAAAATGTTTGGTCAAATACGTGTTACTCACACGGTTATGTAAACCCAAATGCATCGTTACCCAAAACCCTTATCTTTTAATTCCTCAATAGGCCATCGGCCTCAAAATAAAGGTTTACAACTCTTAAAACATTCACATGGTCGGATTGACCAAAATTCCCAACTCACACGTTCACACTTTAAAATGTGCCACATCATAGTTATCACATAATCACAAAACACTAAAAGTGTATTTTGACCAAATAACCTTCACTTCTGCAATAAATTAACAAAACCTCTTTCACTCGTGATTTATCTATCAATCACTCAAAATCCCCAAATACGGGTGTTTTTATTAGATTTATAAAGCTCAACACTTTGACTAAATCACAACCCACCAAATTATTCAACAAGGGATAATTTCACGTAAAGCACACAAATACTTTAAAACACATATTTTGGCATGTACAAAGTTTTCACAAAGCAACTTGAACTCACCTCGCTAGATTAAGCTAAATCTAGATTTTCCCATACGTATGCTCCTTTGAAGAAGTCCACACCTTCAAGTCCAAATCTTCCAAAACCTAAATCCATAAGTTTCCAACCATAAGTATTTATCCCCAAACACTTAGAATCATTTCCCCCAACATATTACACTCAAAATCACCAATAGATCAAAACCCTAATTTCCACACTGAAGAGAAGAGAAGATTACCTCAACCATCAAGTGAATCTACCAACCAAACACTTCTAGGTTTACCAAGATATGCTTCAATCTCCATTTCTTTAAAAGGAAGGAAAGATTTTAGGAGAGGGTTTGGTGAACACTAAGAGATTGGGACCAACAAAAGAGATGAGGAAGATAAACCCATACCTTTGCTTCCAAATCCTCATCAAGATGCAAGGAATCACTTGAAAACTCCAAAATCGGAGCCTTAGAGGCTTCAAAAACTGAAATAGGAGAAAAGGGTTCGTTTGGGAGAGTTTAGAGAAAGAGAGATGGAATAGAAATGAAAGAAGGCTGAAAGGCGTGGGTTTAAAACCCTCAGGGCCCGCTCGCGATTGTGACACGGCGATAGTGACACTGTCACTATCGCCGAGCATACTCGCCCGCTACCCATGGACTCTCGGTACACTTCGTGCGATCATGACATGGGCGATAGTGGTCACTATCGCCCCACAAGTACCGAGCCCAAATAGCTCACTCTTCCAACCCAAATCCGATTATATTTAAGTCCTAAACTCCATGTAGCTTGGTAAATATCGAATCATGCAAAAACAGTCCGTGGTTCGTTCTTTATACCAATTTTCGGGGTGTTACAATCCTCCCAACCTTAAAAGTGATTTCGTCCTCGAAATCTAATTCCTTTACAACCAAAGGCTGATCAACTCAACGCCGACCATAATCCATCAACTTCCAACTGAAACCTAAATTTTCCCCCTATACGAACTACTAAGACAACTTCAAGCAAACTCTTACCAACAATGTCCTCTCGGCACATTGTACTCATGTCCGGGTGGATACTCCATTTACGTGATCATCTCCCAACCACAATACCTCGGTCGTCTCCCAACCTTATGTGTTCCATACTTCCCGACAACGAATCCCGACTCTAAATCAATTCGTGTCCACTCGCTCTTAATTTCACCAATTAGTCTACGGCTTGATTACATCTAAAATCAACGAACCTCCAAATCTAAGGTTCTCTCTGTCGAACCGGCACTTACCTCTAACGAGTCCCACTAGACTCCAATACTGACGGTCGTCACTGACTTATCAGTTACACCATTCCCAAACACGTCTAACTCCGATCATCTAGTCGACAACTTCTTTTACCACAAGCAGAGAGTCATCCCGCTAAACCGTTCGTCACAATCGAACTTAAGTTCATCATAACCGATACCACCATTTATCCAAAATTGGACTACACTTTCCAATCACACTAGTGGTCCTTGGCCTCGAACTCCAAAAGTTGACACCTAATCACACCACCAAAACTCGACTCATCATATAGTTCCACACACGAGTTTCATTCCTCAAATAGTCCCACTAATCCATGTTCATCCCCACGGTCTAAAGGGTCCTACATGACCTTCACGCAATACAGACAACCCAAGACAAGGTTGCCTAAGTGAACGGTTACCAAAACACTAATAAGGGACACCGCAAGTCCCACCTTTTTGTTGTTCATACGAAATGATTCATCCCCGCAAACAACGTCATACGGCTCACGACAATCACACGCGTTAGAAACCCGATCTTTCATCGAAAGGTTCTACACGCCCTCACCCCTGACTGGGGTTGCTCAACCTCACCAAGCCTAAAGAGTTCAAGGTTTTCAAGTGATAGACTCAATAAATATGCCAATAAAGTTTTCGCTAGAATTTTCAACACAAAAGTCTTTATACTAACATCATATACGTACAAAACTTACCACTACTCAGCTAGTGGATGCACAAACATGGACACACTCGTCCCACGTATGAAAAAAAATAATTTTTGAAAACCTTTTCATCACAAATTAGTTTACTACCGAAACGTAAAAACGTACTCAACAACCTTTAAAATGAACCGTCAGGGTCCCATCACGGATTTACTTATGCCACACGCACAAAGTAATTTCTGACATCAAAATAGCGGCCAGTAGCCTGTTTATACAAACTTCAAAAGAATAATTTACACGACATCAATTTCCAAAATTCTCTTTTTTTTTTAACCAAGAACGACATGAACTGCAATTCATTAACCACTTTGCATGTCTCAGTTTTGATCACAAAGAAACGAAGCAAATCATCTACACACTTTGGTTAAAACACGTATTGGTTTGGGCCATCTCCCAGTTTTTAAATCAAATAACAGGATATTTTCATCATTTGGAAGTATCAGTTTAAACATCTAAACGAAATCTCAAATCAAGATTTTTGCATGCCAGTCTGCATCACCTTCTTAGTAGTCATTCTGAAATGGTATAGCACATACCGGATAGTCAATACAAAATTTCAAGTAGAAATTTATTAACTCAATTTTGAAACTTCTCATTCAGTCATAATAGGACAAGTAAATAAAATTCTTTGACCAGGCTCATACCTCAATATATTTTTCTCAAAACTTCGAAAACCATACGCGCACGTAATTTGATTGACACATAAAATAATTCGAGTCAACTTCAAGCCTTAAACCACACAAGTGATGCACACTAACGCCTTAATATAGTGGCTACAAAACTACTCCTGTCAATCAATCAATATAGTGCATGTGCGAGAAAGAATACCAACAATGTCAACAAATGAGAGTGCATAAAATAGAACATTAGAGATGTACTATCATGATGCTCTTATATGCCTTACTCACGCCACGTATAAATTAATTTGCACATCTAGCAAGTTGCAACAAATATGCTACCACAATCCTCAAAAGAGGAGCCATGCGGCATTAAAACTCCAAAAACCACTCTTTTTGGTGCAATACTACATAAAGCACATTTTTGAACAAAATTCGCATGCGATGCAATACTACCTCAAACCCATATATTAATGCACGCAATCATTCAAGTTATGCACGCAATAAAGTGTCACCCATGCACCGCAAAACATCGTAAAACGAAACTCGGTCACACTTCACAAAGATTCCATAAAACTCAATGGGACTTGACCGCATCAAACCAATTAAATGGTGTCAAAATCTTCGTTTTAAATAAGCAACTCGCATAAAACAACGCTATGATCAAATCATCCAAAACATAAAACTTCCCTTTTTGTTGCAACACAAAATAAAACGACACCCTTTCGTCAAGGTTCATAAAATTCAAATTCCCATTAAAGGTCAACATCGAAACAAGGGAATGTAACTCTCCGTCCAGACCTTAACATATGTGGAGGAGATCCAATGTTAAGGTCGTAAGTCGTGGTTACTTATCCAAAACCATAAACGACATTAAAACATGGATATCACAATATCCGAAAGTAGTAGTGGACGACTACAAAGAATAAAATAAATCCCGACCAGGTTCACAACCGCCTGTCGTAAAATAATTTCATGCATGTTCCAAAATCATGATTTAAAATCTTGCATATGTCAAACTTTTTCCAAGATTTAGTAGTACTGCCCATCCGACGATTCGGAACATAAATAATAATTGATGCAATTTATTTTAAAAGCAAAATAAATTCCGTGCATGCATTTTGTCGGCACCTCAACGTCTAGGTCACATTCCTCCAATTTCTCCGATCACACTTTTGTCATCCGGATAGTCACGCATCTTAACGCAAAGTGGAAGGTCACATCGACTAACCCCACATTTCTCCTCGAATCAAGTCACTTCAATAAGCCTATGTCTCCAATCCAACTATCAAGTCTCACCAGAATGGTCTACTTAATACAATCAATCATGCTTACCGCCACTCCAAATGGCAAATGCTAAAGTCGTCAACCTCTTCTAACGATTATTCGCTTAGAACTCCTTCACTACCCCAACGGTCATCACGCTAGAGTTGTCCGAGTACTCTCATGTAACCGGTAGGTTCACCATAACACTGGCCAGGTGCAATTATGAACGTATCGTACATGATCATCCTTGCTACTCTTGACGTGACTCCTCGTTTCTAGTGACCCCAACAACTTCCGAATATCCTATCTTAGAGTGCCTAATGGTGCAATCTCGCTCTCCTTTACTTAAAACAACGCTAGTTTGAGTCTAGGTATTCAACAATCAACACCTAATTCTCTCAAACTCATGCTCTGATACCAACTTGTAACACCCTCAAAATCTTAGTGAGCAACTAACTTTAATTTCAATAAATTAAACTATAAGATGATAAAATTACTTCTACGAACCATCCTTAAAATACCTCAAAGTTTAAACCTCACGAATTAACGACTAACAACTCGAGGCGGGTGTTACTTAACCCAAATACCAGTTGCAAATTCCAACAAGTGCGGAAGACTTCGCTAAGCATCTCACTCCTCGTGCACTCTACTAGCACTCATCACTTCACAGTGTAGCTAAAGCTATTCCCAACCTGGACCTGTTGCACATGCCGACAAATAAAAAGGTTAGGCTAACGCCTAGTGAGTTCAAGAGTTTACATCAAGAGCAAATCATTTGATAAATCTACAGCTTCATCTTAATAAATGATTTTCTAAAAGGGTTTGTATGAAAGACATCGACAACCCATTTTCCAAACGCACACAACTTCTGAGAGGAAAGCTTCCAATGAAAATCGTGTCTCTGCAAATGACTCAAATCCAAAACTCACTTCAAGAGTTAATTAATAATAATAATTTCTCAATAATCGTCACTGCGAATAAAACTCCAATAGTTAAAACAACCAATAAGGATGTAACGTAAATCCGTCCATCAATCATGGAAAACAATCCATATGCATGTAATATAACCTCAACAATGTGAATAAATAAAATACCCGAAAGCAACACCCTTCGGTGACGGGGGAGACCCGATCTCATCGAATGTGGCAAACACATAAATTAAACCACAATTAATAAACGTAAGTAAGCTTCTTGGATGGGGAAAGAAGATGACATCAACCATACTAGGTCTTTAGTCAATCTTCGGCATCAACCATACTAGGTCTTTAGCCCGTCTTAGACATCAACCATACTAGGTCTTTAGTCCATTTCCGGCATCAATCATACTAGATCTTTAGCCCATCTTTGACATCAACCATACTAGGTCTTTAGTCAATCTTCGGCATCAACCATGCTAGGTCTTTAGCCCATCTTAGACATCAACCATACTAGGTCTTTAGTCCATTTAAAACTACCAAGTTCAACCATACTAGGTCTTTACCTTGGAAACCCACCATCCAAAACAAGCTTACTTGACGTAAATATATACATGACCCTAAAAGAATAACTAATGCATTCAAATCATGTCAACATCAAATATAATGCAATTCATGCAACTCAAACCCCAAGCCCACGTCGAGCTTATTAAAAATCGGGCGAATGCCCTCGAGACTCAACCGAGTCCAAAACCGAGCCCTCTGCTCAAAAGATCTAATGATCATTTATCAATATCAATTCATACAAATGAAATGCATCTAACTCACATCATACAACACACGCTCCGAGGCATGATAATCTCACAACCCCTTCATTGCCACCTTCCCAATGAAGTCAAATCAAATATGCATCTATATGTACACGTATATGCAACTCTTTTATTACTTGACAATGCATATAACTCGCTAGGGTTCATTAGTCCCAAAGGTACTAAGAATAAATCATCAAACGGTCTTCACACCTAAGACTAACACTTAAACCGGCGCGTATTCGAATAAAATGCACTTAAGCATATAACACATCCAAGACTCCATCTCGAGTCATTAAAACCGGCAAACACTCAAAAGAATCATTTGAGTATAAATCAAGCCTTTAAGGCCAAAAAAAATGTTTGGTCAAATACGTGTTACTCACACGGTTATGTAAACCCAAATGCATCGTTACCCAAAACCCTTATCTTTTAATTCCTCAATAGGCCATCGGCCTCAAAATAAAGGTTTACAACTCTTAAAACATTCACATGGTCGGATTGACCAAAATTCCCAACTCACACGTTCACACTTTAAAATGTGCCACATCATAGTTATCACATAATCACAAAACACTAAAAGTGTATTTTGACCAAATAACCTTCACTTCTGCAATAAATTAACAAAACCTCTTTCACTCGTGATTTATCTATCAATCACTCAAAATCCCCAAATACGGGTGTTTTTATTAGATTTATAAAGCTCAACACTTTGACTAAATCACAACCCACCAAATTATTCAACAAGGGATAATTTCACGTAAAGCACACAAATACTTTAAAACACATATTTTGGCATGTACAAAGTTTTCACAAAGCAACTTGAACTCACCTCGCTAGATTAAGCTAAATCTAGATTTTCACATACGTATGCTCCTTTGAAGAAGTCCACACCTTCAAGTCCAAATCTTCCAAAACCTAAATCCATAAGTTTCCAACCATAAGTATTTATCCCCAAACACTTAGAATCATTTCCCCCAACATATTACACTCAAAATCACCAATAGATCAAAACCCTAATTTCCACACTGAAGAGAAGAGAAGATTACCTCAACCATCAAGTGAATCTACCAACCAAACACTTCTAGGTTTACCAAGATATGCTTCAATCTCCATTTCTTTAAAAGGAAGGAAAGATTTTAGGAGAGGGTTTGGTGAACACTAAGAGATTGGGACCAACAAAAGAGATGAGGAAGATAAACCCATACCTTTGCTTCCAAATCCTCATCAAGATGCAAGGAATCACTTGAAAACTCCAAAATCGGAGCCTTAGAGGCTTCAAAAACTGAAATAGGAGAAAAGGGTTCGTTTGGGAGAGTTTAGAGAAAGAGAGATGGAATAGAAATGAAAGAAGGCTGAAAGGCGTGGGTTTAAAACCCTCAGGGCCCGCTCGCGATTGTGACACGGCGATAGTGACACTGTCACTATCGCCGAGCATACTCGCCCGCTACCCATGGACTCTCGGTACACTTCGTGCGATCATGACATGGGCGATAGTGGTCACTATCGCCCCACAAGTACCGAGCCCAAATAGCTCACTCTTCCAACCCAAATCCGATTATATTTAAGTCCTAAACTCCATGTAGCTTGGTAAATATCGAATCATGCAAAAACAATCTGTGGTTCGTTCTTGATACCAATTTTCGGGGTGTTACAATCCTCCCAACCTTAAAAGTGATTTCGTCCTCGAAATCTAATTCCTTTACAACCAAAGGCTGATCAACTCAACGCCGACCATAATCCATCAACTTCCAACTGAAACCTAAATTTTCCCCCTATACGAACTACTAAGACAACTTCAAGCAAACTCTTACCAACAATGTCCTCTCGGCACATTGTACTCATGTCCGGGTGGACACTCCATTTACGTGATCATCTCCCAACCACAATACCTCGGTCGTCTCCCAACCTTATGTGTTCCATACTTCCCGACAACGAATCCCGACTCTAAATCAATTCGTGTCCACTCGCTCTTAATTTCACCAATTAGTCCACGGCTTGATTACATCTAAAATCAACGAACCTCCAAATCTAAGGTTCTCTCTGTCGAACCGGCACTTACCTCTAACGAGTCCCACTAGACTCCAATACTGACGGTCGTCACTGACTTATCAGTTACACCATTCCCAAACACGTCTAACTCCGATCATCTAGTCGACAACTTCTTTTACCACAAGCAGAGAGTCATCCCCATTTCTTTTTAAAAACTCCTCCAGAACCTTGAAGTAAAACGACTATCACGATCAGAAATAATCGAGATTGGAACTCAATGTCGAGTTACTATTTCATCGATATACAATTTGGCTAGTCTTTCTAACGAATAAGTTTCTTTGATCGGTAAGAAGTGAGCAGACTTTGATAATCGGTCAACGATTACCCATATAGCATCAACTGCCCAAAAGACTTTCTAACGAATAAGTTTCTTCATGATGAAGTCTGTAGTAATCTGATCTCATTTCCACATAGGTATTTCGAGACGCTGCAACTGCCCAAAAGGCTTTTGATGTTCAATCTTTACTTTCTTACAAGTGGAACAACCTTCCACATACTGAGCAACACTTCTTTTCATTCCCGGCCACCAGTAAAATTGTTGTAGATCTTTATACATCTTATTTGTTCCCGGATGAATAGAGAAACGAGATTGATGAGCTTCCTGAAGTACTCGATCACGTAAATTACCCAGATGAGGCACCCATATTCTGCTTTCCAGACACAGTAACCCACGATCATCTTTTACAAGTGATGCTGATATCCCCACTAGTCGTTCTGGTTTCAAATGTTCCTCTTGAAAAGCTTCTACTTGACACTTCTTCAATTCGTAAAGATGTTAGGTAGAAGTTCAGCTCATAGTGCAATTGCCTTTATTGTTCCGCTTCTCTCTTAGCGACTCAGTGCATCAGCCACCACATTCGCCTTCCCCGGATGATAGAGAATTTCGCAGTCGTAATCATTCACCAATTCTAACCATCTTCTTTGCCTCATATTCAATTCTCGTTGATCGAAGAGATGTTGGAGACTCTTATGATCGGTATAAATTTGACATTTAGAGCCGTATAAATAATGTCTCCAAATCTTTAGAGCAAAAACAACTGCGGCAAGTTCCATGTCGTGTGTAGGATACTGTCGTTCATGATCCTTCAGTTGTCGAGAGGCATAAGAAATAACTTTCCCACGCTGCATTAATACACATCCCAATCCTAGTTTGGAGGCATCACTGTAGACAACAAAGTCATTTGAACCTTCAGGTAGTGACAGTATCGGCGCGCTACAGAGTTTCTCTTTTAATATTTGAAATTCTTCATCCTGTTCTGCCTTCCATTCGAACTTTATATTCTTTCGGGTCAGCTTGGTTAGAGGCGTAGCGATACGAGAAAAATCCTGTATAAACTTTCGATAGTAGCCAGCTAAACCCAGAAAACTTCGTACTTCAGTTGGCGTTCTCGGCGGTTCCCACTTTTCAATTGCTTCTATTTTCATCGGATCAACTTGAATGCCTTTCTCCGAAACTACATGCCCAAGAAATTGAACTTCCCGAAGCCAGAATTCACATTTGGAGAATTTAGCATATAATTGTTCCTTTTTCAACAATTCAAGAATCAAACGAAGGTGTTGGGCGTGCTCTTCTTCAGATCGGGAATAGATAAGGATATCATCGATAAACACAATAACAAATTTATCGAGATACGACTTACATACCCGATTCATTAAATCCATAAAGGCAGATGGGGCGTTAGTCAGTCCGAAAGGCATCACTAGGAATTCATAGTGACCATACCTTGTGCGAAAAGCAGTTTTCAGAACATCTTTTTCTTTAACCTTTAACTGATGATAACCGGATCTTAGGTCAATCTTGGAAAAATAACAAGCTCCAACTAATTGATCAGAGAGGTCATCAATTCTGGGAAGCGGATACTTGTTCTTGATCGTACGCTTATTCAGTTCTCGATAATCAATACACATTCTCATCGATCCGTCTTTCTTTTTCACAAACAGAATTGGTGCTCCCCACGGTGAAGTACTGGGTCTGATGAAACCTTTATCAGAAAGATCTTGCAGTTGCGTCATCATTTCTTTCATCTCTGGAGGTGCCAGACGATACGGTGCACGGGCTACAGGAGCGGCTCCAGGAATTAAATCTATACCAAACTCTACTTGTCTAACGGGCGGAAGACTAGTCAAATCTTCTGGGAAAACTTCCGGAAATTCACAAACAACAGGAATATCTTCCAGCTTATTCTTTCTAGCTTAGTATCTATCACATAAGCTAAATAACTCGGGCAACCTTTACTAACACACTTACGAGCTTTTATCATAGAGATAAGGCAAGACTGATGATTCCTACGATCACCATAAATCACTACCGGTCCCTTCTCAGGTAAGATAACATTAATCAACTTCTTATCACAAACTATACTAGCCTGATTCTCGGCTAACCAATCCATTCCCACTACCACATCAAACTCGATCAAAGCTATAGGAAATAGCTGAATAGGTACTCCACACCCATCTATATTTATAACACAACTATCAAATACCTCTTTAACCGGTACTTGATTATCATTTGCAGTATCTACCATTAAAGCATGATCTAACACTTTAAGCTTTAAATGCATAACAGTCGCAAAAGAAGGAGACACAAATGATCGGTTTGCACCGGAGTCAAATAACACTTTAGCACGTGTAGAGTTTATTAAAAATGTACCTGTAACCACATCAGGAGTTTCCTCCGCTTCTTGCGCTGTCATTTGGAAGGCACGACCCCTTGCTCTTGGTAGCTCTGGCCTTTGTACTACCGGCCTAACACCCGTTGGTCTCACTGATGTACCACCCTGTTGTACTCTCCATCGTGGACAATCAGACTGAATGTGATTAGGAGAATTGCATGAGAAACAAAATCGAGTTACCCGACAGTCTTTAGCAATATGGTCGGTCTTTCCACACTTGTAACAAACTCGCGGATCAACTTGACAATTTCCTTGATGAATACGGTTGCATTTTGGACAAGGTCTTTCAGCTGGTCTGAAAGGTGGACGACTATCAAATCTCTGGGATCTGAACTTCTTTGGATCATAATGTGGTCCTTCCCATTTTCTTTTTCCAGTACTTTTATCACTAGCATCTCTCCCTTTATCCCGTTCCACATTTTCTGCGGCTGAGAAGGTATTTGGTCCCATTGCAATTACTAGACTTCTGATTTCTGAATTTAACCCAAAGATAAACCTTTCCATCTTAAGTGCCTCTGTGGCAACATAGTACTCAACGAAACGAGACTTCTCCTGTTGCAGGTTCATGAACTCTTCTTCCAGTTGTCTAACTGCTGCTTGAGGACAAAACTGTCTCTTGAAAGCTATAGTGAATTCTTCCCAAGAGAAAGTAGAATACACATCAGATCATCTAGAGGTAATAAGAGCTTCCCACCAATATAGAGCTTCCCACCAATATAGAGCATCGGCCTTCAGCATCGCGGTTCCATATAACACTCTATCTTCTTCGGCACATTTGCTGGTTTTGAAGATGACTTCTATCTCTTTTAGCCACCTCATAGCCTTTACTGGGTCTCTTTCTCCTGAGTAAGTCGGAGGTTTGCAGCTCAGAAACATCTTATAATCACACTTCTTTGGCACCGGCATGACAGTAGGTGTAATGGGCATCTCGTCTTCCAGACTATGATCTGGTACTTCAGTTTCAGTGTGACGAGTTCGGTTAAACATAGCTTGTATATTTGCTTGCAGTCTTCCCATTTCAGCGGTCAGATCGTCCCTTGTAACAAATTTCGTGCCTTGAGATTGAACTCTACCTCCAGTTCTGCCCATACCTCGTTCTCCACCCCTTCCCCTTGTCCCGATTGTTGGATTCGTTCTATTAGGATTTCCTTCTCCCTCTCTATTCGTACGTCGAGTACCACTTGCCATTATGTAGATTTCAACAAGGTTAATATACACGTAAGCACATACCCCATATAATAAAGTTTTCCAGTTCAAACATGTACCTGTAAGTTCATGATTACACTGGCCAAATGTAATTTGAAATTACCTTACATGATGTTCCTTCTACCTTTTATATTTAGCATCCCAAGGTTCTAAAATAATAGGGACATCCTACTCCACATGCAGTTTAAGTCTAGGTATGGATCCAAATACCTAAATCCCTTAAACTAAGGCTCTGATACCATCTGTAACGACCCGGTTCCCAAACATACGACAAATAACATATTTTACATAACATTGTTTCATAACAAAAGATACATCATATAACATGTACGGTCCCTTAGTCTTTACAACCATAATAAGTATTTCATTACAAACTTTTTGCTAATTAATTTACATTATAACTAATAACAAAGTTATAACTGCAAAACACGTCATGATCTTCAAAAACATAAGTCTTCCAAAAGCTAGTCACAGATTACCCTTTTCACTTGCTCTTACTTGATCCACGACCTGGAATACATATTTTTAAAACAAAATGAGGATTAGACCTACTGGTCTAAGTGAGAAAATCCCTGTCAGTTTAAAATCATTTGCACAACCACCATATACATAACACAAATATGAATACCAATTATGACTCATGCATTGTGTACTTTCCTGTCTCATTCCCATGGCCATATTAGTTGGTTGCGAGCCAGCTGTAACATCTCGATTTTCTATATAAAGAATTACGTTTGGTCTATTAAAAATTTGGGTATAATTATTTGATAAGATTAATTTTATAGTTTATCCCCGAGTAAGTAATATTATGTATTTTATTGGAATAATAATAAAGGGGTAAACTTTAATTTTAATTTATAAGATGAGGGATTAAAGTTGTCATGTGATGAGAGTTTGGGGTTTGGTTGGTTAATGTGTAACAACCCAGAAATTTAATAAAATATAAGATTTAACATTTCAATCAAAAACGGTCCCAAAGTCTACAATACATCTAAATTACTCTAAACTCGCAGCGGAAACTACCTTCACAACTGAGATACTACAAGAAGCTCGGCGGTACTCTACAAGTCTTCACTATCTCTCGCCCCTTTGCCACGACCCAACCTTCCAATATCATCAGATGCAACTCCATACACGGTTAATACCTGAAAATGGTTTTTATTTTTGAAAAGCGAGGGTTAGACCATAAGGTCTAGTGAATTCCCTCCTAAAAGCGTGACCACAAAACATTTTTAGAAACACGTTTCCTTGCAAACAGTACTTAACAAGTTTGAGCTCAAACAAGGGTATACACCGTGGTACGGACCAATAACACCTTACAAAGCCAGGCACGGCAACTAATCACCTTACAAAGCCAGGGACGGCAACTCATCACCTTACAAAGCCAGGGACGGCAACTCGGGGGTCCTCCACTGTGCAACCCGACTCTACCACAAGCATAAACATTTAAAACATGCTTTAAAACTTACTCGAGGAATATCCTCCTTCCACATGTAAAATAACACTTTTCATGCATGAGAAAACATAAGATTCATGATGATCAAGTAACTCATTTCCAGTCATATCGATTCTTCGCAATTCATTTTAGAAGATAGAAATAAGGCATAAGGGAACTCACCTGATGCTCGGCTAAACGACTCACTACTTGGAGCTCACTTAAACACCAAACGATCACCTGAATTGGGGTTAACAAATGAGGTATTAGACTCCCCAATTATGCTCTAAAACATTCCCCATAATGTCCTAAGACAAACCCCTAAACCAAGCCTCGAACCCAAGCCCAAACGACCAACAAAGCAAAAACGGAAAACAAAGAAACAGAGCCTGGCGCCGATGGTGGCGCCGATCCATCGGCGCCGAGATCGGCGCGGATCTCTGGTTTGTTTTCCCTGCACGAATTTTCTTCCAAAAGCCAAGGGTTTCTCATCTCTAAATTCTCCCAACTCAGTTCTAATTCTCCCAAATCGACATCATGGATAAAAACAACATTAAGAACCAATTACCAACAATTAAAACAATATCTAATCCATTAAATCCATCTAATGATTCACCACTTTTATCCTCAAAAACTCAAAACTCCATTGAAGTCCAAAACCTTGCTAGAATCAACTTCCACCATTGAATTGGTGAAGGATTCTCAAAGAAGGTAACAAAACCCATAATCTAACTCTAGAATACTCCATTAATACTTCTAACTAAACATCACCACAAAGAGAAAGAAGATGTAGAAGGAGAAATTATACCTTGAAGATGCTACCATCAATCCTTGAAGCCTTCCTTCTTCCACACCCCCACATTAGGGTTTTGGCTCTCAAACCCTCTTCTCCCCCTTTCTTCTATCGATCCACAGAACCAAACACAAAAGAAATGAAGAACATAGGGTTTCCTCTTATTTAACTCTCTCATTTCACCCTTGAGCACTAAAGTTTCAATCTTCTCACTTTGGCCACCAACTTTCAATGCTAACTAGAAAAATCGGGTTATTACAACACTCCCCCTTTAAAAGAATTCCGTCCCCGGAATTCCTCATTGGAAAAGATGCGGGTGCCTTGCCCACATCAAAACTGACACTTCTCCAGAGTACAACCACATTCTGACTCAGTCAACCACCTCACTAAATTCGAAACCCGGAACCATGGGTGCATTCCCTTCAGTTCTTACGGTACCCTAACTCGTAGGCTACCGCTCCTACCCGATCGGCCTTGACAACATAAGATTAACTAAGACTTATCATGCATCTATACTTCTTTTAAGGAGGGACTCGGTTAAATCCTCCGCCACAACACGAGATTCATCTATCGGAGACAAACACACCTTAGACAGCTTGACACAAGACCAAACATGTACGTCCCGACGACTCACTACCCAAAATTCCTTCATTGCAATACTCTTCCCAAAGGTTCGCACACTTATGAAAGACAATTTACACAACGCTGCACCTTTTGGCATTGCTGTCAAGTTTATTACTTCCAAATTTACTCACTTAATCCGACATACTAACTTCACCTCCCCACGTTGGCGTGGAGCACAACCCACCAATCATTACTTGCCCCTCTCTCTCGACCTTCCCACATGCTGATACCACTTTCCTATTACTCGCCTAACCAAACAGTTGCACCAAGATCCTAACTTAGGGCATTCAACCAAGTCGTCTCGAAACGACACCAGTGTTCGACGTCACTACACATTCTTGATCTCCAACCTTTACTTCCTCGAACAATCCTTTCACACATGAGGAACCACTCACATTCCTTAAGGATTTCGCATCTACTACACCCCATTTTGACTAACATCTCATCACCTTCTTCAAACTTCCAATGATCCCAGAAACATGCTTACTTAGCGACTCTTACAACTAGAAACACTTGGTTTCTATTTTGGGTAACCACCCACCACCACTCCGTCATTCTATTCCTAACATACTCATACCACGACGTCAACTTACTCCCACGTGCTCCAACAATCTGGTTAACAAACTGAACACCTCATCTGAAACCCCCAAAAGGTTTCTATTCGATGTTTCCTCTCTTTCTAACATCACATCACTACGACACTAGCTGGCACACTTAGCTTGACAACTACGGTCACTACACATCCGAGCACTCTTGGCCCATAACATCACCCTGCAGACCAAATCTCTCATGATCATTCACACAATTCGAACTTGCCTTCACATCCTCCCGTATACACAATCGAGTCTATCTCGCTACTTAGTCCTTTCCCAACTTGTCGAACTATAACTCCCGAGTTCCTACATAACTCAAACATTCTCACTACCTTATCGACACGCTCACGAGGAGCATTCTCCCCAACAATACCGAATCTAATCCAAAGGTCTCTCAACCAGGGCACTCCATCCGACCACTTGTTTCCATTCTAACTTAATACGCTAAAGATGCCTCAAAAGAATGTCTCGCTAAAATGAGTCCACTTTTAGACCTGTCGCACGAACTTAGCTTCCTCAACCCTTTAACCATGACATACACAATGATCTCTTTCTCTTATGCCTTGCAAATAACAGTTCCTTAATTATAGTCCACCTTTCCAGTGTCTCCTGACATCTTCTCACCGCAAGCCTGTCTACACTTGATCTACCATACCGTCCTCAGTTCCTCTCGTGCCTACACAGAACGCCCATCACACTCCGCTACAACCCAAAAGAACGGTTTCTCCAAAATCATCAATCAAGACCTTTAGCCAAGTCCTCATAAAGTACTTAGCACCGAGAACTACCACGAGCTCCTAACTTTCCAACACAGTCGACCCACTCAATGCAAACAAGCCTTCACGATGCCATTACACACCCAAAAGATACTACTCCCTTCATGCTGCGCACAACCCCTTTTCATTTGAAGTATAAACGTTTCCCGACCTTACCTATCCTGGGTCTAGACGAACCACATGCCCAGGTCAACTCCCCAAAGCACACCCACTTCGATTACACTAATCATTTCGTTCTTATATGGCTCATCAAACCCCAAAAGAAATTACTTATGCAACCACGATCTATCACCTTTGAAACACTCACACAAGGTGGTCCAGCGTCATGCCGGATACACAACCTTCTCCGAACAACTTCTCACATCCTAGCACGAACACTCTCAAGATAACCACACTATAGCTACTTCTTCAATACCAACCTCCTGACAACTATCCAACCGAACGGTCACTGATTCAACAACGGCAATCGACATGCAATTGTCCAGTCGCATCACGACAGACAGGGATTCCCGAAGGGATCTATTTCTCCTAACTCCTCGAACAATTTCTCGTTCCTTGCCAACTCATCGCGATTTATTTCCGCTGTGCTAGACACTTTACGCGCAAGCGAATCATCAAAACCTCAATGGACATCACATCTACATTGGTGATCTTCCGTTCTCCTAATGCCCTAACTAGGTGTTCCTACACCATATCATTTACACATTCTTGGACGACCTCCTTCGCTTGCCCGCAACGGGTTCATTCTCACGATTCAGTTTCCTGACAACGCCTCTAACTTAAGACATGATAAACAGTCGCAAACCTCCATATCAATGGACTACATGTGAAGATTCCATTCGTCCTAGACCACCTAGATTCCTAACAGAATCCACTTCGTCCAACTCTTCATAACCAACTTATACCCCACCGCTCTCACTTGAGGAAACACAAGACCCCTTTTTTTTTAGCGTAGAAATTTAAGTACCCAAACATCTTAGTACCCCGACTCAAAGCCGATAACATTACATCAAGTAACGTAACGCTACTTATTACCATTTCACCAACAGAAACACTCTAACCATTCAACTTTTACTGCAGTTAAAACTATTCTCACATAGCCAATCGATAGCTAGAACTACAATCATACCGACATTCCTAAATTCACTGCCTGAGACTCCCGGTATTCACCCACTTCCTCTAACGGGAACACTAAGGTCATAACTCGACCACATCTTATCCAACTGAAAATTTTCCTCACCCAAAGCCTTTCTTCAACCTCAATCGCAATACCCTTCCCGACCTAGCGAGTTCATAGCCTTCATGCATAATGACACCACGATTGAAATCGTTTTGAACACCCTTTTTTTTTTAAAAAAAAAAAACAGTAGACACAAAATCATAAAACAAGCTTGAGTATGTATGACCCAACACCACTCAAGACGATTAGTAAAACGCAACGATCGCAAGGATCGCTCACAGGCACTCTTACGATACTTCGTACCCTTGTCTATCCAACTCGTTGCCGACACAACGGTCATCTCCAACGAAACCTTTTCCAATACGGCTAGAGAATTCAGAACGAAATCACTTACCCAAAGTGGGTCAGTTAACTCCAACACTCTCTTACATGAAAATAACGAGTCAGCACTCATTTTGTTTGTAAAACAAACCTCGCAATAAAATGTTTTCAATATTTTCGTAACGAAGATTCTCTCCACAAGAAAAACGTGAAATAATTCGTAAATCACTAAGCTCAAAGCTTTATCGTATAATGAAAACAAGTTTGTCTTTTACTTTAAAGAAAACACGCTCGCACGCGTCAACTCATTTCCCCAAAACAAGAAAACATATCATGCACGCACATGCTTTTTAACATGAAAGAGTCTCGTATAATAGTTTTAGCAGCAAAATGCATGGAATTCAATATGCAAAAGGAAGGCTATTCACTCTAACTAAGTCAATCGTTGCACCCACTTTAACTCTTCACTGGTACCATACTACAACCAACAACCGCTTCCTTACTTATGCTACAACTTGTAGCACAAGTGCTTCATAACCCTCCTGACTGATCACTCTTACGTGGTTTAACAATCGACCACTTAGCTCACCTTCTATTCTCATACATACCTCAAAACAACACTGATATCTTACAATCATTAACCTTGCTACTAAACCGTTTGACTAAGGAATCCGAGACTAGATTCCCTCACTCGATCTTGAATTGAAGGTTTTCAAGATGCCAACATACTTCTCACTTCCTATCCCAGAGAGTTTACCTCCAGACAGCTCATCAACATTCTAGACCACACTCCTTCTAGAAGTTACAAACACCACAATACAAGGGGTCTCCCACGACACATCAACTCTTTGCTATCAAGCAAAAGGTTAGAACCTTCTACATACTGCCACTCTCACCACCCATCCCGACAATAGCGATTGATTACACCCATGCACCTGTAAATCCATAATAGCATTGGCCAGATGCTACTTGAATTTACCTTACATGAGGGTTCTCACTACTATTGTCAAGATATCCTATGATCACGGTCATTCCTAATGGCTTCCTATATCTCAGTTGTGTCCCACTCTCCTCCACAGTTTAAGTTTAGGCCCATCCGGTCGCCTAAATCCCTTAAACTATGGCTCTGATACCATTTGTAACAACCCAGAAATTTAATAAAATATAAGATTTAACATTTCAATCAAAAACGGTCCCAAAGTCTACAATACATCTAAATTACTCTAAACTCGCAGCGGAAACTACCTTCACAACTGAGATACTACAAGAAGCTCGGCGGTACTCTACAAGTCTTCACTATCTCTCGCCCCTTTGCCACGACCCAACCTTCCAATATCATCAGATGCAACTCCATACACGGTTAATACCTGAAAATGGTTTTTATTTTTGAAAAGCGAGGGTTAGACCATAAGGTCTAGTGAATTCCCTCCTAAAAGCGTGACCACAAAACATTTTTAGAAACACGTTTCCTTGCAAACAGTACTTAACAAGTTTGAGCTCAAACAAGGGTATACACAGTGGTACGGACCAATAACACCTTACAAAGCCAGGCACGGCAACTCATCACCTTACAAAGCCAGGGACGGCAACTCATCACCTTACAAAGCCAGGGACGGCAACTCATCACCTTACAAAGCCAGGGACGGCAACTCGGGGGTCCTCCACTGTGCAACCCGACTCTACCACAAGCATAAACATTTAAAACATGCTTTAAAACTTACTCGAGGAATATACTCCTTCCACATGTAAAATAACACTTTTCATGCATGAGAAAACATAAGATTCATGATGATCAAGTAACTCATTTCCAGTCATATCGATTCTTCGTAATTCATTTTAGAAGATAGAAATAAGGCATAAGGGAACTCACCTGATGCTCGGCTAAACGACTCACTACTTGGAGCTCACTTAAACACCAAACGATCACCTGAATTGGGGTTAACAAATGAGGTATTAGACTCCCCAATTATGCTCTAAAACATTCCCCATAATGTCCTAAGACAAACCCCTAAACCAAGCCTCAAACCCAAGCCCAAACGACCAACGAAGCAAAAACGGAAAACAAAGAAACAGAGCCTGGCGCCGATGGTGGCGCCGATCCATCGGCGCCGAGATCGGCGCGGATCTCTGGTTTGTTTTCCCTGCACGAATTTTCTTCCAAAAGCCAAGGGTTTCTCATCTCTAAATTCTCCCAACTCAGTTCTAATTCTCCCAAATCGACATCATGGATAAAAACAACATTAAGAACCAATTACCAACAATTAAAACAATATCTAATCCATTAAATCCATCTAATGATTCACCACTTTTATCCTCAAAAACTCAAAACTCCATTGAAGTCCAAAACCTTGCTAGAATCAACTTCCACCATTGAATTGGTGAAGGATTCTCAAAGAAGGTAACAAAACCCATAATCTAACTCTAGAATACTCCATTAATACTTCTAACTAAACATCACCACAAAGAGAAAGAAGATGTAGAAGGAGAAATTATACCTTGAAGATGCTACCATCAATCCTTGAAGCCTTCCTTCTTCCACACCCCCACATTAGGGTTTTGGCTCTCAAACCCTCTTCTCCCCCTTTCTTCTATCGATCCACAGAACCAAACACAAAAGAAATGAAGAACATAGGGTTTCCTCTTATTTAACTCTCTCATTTCACCCTTGAGCACTAAAGTTTCAATCTTCTCACTTTGGCCACCAACTTTCAATGCTAACTAGAAAAATCGGGTTATTACAACACTCCCCCTTTAAAAGAATTCCGTCCCCGGAATTCCTCATTGGAAAAGATGCGGGTGCCTTGCCCACATCAAAACTGACACTTCTCCAGAGTACAACCACATTCTGACTCAGTCAACCACCTCACTAAATTCGAAACCCGGAACCATGGGTGCATTCCCTTCAGTTCTTACGGTACCCTAACTCGTAGGCTACCGCTCCTACCCGATCGGCCTTGACAACATAAGATTAACTAAGACTTATCATGCATCTATACTTCTTTTAAGGAGGGACTCGGTTAAATCCTCCGCCACAACACGAGATTCATCTATCGGAGACAAACACACCTTAGACAGCTTGACACAAGACCAAACATGTACGTCCCGACGACTCACTACCCAAAATTCCTTCATTGCAATACTCTTCCCAAAGGTTCGCACACTTATGAAAGACAATTTACACAACGCTGCACCTTTTGGCATTGCTGTCAAGTTTATTACTTCCAAATTTACTCACTTAATCCGACATACTAACTTCACCTCCCCACGTTGGCGTGGAGCACAACCCACCAATCATTACTTGCCCCTCTCTCTCGACCTTCCCACATGCTGATACCACTTTCCTATTACTCGCCTAACCAAACAGTTGCACCAAGATCCTAACTTAGGGCATTCAACCAAGTCGTCTCGAAACGACACCAGTGTTCGACGTCACTACACATTCTTGATCTCCAACCTTTACTTCCTCGAACAATCCTTTCACACATGAGGAACCACTCACATTCCTTAAGGATTTCGCATCTACTACACCCCATTTTGACTAACATCTCATCACCTTCTTCAAACTTCCAATGATCCCAGAAACATGCTTACTTAGCGACTCTTACAACTAGAAACACTTGGTTTCTATTTTGGGTAACCACCCACCACCACTCCGTCATTCTATTCCTAACATACTCATACCACGACGTCAACTTACTCCCACGTGCTCCAACAATCTGGTTAACAAACTGAACACCTCATCTGAAACCCCCAAAAGGTTTCTATTCGATGTTTCCTCTCTTTCTAACATCACATCACTACGACACTAGCTGGCACACTTAGCTTGACAACTACGGTCACTACACATCCGAGCACTCTTGGCCCATAACATCACCCTGCAGACCAAATCTCTCATGATCATTCACACAATTCGAACTTGCCTTCACATCCTCCCGTATACACAATCGAGTCTATCTCGCTACTTAGTCCTTTCCCAACTTGTCGAACTATAACTCCCGAGTTCCTACATAACTCAAACATTCTCACTACCTTATCGACACGCTCACGAGGAGCATTCTCCCCAACAATACCGAATCTAATCCAAAGGTCTCTCAACCAGGGCACTCCATCCGACCACTTGTTTCCATTCTAACTTAATACGCTAAAGATGCCTCAAAAGAATGTCTCGCTAAAATGAGTCCACTTTTAGACCTGTCGCACGAACTTAGCTTCCTCAACCCTTTAACCATGACATACACAATGATCTCTTTCTCTTATGCCTTGCAAATAACAGTTCCTTAATTATAGTCCACCTTTCCAGTGTCTCCTGACATCTTCTCACCGCAAGCCTGTCTACACTTGATCTACCATACCGTCCTCAGTTCCTCTCGTGCCTACACAGAACGCCCATCACACTCCGCTACAACCCAAAAGAACGGTTTCTCCAAAATCATCAATCAAGACCTTTAGCCAAGTCCTCATAAAGTACTTAGCACCGAGAACTACCACGAGCTCCTAACTTTCCAACACAGTCGACCCACTCAATGCAAACAAGCCTTCACGATGCCATTACACACCCAAAAGATACTACTCCCTTCATGCTGCGCACAACCCCTTTTCATTTGAAGTATAAACGTTTCCCGACCTTACCTATCCTGGGTCTAGACGAACCACATGCCCAGGTCAACTCCCCAAAGCACACCCACTTCGATTACACTAATCATTTCGTTCTTATATGGCTCATCAAACCCCAAAAGAAATTACTTATGCAACCACGATCTATCACCTTTGAAACACTCACACAAGGTGGTCCAGCGTCATGCCGGATACACAACCTTCTCCGAACAACTTCTCACATCCTAGCACGAACACTCTCAAGATAACCACACTATAGCTACTTCTTCAATACCAACCTCCTGACAACTATCCAACCGAACGGTCACTGATTCAACAACGGCAATCGACATGCAATTGTCCAGTCGCATCACGACAGACAGGGATTCCCGAAGGGATCTATTTCTCCTAACTCCTCGAACAATTTCTCGTTCCTTGCCAACTCATCGCGATTTATTTCCGCTGTGCTAGACACTTTACGCGCAAGCGAATCATCAAAACCTCAATGGACATCACATCTACATTGGTGATCTTCCGTTCTCCTAATGCCCTAACTAGGTGTTCCTACACCATATCATTTACACATTCTTGGACGACCTCCTTCGCTTGCCCGCAACGGGTTCATTCTCACGATTCAGTTTCCTGACAACGCCTCTAACTTAAGACATGATAAACAGTCGCAAACCTCCATATCAATGGACTACATGTGAAGATTCCATTCGTCCTAGACCACCTAGATTCCTAACAGAATCCACTTCGTCCAACTCTTCATAACCAACTTATACCCCACCGCTCTCACTTGAGGAAACACAAGACCCCTTTTTTTTTAGCGTAGAAATTTAAGTACCCAAACATCTTAGTACCCCGACTCAAAGCCGATAACATTACATCAAGTAACGTAACGCTACTTATTACCATTTCACCAACAGAAACACTCTAACCATTCAACTTTTACTGCAGTTAAAACTATTCTCACATAGCCAATCGATAGCTAGAACTACAATCATACCGACATTCCTAAATTCACTGCCTGAGACTCCCGGTATTCACCCACTTCCTCTAACGGGAACACTAAGGTCATAACTCGACCACATCTTATCCAACTGAAAATTTTCCTCACCCAAAGCCTTTCTTCAACCTCAATCGCAATACCCTTCCCGACCTAGCGAGTTCATAGCCTTCATGCATAATGACACCACGATTGAAATCGTTTTGAACACCCTTTTTTTTTTAAAAAAAAAAAAACAGTAGACACAAAATCATAAAACAAGCTTGAGTATGTATGACCCAACACCACTCAAGACGATTAGTAAAACGCAACGATCGCAAGGATCGCTCACAGGCACTCTTACGATACTTCGTACCCTTGTCTATCCAACTCGTTGCCGACACAACGGTCATCTCCAACGAAACCTTTTCCAATACGGCTAGAGAATTCAGAACGAAATCACTTACCCAAAGTGGGTCAGTTAACTCCAACACTCTCTTACATGAAAATAACGAGTCAGCACTCATTTTGTTTGTAAAACAAACCTCGCAATAAAATGTTTTCAATATTTTCGTAACGAAGATTCTCTCCACAAGAAAAACGTGAAATAATTCGTAAATCACTAAGCTCAAAGCTTTATCGTATAATGAAAACAAGTTTGTCTTTTACTTTAAAGAAAACACGCTCGCACGCGTCAACTCATTTCCCCAAAACAAGAAAACATATCATGCACGCACATGCTTTTTAACATGAAAGAGTCTCGTATAATAGTTTTAGCAGCAAAATGCATGGAATTCAATATGCAAAAGGAAGGCTATTCACTCTAACTAAGTCAATCGTTGCACCCACTTTAACTCTTCACTGGTACCATACTACAACCAACAACCGCTTCCTTACTTATGCTACAACTTGTAGCACAAGTGCTTCATAACCCTCCTGACTGATCACTCTTACGTGGTTTAACAATCGACCACTTAGCTCACCTTCTATTCTCATACATACCTCAAAACAACACTGATATCTTACAATCATTAACCTTGCTACTAAACCGTTTGACTAAGGAATCCGAGACTAGATTCCCTCACTCGATCTTGAATTGAAGGTTTTCAAGATGCCAACATACTTCTCACTTCCTATCCCAGAGAGTTTACCTCCAGACAGCTCATCAACATTCTAGACCACACTCCTTCTAGAAGTTACAAACACCACAATACAAGGGGTCTCCCACGACACATCAACTCTTTGCTATCAAGCAAAAGGTTAGAACCTTCTACATACTGCCACTCTCACCACCCATCCCGACAATAGCGATTGATTACACCCATGCACCTGTAAATCCATAATAGCATTGGCCAGATGCTACTTGAATTTACCTTACATGAGGGTTCTCACTACTATTGTCAAGATATCCTATGATCACGGTCATTCCTAATGGCTTCCTATATCTCAGTTGTGTCCCACTCTCCTCCACAGTTTAAGTTTAGGCCCATCCGGTCGCCTAAATCCCTTAAACTATGGCTCTGATACCATTTGTAACAACCCAGAAATTTAATAAAATATAAGATTTAACATTTCAATCAAAAACGGTCCCAAAGTCTACAATACATCTAAATTACTCTAAACTCGCAGCGGAAACTACCTTCACAACTGAGATACTACAAGAAGCTCGGCGGTACTCTACAAGTCTTCACTATCTCTCGCCCCTTTGCCACGACCCAACCTTCCAATATCATCAGATGCAACTCCATACACGGTTAATACCTGAAAATGGTTTTTATTTTTGAAAAGCGAGGGTTAGACCATAAGGTCTAGTGAATTCCCTCCTAAAAGCGTGACCACAAAACATTTTTAGAAACACGTTTCCTTGCAAACAGTACTTAACAAGTTTGAGCTCAAACAAGGGTATACACAGTGGTACGGACCAATAACACCTTACAAAGCCAGGCACGGCAACTCATCACCTTACAAAGCCAGGGACGGCAACTCATCACCTTACAAAGCCAGGGACGGCAACTCATCACCTTACAAAGCCAGGGACGGCAACTCGGGGGTCCTCCACTGTGCAACCCGACTCTACCACAAGCATAAACATTTAAAACATGCTTTAAAACTTACTCGAGGAATATACTCCTTCCACATGTAAAATAACACTTTTCATGCATGAGAAAACATAAGATTCATGATGATCAAGTAACTCATTTCCAGTCATATCGATTCTTCGTAATTCATTTTAGAAGATAGAAATAAGGCATAAGGGAACTCACCTGATGCTCGGCTAAACGACTCACTACTTGGAGCTCACTTAAACACCAAACGATCACCTGAATTGGGGTTAACAAATGAGGTATTAGACTCCCCAATTATGCTCTAAAACATTCCCCATAATGTCCTAAGACAAACCCCTAAACCAAGCCTCAAACCCAAGCCCAAACGACCAACGAAGCAAAAACGGAAAACAAAGAAACAGAGCCTGGCGCCGATGGTGGCGCCGATCCATCGGCGCCGAGATCGGCGCGGATCTCTGGTTTGTTTTCCCTGCACGAATTTTCTTCCAAAAGCCAAGGGTTTCTCATCTCTAAATTCTCCCAACTCAGTTCTAATTCTCCCAAATCGACATCATGGATAAAAACAACATTAAGAACCAATTACCAACAATTAAAACAATATCTAATCCATTAAATCCATCTAATGATTCACCACTTTTATCCTCAAAAACTCAAAACTCCATTGAAGTCCAAAACCTTGCTAGAATCAACTTCCACCATTGAATTGGTGAAGGATTCTCAAAGAAGGTAACAAAACCCATAATCTAACTCTAGAATACTCCATTAATACTTCTAACTAAACATCACCACAAAGAGAAAGAAGATGTAGAAGGAGAAATTATACCTTGAAGATGCTACCATCAATCCTTGAAGCCTTCCTTCTTCCACACCCCCACATTAGGGTTTTGGCTCTCAAACCCTCTTCTCCCCCTTTCTTCTATCGATCCACAGAACCAAACACAAAAGAAATGAAGAACATAGGGTTTCCTCTTATTTAACTCTCTCATTTCACCCTTGAGCACTAAAGTTTCAATCTTCTCACTTTGGCCACCAACTTTCAATGCTAACTAGAAAATCGGGTTATTACATAATGCTATTTTGATACACCGCCTCTTTTGGGACAAAAGAAGGGAATGAGATATTTCTCATTATCTCATTGTGTGTGTGTGTTTTCACGGCAGAGAGAAGAAGAGAGAAAGAAGAAGAGAAAGAAAGAAGAAAATCAATTTCTGGTTGATTGGAGTTCTTGTTTTGAATCTTTGATTTTGCAAGAAAAGTGGGTTTATTTTCATTAAGGTGAGTTCATCTCATTTTGAGTTATAAACATTAAAATTTGATGATTTCGGTGGTGTTATCTTGCTTATATGTTATAGAACTGTTATAAGGACGTGTATTGCATTTAAGGATGAATTATTGAGACTGTTTGATGAGAAAATAAGAACACAGCCGTAGTTTCCGGATAAAAAGAAAGTATCCGAAAACCCCTGATCGATGGTATCCGGACGAAGCTCAACATCCGGTAAGTTTTCTTTTCAGCAGTTTTCGGATGAAAAAGATACCGGATGGTATACGGATTACCTTGGTTTTCGGATGTCATCCGGATTGTATAAGTTTCCGGTAAATATCCGGATAGAATTAGTATTCGGTAAATTGTGTGTATCCGGAAAGTTTGTGGTGTCTGGTAACCTTGTTGTCCAGACAATTCTGATGTCCGGATATAGTTTCCGGATGTGCTATCTGATTTAGTTTTCTAAAAATTTCTAGGGGAACCCCCGTGTTAAGTCGCCGAAGGGGGGACAATTGAGGATGAGGATACAATAGGTTATTTAATATTCTTAGAGTTGAGAATATGATACGAGAGTGGCGTGATATGTTGTTATGTATATACGTTAGTAAAGTGTAATGGATCCGTAGACACTAGTTTTATTTGATAACGTAGGATAGGCAAAATATAATTGCTATTCCTATTTATATTGGAATGAAATGAATAGGCAAAGTAGAATTGTTATTCATATTATTGAATAGGCAAAGTAGAATTGCTATTCATGTAGAAAGGAGGAATAGGCGAGGTATAATTGCTATTCCCGTGTATCCTTGGAAATGATTGAATAGGCAAAGTACAATTGCTATTCACATTGATTGATTGAATGGGCAAAGTATAATTGTTATTCATGTTGAAAGAATAGATAGGAAAAGTAGAATTGCTATTCATAGTATTGGATAGGCAAAGTAGAATTGCTATTCACGTTGAATGATTGAATAGGCAAAGTAGAATTGCTATTCACGTTGAATGAATGGATAGGCAAAGTAGAATTGCCATTCATGTAGAAATGAGGAAATAGGCAAAGTAGAATTGCTATTCACGTTGAATGAATGGATAGGCAAAGTAGAATTACTATTCATGTAGAAATGAGGAAATAGGCAAAGTAGAATTGCTATTCGTATTGGCTGTAGTGAATAGGCAAAGTATAGTTGCTATTCGGATTTGAATTGTGGAATCATGAATTAGACAAAGTGTAAGTATTGTTTTCATGTGTTTTCGACGGATTAGAAATAGGCAATATATAAGTGCTATTTCTACTTCCATTCTAAGGAGAAGGTATGGAGATTGAATGTAAGTCTTTAGGCTTGATCGATAAACTAGAATCCGTGAGGATTCGTAGTAGGCTATTGAATATGGTGATATGACTTTATGAATGGTAGTTATACTTATGGAATTGAGTATGATTCTGTCAGTATGAGACGAGTATGAGTATGGTAAGAATGGTAATAAACCAGGTTTGATTATATGCTTTGATTATATGAGTTTTCAAAGTTGTTAATGTTTTTAATTTGAAATTGAATGTTCTCACTAGGCGTTAGCCTAATCGTTTCAAATGATGTTTTCTTACCAGGTACTAGCTCGGGAAAATAAAGGGATGTGGAACGAGAGCTTTTGGATTAGCGGAGAAGTTAATAAATACTGAGGTTTTAATGGATTTCTTATATAACCTTGTTAATCTGATTATAGTGACATGATTAGATTAATAGGTTATTTGAAGAATTTCATATTTGTAAATGTGACTCTCATAGTAAGTCTCCGCTTATGTATAAAGTTTAGAAAGTTTATGTTTAAATCTTGTTATAAATTGAGGTTTAAATTAGCCCTGATTTTAGGGTGTTACACCAACTAATCATTTTACTCCGCTGCACTAATATACAGCCAACTCCGTTGTCCTTCCGTACAGCCAAACTCCACCGGTCCTAAGCCCGGCCAACGTGCACTCGTGTAGTGTAATGCTCGTATAAATATAATATACACCTCAATATATCATACTTCATACATATGCACATAATTAAACTAATTATCACATTCCCAATCCACATATATGTATTCCAGTTTGAAAACATTTTAAAGTAAAACTCACCTATTTGCTTATCAAAAACGCTTCCAAGCTTTTCTCAAAACGATTCAGCTTTCACCCCAATTTCACAGAATCTGAAACAATTAGATACAATTATCTCTTTACCAAATGGAACACATAAGACTTACTAGGGCTAAGAACTCTAGATAAATTTATATAACTCTTGTCCTCAAATGTTTCCTCCAAACCCGAACTTAAGTCGGGTCCACAGTATTTCAAGTCCTCATTCATACCCTATCCAAGAGTCGACAAAACACACAGTTATCGGATACTTAAAAGTATCTGAAATCTCAAAAGTGACCGGACAACTTAAGTTTCCGGACACCATGAACTATCCGGACAACATACTTTCCGGATACACACATCTTACCGGATGTATGACTCTTTCCGGACAACATACATAATCCGGATGACATCCGGAAACCAAGGTAATCCGGATACCATTCGATATCTAATTTCTTCCGGACACTATTAAAATAAACTTACCGGGTAATTGTCTGTCCGGATACCTTTAGCACAGGGTTTCCGGATATTTCATCTTCCGGACACTAGCAAGGAGGAATTACCGGACACATTCAAAATCGTCCGGAAACCTCTGACTGTTTACCAAAACTTCTACCCAGAATCAATTAACTGCTACAAATCGAAAAATTGAGAAATCTAAACCGATACGAATCTACTACTAACTATTACAAACATAAAACATAAAGGAAACATACCTCAAAATCACTTCCAAGTAAACCAATTGAAGCCCTAACCTTATTCTTCTTCTTTTTCTTCTTTTTGTCTCAAAACACACACACACACTGATTTTTTTTTTCTGAAAGTATCTGGAGGCTTAAGGGGTAATATTAGACCAATTTTACCATTTTGAACTTGAACTATTCACTAATGACCAAAACACCCTTAACTTATAAATTAACCCAAACTTACCCTAAACATTCAATTTTAAAGTTAACTAAATTTAACGGAAGGAGATTTTAACTAACGAACTTACCCGGGTTATTACACAATGGTTAAAACTTAATGAAACCAATTGAGAAGTGATTAGGGACAAATATGGAAATTTGAATAAGCGTCTACCATCTTTGACTTTTTATTTTCTTTTTTAATTAAAAAACTTTTACCCCTTAAAGTTTAAAATAAATTATCTTAAAAATTACTAATATTTTAATCAAACAAATTATATCAAAAAAACGAGAATTTCGTGCTCTTCGATATGACATCCATTTCGATATAGTTTTTTCTTCATTTTAACCGTTTTTACGTGAAATGCTATGTATGTGTTATATTCAGTATGAATACGTATGCACGTTTCCTGCTGTCCATATTCAGTATGAATAACAAAGGAAAACGTTCATTCACTATTCATGACGAATAACACAGTATTCAAAATGAATAATACAACATTCAGGATGAATAATACACGAATTCCTAATTCATGTATTATTAAACATGAATCATGTATTATTCACCTTGAATGTTGTATTATTCATCCTGAATGATACATTATTCATGATGAATAATATATGAATGACCCGTGAAGGTGTGTGAACACATGACACACTCTCTTTTGTTTTTCGATTCACAACCGAGACTTAGTTTTATTCTGTATGAATATGTATACACATCTCCAGGTGTCCACATTCAGTATTAATAACAAAGATGAACGTTCATTCACTATTCATGATGAATAATACAATATTTAGAATGAATAATACAGTATTCAGGATGAATTATATAACATTCAGGATGAGAAATAAACGAATTCATGAATCGTGTATTATTCACCCTGAATGATGTATTATTCATACTGAATGATACATTATTCATGAAGAATAATAAATGAGTGACCCATGAAGGTGTGGAGACGTGACGCACTCTCTTTCGTTCATCGGTTCACAATTGAAACTCGATAGGTTCCCGATTCATCTTGATGGATGTTGGGTTACGGTAATGAAAACACGATGCCTTAGGACGTTGAAGAAAGTTTTGTAGAAGGTGATGTCAAGATGTTGTAAATATTCGAACGTACATAAATATTCATAATGAATATAACACATATATGACATTTCACGTAAAAACGGTTAAAACAACAAAAAAAACTATATCGAGATGGATGTCATATCGAAGAGCACGGAATTCTCGTTTTTTTGATGTAATTTGTTTGATTAAAATATTAGTAATTTTTAAGATAATTTATTTTAAACTTTAAGGGGATAAAAGTTTTTAATTAAAAAAGAAAATAAAAAGTCAAATATGATAAGCGTAAGTTTAAATTATTTTCTTTTTTTACCCATAATCACCTTAATTAATAATTTCAATTAAAAACTATATTTAATATGAGTGATTGGATCAATAGAGATGGAAGGGCCAAGATTCGTTTAAACGTTCACAATTGAATTTGAGTTCACATTTGAACTTTCCTCTCTATATATATATATATATATATATATATATAGTTGCGTCTTGCTTTTTCAAAGGTAGCAGTAAAATGTATAAATTTATAATTATAATTAGTTAGGAGAAAATGAAAGTATATGTATGAATTCCTAGCTTGCTGATGCATGGGTTTAGTAAATCATGTAATTACTGTGTAGCTAATAAAAGAGATGTGTTCCGGGTGGGAGTGAGATGAGATTAAAAGTAATCAAAGATTCCAATCTCTTTCTTATGTTTTTCACCTAACCTTTTTTTCTCATCCGATGCTTCGCTTACAATATATGATATGCATTTCGAAGTATTAAGCAAAAGGTACGTTTTGCTCATCAACTTGTTCCTCCTGCTCACTCCGGTTGCTAGCAAACTTACTCAGATTTCCAAGCAATTAATTCTACTGAATAATAAATACTTCCATTTGAAAAAAAGAATGGTGGATGCACATTTCCAAAAACAAATATAACAACATTGATAAAGAAATACAAGAACCACGTACGTACCCCTCTTTAATCTGAAAATTAGAATCGATCTTAATTGATCTCTGTCATTTAAAGTTAAGTTGCATTCATTTTGGGATTTTGTAATGGTTATTAAGGCTTTAATTAGCACAAGTGCAAGAAGCTCATATCTATATAAAAGAAAAAGAAAAAGAAAAAGGAAAAGGAAAAGGTATATTGAAATGAAAATGATACATACAAAGATAGAGGTAGTGGTGAATGGTTACACATGATGAAACCATCGTCCAAGTCGAAGCTGCTTTAATGGAGGACCAATCTCCGGCTTCCCCTTTTGTGGACACTTCCACTTTCCAGTTATTTCAAAGTTTGTAACGTCTGCTAATGTCTTCCTTTCATTCTTTTTCTTTTTCTTATTCTTATTCTCACCAATACCAATACCAATACCAATACCAATACCAATACCAACAAACGATGATGAAGCTATCAACTCATTATCTTCTCTTTTCCTTTTCACTGAAACAAAACCATTTGCTTCTACTTCTACTTCATCTTTTACTTTTATTTCAACATTCCCAAATCTGCTACCAACTGGGCTCTCTTTTTTTGTCCAACCATTGTCCACCTCTTCCAAGCTTTGATTGCAAATCAACTCATCATCGCCCTCCTTCCTCTTTCCAATTCCATTACTACAACACTCCATCATGCTCATGCTTTCTTTACAAACTAGCACATCCTCCACTGCTGGAGATTCATATGCATAGCTTGAAAACCACTTGTCAATGCCAGGAGGTTCTGATTTATAATTCAACACACAACAAATTAATAATTAAACATCATCTTTCAAAAACATACCATTACAAATTGCACTGCTCCAACAATAATATTCAAGTATATATATATATATACTTCATGCATACCAGGGGAGAGCAAAGGCGAGTTTGGCAAGTCTGAAATCTAAAAAACAACAGAAATTAGAAAAATTAATTAATTCATCCATCCTTTAATGAGCACAACTCCAATACTCTCACTTGGATTTAATTTCTTGATGTTAACAAGGGACGAATCTAGTAATGTTCCTAAATGAAAATCAAGATTAATTGAGAATATGAAAATCAATAATCATACCTGGTTGGGACACTGATTGTTATCTTCCTCAGATTGGTTGCATTTGACCAACAACGTACTTGATGTTGTTGTCCTTTCCATCATGCCATCTTTTTTCCCACCTCTGATTGAATTTTCCACCATACCTCTCATGAACTCCTCTTTGTAATCTTGGCTTTCTTGATGATCGGAAAATCCAAAATTATCATTGGTTTCCAGCACAAGGGATTCGTATTCATAACTTGAGAACCAATTCTTGATGTTTGGAGGCTCTGATAGAAGCAAACAGAAATTAGATATCATACATTGTTGCCTTGGAAGCAAAAACCTGAATCCTTCAACTACACACTCCCTTCTATTATAATGTAATTTCTTTACTCAAAATAACAAACAATCCATTGCTTAAAATTTTCAGCCTTGATGTACATACCAGAAGGAGGCAACAAAGAATCTGGATTGCCCAATCCCTAACAAAGAACAGATACAAGAAATTCAGGACTAGAACAAAAATAAAACAGCAACGACAACGATGACAGCACACAAGCAATAAAAGAGGACTATAAGACCATCTCCAATGGAGTCACTAAATCTTACACCAAACACTAAATTTGATGTAAAAAACATTATTCACATCTCCCATGGGGTCTCTATTTTCCACACTAAATTTTGGTGTAATGAATAGTATTACACTATATTTGGTGTAACACTATTCATTTACACTACTTTTACATCACTTTTAAAAAATAGTGTTACCCATCGGAGATGATTTACTATTAACACTAAAATTTAGGGGTTGTTTGTTTACCTATTAATGGTTCAATTAAGAGGCAAAAAAAAGTCTGTCTCTTAATGGTTCTAAAACCCTCTAAATGATTTAGCATTTTGGGTCTCCCTTAACCATTCAGCACCATGATTTCATTCTAAACAATTACCAAACAATCATATTTCTTTTTACACTATATCATAAAAGTCTCTTAATCATTTCTTTTTACACTATTTTTGAAATTTGGTATAAAATACAGTGTGACCCATTGGAGATGCCCTAAGCATATATGATATAAGGCTACTAGTTTAGTTATCCAAAAGAACCCCTCCGCCTTCCATCAAATTATTGTAGTCCATTTATTCTGCAAAAAGTCAACCCGAAACTTTCCACATTGACTTTTAAAATTTTAGATGGTTTTTTTGGATAAAGTGTCGTATTGTTTTGTATGTCCCTGTGTCAAAGCAAATACAAATCGTGGAGGCTAATTATGTTATGTGAGTGCCAGCTTAATACTCCAAGGCGAGAAAACCAGTAGGATAAATTTAAATCACAGAAGAAAGGATGGTTGTGGTACCTGACAGGCAGAATCGTGTTCTTGAAGCAGGTTAATTGATTTTTCTGCCGGAGAAACTCAGTAATCAGATAAATATGACTGATGATTTCATGAAGAAGAAGAAGAAGAAAAGCAACAGCAGAGTCACCTGATTCCTTTAAATCTGCGACTTTATCGGCAATCGGAAACATCTCTTCTGTTCTAGGTCTCATGAGCTAATGCTTTTGGGTTTTGAATGATTAATGAAGATTGAAGAAGGAATCGGATGGTGAAATTTTGGAAAGAAAACCCGGGCGGGCATCCGTTTTGGCGGGAGAATTTCAAGAATAGAGCTCAAAATGGATGGCCCAACCCAAGACAATAGCCCAAAAGCCCCAAACCGGTGGGTAAATTCAAAAAAATTGCCAATATTCTTATTTTATTTTAAACTTGCAAGCAAAACTACTATTTTGAATTTAAAAAGTACTTGTAGGTTTATAGCATCTCCAATAGCTTCTCTAAAATAAAATAAAAAAACATTTTATGCAAATATGAAGCAATTTTTGGTATCCATGATCCCACCAATTTGCACATCTTTTTGGTGTTAGGGTTGAAGTTGTTCTTCCATTGCTTAAGAAGAAGGGTGTTTGAACCACATGGGATCCAGTTTTCACTTGTTAAATTTCAAATAAGTCTTTGATCCAATGTGGAAGCAATATGTTTTATATTTAACTTGTAGAAATGAATTCGAGCGTAAGGGTAGTTTCTAAGGAAGTTTTAGTTTGATGGTGTGTGTATCCAATGTAGGGACTGTAGTCACCTTGAAAGAGTCAAGGTAAAACATCCAACAATAGCAGATTTTGTGTCATTTTATTATATATTCCAAACTTTGATGTTAATAGAAAGAAATAATTGAAATGAAAGGGAAAAAAACTCAAACCAAGTGGTGGAAAAGTTACTACTAATCAAACACTTTATATACTACATTGCTTAACACTCCCTGATAAGTGCCTCCAATGGGATAAAATTCTGATTTGGAAGCTACATTCACTCCAAGTAGATTCCTTCGCTTGATGAATGTGTAGATCTTCAACAACTTAGTGAGTATGTATGCGACTTGATACAATTCAACTGGTTTAAATGTTATTCATAGTCGATAAACTAGGAGTTATGAATGGCTCACATTTCTAATTCGCAATTAATGTTTCATCATAAGTTAAAGATATGGGTATTCCTAGTTGTAATCAAGTGTTTGAGATTTGTGTGTATCTATGAGTGTAAAGAAGTGATAGATGTTAACTAAATTAAACATCTAACATGATTTAACATCAAGATCATCAACATATTGTTAAAACCCATACTGTTACAGTAAGTTTTCTGCTACTTTAGCAATATGGTCTAAATTTGATGTTGCTTATTCCTTCTCCTAGCTCTAGCTGTTGATAAGGTTGCACTCCTACCTTGAGCTATTGATAAGTATTGCTTTAGTATCCTTTGTAATCTTTTGTAATTTTTAGTTGTTTTTCATTCTTTAGGTTTGGCTATAAAAGCCTTGGTTTGTTCCATTTGAATGCAAGAAAAAAAGTTATTCATCTAAAAAATATTATCTGATAGGGTTAATTTATTAACTCTATTTTAACCGTTGTTAGTAGAATTACCTATACTATGGACCCAATGGAGTCCAACCACTTTTAAAGAAATCTGAGCCGTTTAAATTCAAGCCAACTTTTGATCTGGACCGTTTAAATTTAATAAGCCATCCATTAAGCCATTCATTAGGAGCTGATTACTAACTCTCGGCCCACTCCCCTCTCCTCTCACACACAAACAGACAAACTCTCCCTGGTTTTCTCTCCCACGTCTCACAAACCCCTCTCCTCTCTTCACGTTCTCCCCAAATCAACTCCCGCAACCACGATTCAGCGGATTTCTCTCATGGAGACCTATAAATGTAGATTGTTGTACCCAAATTTCTTAAACGATTTCTTTCCAGCCTCTGTCGATTTCTCCCAAGTTATCAATCTCATTTAGCTTCTGAATTTGATAGGTCAGATTACAATATGCAGCCCCTACTCACTTCACTTGCTCTGGTTAGGGTTTCGATTTTTTACCAGTTGTTGTTACATTGGTTGTTTGAACTCTTGGTAATTGTTTTTTTCTTTTTGAAATTCTCTGTTTTTTTTTTGCCGATTTGTGTTCTTGGGTAACTGTTCATTTGTTTTTTTTCCAATTTGTGTTCTTGGAAGTTAGTACAAGTTGATTAGGGAAGAACACATGTTTCATCTTGGTTAATTGTTGATTTTAGTCAAATAGTATCTCAAATTTGTTCATCTAAATCTACCATTATGTATCTATTTGCTTGATGGATTTTCTACAGCAATTGATATGCTGTATTTTGCAGATTCAGGGATATACCAATCAGATCCACGTCACACCTCTCTTGCTTTCCATCTGTCGGAGGTGGTGGTGGATTCAAATTTGATTTGTCCCTGGCGTTTTCTTATGAGATCATTTGGTAAGTTCGATCTACCCGGCCTTTGATTTTTACGGTTTGTTGAACAATGATATAATGTTCGTTATAAGTTTATGAATTTGTGTTTGTTTTAGTTTTAACGAATTTTGCATACTTGAGTTTTGTGTTTTCTTAATTCTTAGCAAATTAATTGTTTAGCAACTTTCGTATAACTTTCACTTAAATGATTTTAGATGGGATTTTTAGAGAAAATGAAGAATCAAACAACTGAGACTTTGAAGAAGAAAAAAACATTTTGAACACAAATGTTATGAAAAAGTATCCCATCATAAGTTTATTAATTTTGAATTTATGATCATCATTGGTCTTTTATTATTGGTGACTATTGATTCGGTATTTGTTGAAAGATCAATTAATTTTTTTAGATAAATTGTTTGTTATTTATTTGATTCCGGCCACATATTGATAGGGTAAAACTGAAGGAACAAATGGTGTTTATATAAAATGTACACAAGACACTTTAATACATAAGACAGGGAAAATAAGGCATGTTATGTTTATCTTATAAGATTCGTTTGGATATCATACCTTATATAAGATTAATGGGGTAATTCTATTCAAACGGTAATTTCAAATTGTTTAGGGGACAACTAAAGCACCTCTCAATTTCCAAGGTTCTTGCTTTAGCAAGAGAACCCGGAAAAAGGGAAGTTCCTTCATGTTTATAACAACAATCTGCAGTTCAGTTGTGTCTTAGTACATGACTGTTGTTCAACTTGCGGAAGCAGACTGCTGTCCATAAACTATTGATTTTTAGCCAAATTCAAGAATTTGCTTTCGGGTTTAATAATGGATACGTTTGTGGGTTGTAGTAATCTTTGTCAATGGTGTTATCTGATAACCGGTTTTTCAGGTCCATTCTTGATTACTTTTCTGAGCTTCCATTGATGGTTGTGGATCTTGATTCAAATTACATAACAGGATCGATTCCGATAAGTTTATGGAGCTCGACAAATTTAATGGAGTTATCAGCTGCAAATAATCAGTTGGAGGGTAATCATCTTCCTCAAGAAATTGGGGAAACCGTAGTACTCGAAAGGTTGATTCTTGGTAACAACTGATTAACCAGAGAAATCCCAAAGGATATCGAAAAGGTTATCTTCGCTTTCTATTCTTAATTTGAATTCGAATCATTTTAGTGGTTTAATTCCTGTTGAACTTGGTGAATGCATATCTCTTACTACATTGGATCTTGGTGGCAACAGGTTCAATGGGTCGATTCCAGTGGAACTCACGGGTTTGTGTGAATTACATTGCTTAATACTTTCAGATAATAATCTTTCTGGTTCAATTCTGTTTTCGAACAATTCATGATGTTTCAGTCAAGTTGGTATTTTGGATTCGAGCTTTGTTCAGCACCATGGTTTGTATGATCTTTCCCACAATCGGTATACTAGATGAATTTGGAGCTTAATCTGACAGGAAACAGCCTTTCAGGGTTACAATTGGGAGCTTAATTGGGCTGGCACATCTGGTAGGAAGTCTTTCTGAGCTCGAGTACTTGGACTTTCCAAGCAAGCTCTCGGGATGTATTCCTGATAGTTTATGCGGTGTTTCGAATTAGAATGTCATGAATTTGGCTGGAAGTCGATTAGAAGGCCCGGTTCCTAGAAATGATATTTGTGGGAATAGATCAGGTCGAGTAATATGCATCATATTTTAAATGTACCCAAGTACTACTACCGATTGTAATTTCTCTTTTCTATAAACAAAATTTTCAGATTCTTTTTTAATGAGAAATTGCATCAATTTTTTCCCATTTCCAATAAAAGTTTGTCCTTGCAGGTAAACTCAAATACAATGCGGGTCCGGCAGGTTTGATGGTACAAGTAAAAATCCTTGTGTTTTGGGTAAAAAAATTTAATTTGTGGTCGGTAATGGCCATCTTAATTTTTGTAATTCTTTAGTCCTTTACAAATAAATAAATTGATTTCATAACTATGAAGTGAATCAAACCATTGATTTGTTTCAACTTTTCTTATTATTAATGTATATAATGAAATTGATTAAAAAAACATTCAGAGTGATGTGTAGACTATAATAATATATTAACTATGGAGCATGGACAGCACTTGGTTAAGACTTTACTAAATGCCACCAAAAAGCCATTACATGTCTGATACAAATCCACAAAAGCAATTCGGATAAGGTACAAAATTTGTATTTAAAGTAAATAAATCGTATATAATATGGTTCAATTTGTCAATTTATGCATAATTGATTTTTATTGCTCGCATGCCACATGGCCTTAAAATTAGCGTCGAGAGGGTCAGAAGATCGAGAATAGACTAAAGATTAATGAAACATAACTTTTGAAATGATATCATCAAATAATTAAACGTACCCGACCAACGGACGGGTATAATACAAGTATTTCAAATCAAGTGCAAGATTGAAAGTCCAATGTTGTCACCGTTTACGAATTATGTGTGTTACCTTGTGTTCAAGCTTTTAGAATGGGCTGTATTGTCCTGGTATAAATGATGACAAAGACCGACAGTCTTACCCGATAATTATGAGTGACGACCCTTACCCGATAAGCGTTTACCGGATAAAAATGTTGCATACGATGTTATTTTAATGGACTAAAATTTTATCTGTCAAGCTAAGTAAAGTGTTGATCATTACCGGTAAGTGCATAGTGTTGGGTAAACGACCCCTTAATCTACTTTCCAAAACAAGCTATAATATAGAGACATTAATCAATAATCACGATACCGGTTCACATCAGGTAGTTCCTAGAGAAGAATTTTGCCATAATATGTGAGTTTTGTAGATTAATCTGGATTCATTCCGTTCACACGAATTTGAGAAAAGAAAGATTAAAAGAAAAATAAAATGACATCTAAAGATTTACACGTGAATCTAAATTAGTCATGTCGTGTATCTAAAAATCAAACTAAATTTCAAGGTGTGCTAATATGCATTATTCATGTTTGTCTGATTTTTCTTATGAGTTGACATATCACTTTAGATGATAAACCTATAACAATTGAGCTTATTGATACATAGATTAAAGTCAAGAAAGCTTCTTACTTGACTAGAAAAAAACATTCGACAATGATGAAACGAGTGACCAATCAAAGGACTGATTATATATTAAAGTCATGTTGTATACCCGACTGGAAAAAAACACTCGACAATGATGAAACGAGTAACCAATCAGAAAACTGATTATATATTAAAGTCATGTTGTATAGCCGACCAATGAAAATTTGCAATGTGTTTGGTTTGATTATTGCTTTTGACTTGATTATTGCCTTTGGTATTATAATCAATAAATATTGTTTACAAATCTAACTTACCCTATTAATAGCCGAAATTAGTATCCTTACGTGGGGTTGTCATGAGAGATATCACCCAACTTTGTCCTTACATTTACTAGAACTTTACGTCATGTTGTATACCCGGCCACCGGACGGGTATAGCACTAGTTTTAGTCTGTTTTATTTGCCCAAAGTCCAAAGTTGAGTCCTTTTTATTAGCTTTTTAGCATTCTCTATATTTTAGGTGTCAAGCATGATTTAATGGTATAATCTCTGTATTTTGGATCTCATTGGGCATGTTTCGATTGATTACAGAATTTGGCTGGGCACTACTGCGGAAATGCTATAGGAATGGATGATGCAGGAGTGCCGCAGGAGTAAGCAGCTGGGCCCTTTTTGAAGAAACTTTGGGCCGAAGCCTCTTTTGATGACAAGACTGGAGCTGACTTTTTGGAGGGGACATGAAGTACATTAGGACATCAGTCTTAATCACCTTTTAGTTGCTTAATCCCCAAACAACTCCCCTATAAATAGATGCCTTCTATGTCTTTGTAAACACATGCTTTTGGAGTTGAAAACACTTAGATTCTCCACAAGTGCTTAGCTTTTCTCTCTAGTTTTATTTACCTCTTAATTATTGTCTAGTTACCTCTTATTATTCAGACCTGTGGTTACGATTTTCTGTTATTGCTAAAGCTTTCGGTTTCAAGGTTTAATCTAAGTGGTTCGAAGTTAATTTATTGTGTTTAGTTTCCGATTTTTGCAAGTTTCCAAGTTCGTGATATTGTTTACGTTACTCACTCAATTTCTCAAGATTCGTGATTTTAGTTTGAAATTCCTTCCTTCTAAAATTCGTGGTTTTTGGTCTTTAAGTTAATATTTCCAAGTTCCAACGGTTTCAAAGCAACAAGTAGTTTTGTGACGTAACTTGCACGACAAGTTTCCATAACTTGGCGAACAAGTTACCACGTAGTTGTTTAGTCTTGTTTCCTTGCATCTTTAGTTCTTATTTCTGTCTTTATTTTCTTGTTGTTGAAATTCCTATATTTAATTCCTCTTTTTACATTTATGTACTTTACTTTATTGCAATTTCTTTTCAGTATTTTCCAGTTATGTCTTCTACATTTCTTACACCTTTCGCAATAAGAAATCAAGCCATGATGGGCTAATCGCCTGAGCTTGGGGTGTAAAGCAAAGTTTAGATGTAAAATCGATGTGAAAGTAAAGAGGTGTATTTAATATAACATTGTATCTAACTATTTGTTTCAGGTGATTAATCTTACATTGAAGATTGCATTTAATTGATTAACAACTAATTTTATGTATGAAAATGCATTAACATCCAGTGTTAAGGTTAAAATTAATTAACTGAAATGATAAGAGAAGACTACAGAAGACTACTATATAGTTTTAATACCTGACAAGTATTATACTCTTACGGTGTAGGATGGTAACTCTGTGTTGTGCTAGGATTCACGAAGTCTAACATAAATGATATCGTATCGATCGCACGCTGACCAGTGTTTACACTTGGGAGGCCGTTTGAACCAATAGTTGATACTGTGGCAGTCCTATAGCACTTGTGCTGGAGGACTGGCTGAATGGTATAATACCTCTTTGCTAAATCACTTGTTTTCATCTTTATGGAGCTTTGCACCCTGTGCTTCTTCTCTAGAATTGATTTTTAGCTGATAACTCAAACCAACCAATCAAACAATCTGTTTTCGAAATCGCCATCTGAAATCGGTTTTTAAAGACTGAACTTTTGAAAAGCTTTCACAAGTTTTCCTTGTGGATCGATATCTGGTACTTTTACCATTATTACTTGTTATGAGACGATAGTAGTTCAAGGTGTATACTTGCACTGAGTTCTATTTTAAGTGAATCTCGAAGGTTGCATAAATCTTACAACAAGTTTTTGGCGCCGCTGCCGGGGATAACTTCGCTGAAAGATTTTCTCTTTAAAGTAAAGTTTTTAAGCTCTGATTTTTCTACCATCTTTTTGAAAATCAGTGCATGCCCAGAATATTGCACGAAGAACTTTTTCAATTTGATCCTGAGATTGAACGTACTTTTAGACAAAGAAGGAAAGCACAAAGAGATGTTTCAACTCTAAACTCTCCAATGATGTCTGAAAATGAGTACACCTCGGATGAAGGTGAAAATAACTTCGAATTTGGGCCGGATGGACAACCTGTTAATATACGACCCAATAATGGAGGGATTCCCAATAATGAAGGAATTCCTAATAATGACGGAATTCCTAATAATGACGGGATTCCTGAAAATAAGCCACCTCATAATCTTGAAGATGAGGAACAAAACATTTTCAGGCTTGCAAACTCTAAAAATGGAGGTATTATGGCTTATGATGTTCCTGTTTTAAATCATTTACATTCAGGAATACTTAAGCCTACCCTCGAAACACATCATTTTGAACCCAAGCTGATAATGTTCCACATGCTCTAAATCAACGGCCAGTACGCTGGTTTGGCACATGAGGATCCTCATTCTCATCTCAGGTCTTTCATGGAAATTACAGACTCTTTCAAGTTGCCAGGTGTACAGGATGATGCCTTAAAGCTAAAACTTTTTCCATACTCTCTAAGGGATAAGGCAAGATCCCGGTACAACTCGTTGCGACCAGATTCTATAATCACATGGAACCAAATGGCCGAAAAGTTTTAAAAAAAATATTTTCCACTCACCAGGAATGCTAAGTCCAGAAATGAAATCTGCACTTTTAAACAAATGGACAATGAGGCAGTTCCTGATGCATGGGAAAGATTTAAAGAGCTGTTGAGAAAATGCCCTCACCATGGCATTCCATACTGCATTCAGCTAGAGACATTTTACAGTGGTCTAGATATCACTGCTAAACAAATGCTCGATGCTACTGCTAGTGGATCTTTCACAGCTTGTACCTACAATGAGGGATATGAAATCCTGGAAAAGATTTCTGACAACAATGGACAATGGTCTGATCCACGTGCATTGCCACCTAAAAGAACAACAGGGATACCAGATTCTGATGCATACTCAACATTAACTGCACAGTTGGCAAGTATGGCTACTCTAATTCAAAACCTAGCCACACCTATGCAGGCTAATGCTGCTACAACTATCCCTGGTGTTTTGCCAGTGCAGTGTACCTTTTGTGGAAATGGACATTCTTTTGAAAGTTTTCCAAGCAATCCAGAGCAAGTAAACTATGTGCAAAACAACAACAAAGAAGGACCTTTTTCTCAGACTTACAACTCTGAGTGGAGGAATCATCCAAATTTTTCATGGCATAGTCCTTCTCTCAATCAACCATCACAAAGACCACAAGGTCAATCCAACTTTCAAGGTCAATCCAACTATCAAGGACAGTCCAATTTTCAACAAAGGAACCACAACAACCAACAGTCTAATTTCCAAAATCGACCATCTTATTTCCAAAACAACAAGCCCAATCCACAGGCTGAATCATCTACTTCTTTGGAAGCAATGATGAAAGGGTTTATGACCCAAACTCAAGCCTCAATTAAAAATCTTGAAACTCAGATGAGGCAAATGGCTTTGGAATTAAAGAAAAGACCAGAAGGAACTCTTCCTAGTGATACAGAGATTCCACACCGAGATGGAAAAGAGCAGGTTAAGGTTGTACCTTTAAGAAGTGGAAGGCCCTTGGAAGAAAATCCCAGAAAAGAACAAACAGACAAAGCAGAGCCAGAAAAGAAAAAGGCAAAATCAGATTCTGCTGCTACAATTCCTATAGGCCAGTCCTGTAGCACTAGTAGGACCAAAGCTAGTGACAAGCCTGTTAACATTCAAGTCATTCCCACTAAATCAGACTACCCCTTGCTGTTCCTTGATCAACCTAAGAAAGTCCAGAATGCCAAAAAAAGTACGGTAGTGGACGTGTCACACTCTGGTGGCAGTCCTGCAGTACCAACTCAGACCAGTCCTGTAGTACCCTGTAGGACTGAAGCAATTCCAACTGTGAAACCCACACAAACATCTCTCCTTCACAAGATCGATCCCTCTAGTTCAGTCACGCCTTACATTCCTTACCCCCAAAGGATGAGGAATAATAAGGAAGAAGTCCAATTTAAAAAGTTTCTTGATGTTTTTAAACAGTTGCACATAAACATACATTTGGTTGAAGCTATTGAGCAAATGCCAAATTATGCAAAGTTTTTAAAGGACATTTTGAGCAAAAAGAAAAAGTTGACTGAATATGAGACAGTAGCTCTGACTGAAGGATGTAGTGCTTTGTTGTCCAGTAAGCTTCCCCCTAAAATGAAAGATCCTGGATGTTTCACAATTTCATGCTCTATAGGAGGAAATAAAGTAGGAAAAACCCTTTATGATTTAGGTGCTAGTGTAAACCTTATGCCTTTATCCATCTTCAATACCTTAGGCATAGGTGAAGCTAGACCTACCACTGTTTCCCTATAATTGGCTGACAAGACCATTGCCTGGCCTAAAGGAAAAATTGAGGATGTCCTAGTCCAAGTTGATAAGTTTATTTTTCCAGCTGACTTTATAATCCTAGACTTTGAAGCTGACAAAGATATTCCCATTCTTTTAGGTAGACCTTTCCTAGCCACTGGAAGAACCTTGATTGATGTCCAGAAGGGAGAATTAACCATGAGAGTGCATGACCAAGAAGTAACTTTTAATGTGTTTGATTCTCTCAGGTACCTGAAGAAAGAGAGGAATGTTCCACTCTAAGCATGATAGAGAATTGGTGTCAAGACAAAAGCTTGGGAGAAATGTTGGGAATAGAAGAATCTGACAGTGAGGAAACTTTTGAAGACCTGGAACCACCACAGGAAGTTGCTGCTTTTGAGACCCTAGATCATAAGGATAGGAAGACTCTTGTCCCATCCTTAGAAGTTGCACCAGACTTAGAACTGAAACAACTTCCCTCTCATTTAAAATATGTCTTTTTAGAGGACCCTAGGAAGTTGTCGGTCATTATTTCATCATCATTAGATTTAGAACAAGAGGAAAGATTGGTCAAAATGCTAAAACTTCACACAAAAGCCATATGATGGACTATTGCTGATCTCAAGGGCATAAGCCCAACCATTTGTCAACACAAAATCATTTTGGAAGATAAAAACTTCACATCAGTTGAGCCTCAAAGAAGACTCAACCCTGTGATGAAAGAAGTTGTCAAAAAGGAGATTTTAAAATGTCTTGATGCATGCATAATCTATCCTATTGCTAGTAGTACATGTGTAAGTCCTGTGCAATGTGTACCGAAGAAAGGTGGAGTGAGTGTTGTACCAAATGAGAAGAATGAACTTATACCTACTATAGTTGTGTCTGGTTGGAGGATATGTATGGATTATAGGAGACTTAACAAAGCTACTCAAAAAGACCATTTTCCATTACCCTTTGTTGATCAAATGCTAGACAGACTGGCAGGGAAAGAGTTTTATTGCTTCTTAGATGGCTACTCAGGTTACAATCAAATCACCATTGCACCTGAGGACCAGGAAAAGACCACTTTCACTTGTCCCTTTGGAACCTTTGCTTTTAGAAGAATGCCTTTTGGGCTTTGTAATGCCCCAGCCACTTTTCAAAGATGTATGATGTCTATTTTTTCTGACATGTTAGAAACTTTCATGGAAATCTTCATGGATGATTTTTCAGTTTATGGGACATCATATGACTCATGTTTACAAAACCTGGAAAAGAGTCTTAAAAGATGTGAAGAAACAGACTTGGTTTTAAACTGGGAAAAGTGTCATTTTATGGTAAAAGAAGGCATTGTGTTGGGACATCTCATTTCTAAAAGAGGCATAGAAGTTGATAAGGCTAAATTAGAAGTCATTTCAAGTTTTTCTGAACCAACAACAGTCAAAGGTATCAGAAGTTTTTTGGGACATGCTGGTTTTTACAGGAGGTTTATAAAAGACTTTTCAAAAATTTCAAAACCTCTATGTTCATTGCTACAGATTGACCAAGTGTTTAACTTTAATGAAGATTGCAAAAAAGCTTTTAACACTTTGAAAGAAGCATTGGTCACTGCACCCGTGGTAATAGCACCAGATTGGTCCCAACCTTTTGAAATAATGTGTGATGCAAGTGACTGGGTAGTTGGAGCAGTTTTGGGTCAAAAGAAAAATAAAATATTCCATCCTGTTTACTATTCCAGTAAAACTCTCAATGATGCTCAAATCAATTACACCACTACTGAAAAAGAATTATTAGTTGTGGTTTTTGCTTTTGAAAAATTCAGATCATACTTGATTGGCACTAAGGTAATTGTTCACACAGATCATGCTGCAATCAAGTATTTGATTTCTAAAAAAGATGCAAAACCTAGGTTGATAAGGTGGGTCCTGTTATTGCAAGAGTTTGATTTGGAAATCATTGATAGAAAAGGAGTGGATAATTAAGTGGCTGACCATTTATCTAGGTTGGAAAAACAAGAAAAACCTATTTTTAGTGGTGAGATTTGTGAAACATTCCCTGATGAAAGGATTTTGGCCATACAGCATGCCAAGGCTCCTTGGTTTGCTGACATTGTGAACTATTTGGCTTGTAGAGTCATTCCTAAAGAGTTTAGTAAACACCACAAGAAAAAGATCATCTATGACTCCAAGAAGTATTTATAGGATGACCCATTCTTGTTTAAAATTTGTGCAGATCAGATGATCAGAAGATGCATACCACAAGAAGAAATGACATCAGTTTTGCAGCATTGCCATACAGGACCATGTGGAGGACATTTTGGAGGAAGTAGGATAGCAGCAAAGGTTTTACAATCTGGGTTGTTCTGGCCTACTTTGTACAATGATGCTCATAACTTTGTGAAAAGTTGTGATGAGTGTCAAAGAAGTGGGAATATTTCTCAGAGAAATGAAATGCCCCTAAATGGATCTCTAGAAGTAGAATTATTTGATGTTTGGGGCATAGACTTTATGGGACCTTTTCCAATCTCCAATAATTGTGCCTACATTTTACTTGTTGTAGACTATGTGTCCAAATGGGTGGAAGCTTTGGCTTGCCACTCCAATGATACCCGGACAGTTGTCAAGTTTTTGCAAAAACAGATTTTCACAAGATTTGGTACACCCCGAGCATTGATAAGTGATGAATGCACCCATTTCATAAACAAGTTGTTAGAGGAAGTTCTTGAAAAATGCAACATTCAGCATAGGGTGGCAACTGCTTACCACCCTCAAACCAATGGTTTGGCTGAGTTGTCAAATAGGGAGATAAAAGGAATCTTAGCAAAAGTGGTTAAGCCACACCGGAAGGACTGGGCCTCCAAATTGGATGATGCCTTATGGGCCTACCAGACTGCTTTCAAAACCCCTATCGGAATGTCCCCTTACAAATTGGTTTTTGGAAAGGCCTGTCATTTACCAGTTGAGTTAGAACATAAAGCTTATTGGGCCATAAAATAACTCAACATGAATCTGGATGAAGCTGGTAAGAAAAGAACTCTTCAACTCTGTGAAATGGAAGAGCATAGGAATTTTTCCTATGAAAATGCCAAGTTATATAAAGAGAACACCAAAAAATGGCATGACAAAAAGATTCTTCCAAAAGAGTTCTACGAGGGTCAAAAAGTCCTTCTGTTCAATTCAAGATTAAAACTTTTTCCTAGAAAGCTGAACTCAAGATGGACTGGACCTTTTCGTATTGCCAAAGTATACCCCTATGGTGTAGTTGAACTCATTGATCCAGATAGGGGTACTACTTTCAAAGTCAATGGTCATAGAATCAAACCATTTTTCGACCCCACTGAAACACCACCACAACCGTATACGGTTGTCGAGCCTGATGAGTAATAAATAATTTTATCATATAAATCTGTATATACATATATGCATAAAATAATAAAATACAAAAACATTCATATAAACATAAAAAGAACAAAAATATTTGCTGTTTATTGTTTAATTCTTTTAGAATAATTTTTCTTTTTATTTTGGGCTTTGTCCTAACTTTGCTGAATTCATTTGGTCCTAAAAACATTTGGGCCCATATGCTTTGATGAGTATGTTACATTTCAGGTACCCGATCACAGGCCAGCACCCGGAAGCCCACTCCCACAACCCGAGTCGTTTAGATGACTCTTGCGGTCATTTCAAACGACTAACAAAAAGCCGCGCTGTCAGTCTGAAATCATCATCATCTCTTGCCAGAAACTCATCGGAAACCAACACCATCGTCGAATACCATCCCCTTCGTCCCCAACGTACATTTTTTGTACTCGTTTTCTGCAACAAAACCCTAGGTGCGGTACGGTTGCGTTACTGTTCACCATCCTCCTCGTACCTAAAGTACAGTACATCCCATTGTACTGTACTTAGAACCCTTCTCCAATACAGTTGATACCTCGTACTCTTCATTCTCAGCTGTAACCCCCTTCTCCAAGCATTATCATTTCCTCAAGAAGCTAACGATCATCATTGTTGAAAAAAAACCTCCCTTCCTTCCTACTTCTTTGCTTTCTTTATCGAAAATTCTTCCAACTCATGTTTAACCATTTTTATGGCTAAAACCAAGTCAAAAGCTCGAAGAAGGGTGTTCTATTCTGAAAACCCCGATACACACGAAGAACACACCTTAGATCCTACTCCCATAAACCAAGCACCACCAATCAGGATTTTACCCCCTGTTCCCAAATTTCATACCTCTCGAAGAATAGCAAGGAGCGGTGGTTTCCTGAAGACGAAGCCAATGACAAAGGAAGAAGGGCCTGTCATTCCACTTTTTGATGATTCCGATTCTGAGGAAGACGCACCACCATTACAAAAAGCCAAGTCTGAGGTGGGAAGTTCGAACCCTTTGGACGCATTGGCAGAAGCTGTTCAGACCATGGTTCGACCCTTTTCTAAGGAATCACACGACACCAGCCACAACCATGGTAAGAAATATCTATCTCAAACCATGCCTGTAAATATGATAACAACCTTTCCGTCCAGACCACAAACCTCCATTGGAAACCTGTTGAATCGAAGTTTAGGAGTATCTAGGGATGTTCCTACTCCATCCTATTACTCCCAAAGGCCTCTAATGTTAGTTACTCCATTCTCCAAACCAAGGTCCCTGTCGAACTTAAACCAAATCCCTGCTGGATTCGTATCCATGTTGCACACAGGAAAGCCTAGGAATTTTCCTCCTTTGCCCAAACTACCCGTTGTATCATCCATTAGAATCCCTGAGCTCATAGTCCAACCAGATGGAAAAACCCTCACACAGCTCCCTGCACAATCTGATACCATCACCCGTACACAATTTGATGCCTTTCTTGCCAGGTTGAACCGTACTTACCAGCCTAAAATGCCAACTAGTTTCTCTTTTGCAGCCAATATGATTGATCATGTCCCTAGGAAAACCCATGTCATTATGGAGGCTATGATGCCAAAAAGCCCTATGAGTGAGCAGCCTATCCCCATTATTGTTGAGGACCATGTGAGCACTGAAAATGAACAGAAAGTCTCCATATACACCTCTATTTTAGAGACCAATCCCTTTGAAACCATGGTACTAGAATAAACTATACCAGAAAATACCTTTGTTAAGGCCCCTGTTTTTAAAGCTAAATCAGACAAAATCCCTTTGATCCGAGTTCCTTTTGGGGAAGCCACTAGTGATGCTCCATTTTCCATGGAAACTCTGGATCCCCTTGACAAACCCATGGAACAGCCTCACATAGATTGGTCTGATGATGAGAACCCTCAAGTTGACACCAGCATTAATTGGGAAAATACCAGTGAGGAAGGGGATATTGTCATCACTCACACTAAAGATGCATCTCCTCCTCCTTCTAACCTTGAAATGCAGGAACAAACTCCCAAAGTGTCTTCACCAAAGAAACAGGCTAAAAAGAAGGCTGAAAAGATTGTGCAGAAGAAGCCTGCTCTTACATCACTTAAGGTCAGACTGAGAGGCATTTCTAAGGCCAAACCTGCAGTTAAGGCACAACAAGGGCAAGGAAAAGACTCCAAAGGTAAAGGAAAGAAAGCAGAGGCTGCTGCTGAAGTTACAACTGAACAGGTAAAGGATGTGGCTGAAAAGAAGCAAAAGAAAAGAAAAAGGGCAGAAGTAGAAGAAATCAGCATGGGAGAAACTTCTAGCACTCCTCAGAGGATCACCAGACAAGGTGCCAGAGGTATTCAACAAGACAGCCCAAACACTGCAGTCCTACAACACTCCTCTAGTAGTGTTGCAGGACCAAAAAGAACCAAAAAAGTATCCTCTTCATCCTCTCCTACTGAATTGTTTAGCACACCTGCAGCATTAAAGAAATATCCAATGTTTGCTGGAAGACTTGGCCAAACACCTAAAGGATTTGCTCCTCACATTATTTTGGCAAATCCTCAGATTAAGACCATTATTGAAGAATTTGGGTGGGAAAAGTTATGTGTTGTGCCTATTCATTTTAATGAGGACTGGGTAAGAGAATTCTATACTGAAATGGCAGTGACTCCTGGAGTAGAGCTCTTAGTTAGGCAAACTTCTGTTTCTTTCTCCCCTGAGGTTTTAAATGACCTGTTAGGATTAACACCACCTCTAGAATATGAATTTGAAAGATTGAGGGCTGGGGTTACTGGTGAGGAGTTAGAAGACATGCTAACCACCCTAGCAAATCCTGGAGCCTCATGGACCTTGAAGGGTAAGTGTAGAACACTCAGGACATGCTTTCTGAAAGCAGAAGCTAATGTATGGTTCTACTTTATCAGACACACCTTGAACCCAACTAGTCATGACACCAACTTGTGTATGGATAGGGTGATCTTGCTATACTGTATAATGGAGTGTTACCCTATTGATGTGGGTAAACTCATTTGTGGTTGCATGAGAACTAGTCTGGAAAGATCCAATAGCAGACTGCCTTACCCCTCTATTATTCACTCACTTATGACCAATGCTAAGGTCCCTGTTTTGGAAACTGATACATTCTCAAGGGAAAGAACAGTGATAGAGAAGACAACACATCAGAGGCTACTGAGATACGGTGACAACCAGAATGCTGATGCAATGGTTGTTGACAGGGGCTGCTGCAATGGAGAAGCTTAAGGAATAGTTGGTGAAAGATATGAACAAGCAGGCAAAGGCAATGAAGAAGTTGGTAAAAAAGAAGGTAAAAGAGTTAGTTGTGCAGGTTGAGAAGGTTGGTAAGGAGGTTGAGGCGATTAAGAAAGACAGGCTGCAATAGACTGAATACAAGCAGCATAAAGCTCAGGTGAATGAGGCATATGCAAGAGGGAGTTCACAGCAAGCATTGACAGTACCCCCCCCCCCCCCCCCCCGAAGTCCATGTTGCAGATCCATTCAGCTCCTACAGGTTCTGCCATTCTTCCTTGTTACTTGTATATTAGTTTTATGTTTATATTTTGAGGTTTCAACTTTGGAACCTAATTGGAGTCTGTGTTAAGTGTTATTGTGTCTTAATCCGTGGTCATTGCTGAATAAGCTTGACTTGTTAGGATCATTTGCTGCTTTATTTGTGAAATTGTCACTTGACAGCTTGTGTCAAACCATTAAGTCATGTGCAGAAGCAAGTTTGAGGTGGGATCTTCCCATTCTCATCTTTGTTTTTCTGCTTCAATGTTTCTCTTGGGAACTGATTTGCATGCCCTTGTTTCATTCAAAATATGTATGTATGCACCTCTGTTTTCACCACTGCCTTAACATGATTGGTGTGTACTTATAGCCACAATAACCTGATGTCTTGTTTGTTTGAGTGTAAACTGCCATCATAGCCCACCCAACAGCTTTCAAACCTGTTAAGATTAAGTCATCAAGGGTATTTTCCTCATAAAGCCATAAATCAAAATCCCAAACAGACCTCTTATGCTCCTAATTTCCTTGACAATGGGGACATTGTCCATTTCAAGTTTGAGGTTGGGGTAAGATTTGCTTCACACATCTTGTGGCAAACCTTACAATTCTTTCTCGATGCCTTACAAATCTTGCATGAGCAAAGTGCTCTTTTTGTGCTTAATAGTGTGTCAAAGACACCTAAATGTTAAAAGAGACCAAATAGTCCACTTTATTCCTCAATATGAGAAGAATGGTAGTAAAATTGTGCCATTGAGCGAACAAAGTGAGGGAGTGGAAAAAGGCTAAGCATCAAAATCAAAGGAAAAGCCGAATGCATACCCAAATTTCATACATTGTATGCCTTGATGATTTTTGTTAACACTAGGAAGGTTCAGATTGGTTATGAGGGTGTGTTTTTGACTCAGATGAATAAGTTCAGTTTATGAAGGGCTATTGGTTTCATGCTAAGTATGCCTTGAACAGGTTTGTGCTAAAGCAGTGGTTTGCATTATGGTTGTAATTGAAACAGGGGCTAATTTTTTTCAGGTTTTAAGTCTTTTAGTAACTTGAGTCTTTATTTTTGTCTATTTTTGTTGTTTGCGGACAAACAACGTTTTAAGTTTGAGGTTGTGATAGGGTTAATTTATTAACCCTATTTTAGCCGTTGTTAGTAGAATTTTAGTCTGTTTTATTTGCCCAAAGTCCAAAGTTGAGTCATTTTTATTAGCTTTTTAGCATTCTCTATGTTTTAGGTGTCAAGCATGATTTAATGGTATAATCTCTGTATTTTGGATCTCATTGGGCCTGTTTCGATTGATTACAGAATTTGGCTGGGCACTACTGTAACATCCTAAATCTTCGATATTATTATTATTATAATAAGATTGGGATGTATTTGTATTTGGAGTAACCTTGAATTATATAGAGTATTATAATTCAATTAAGGTTAAAATACAAATGTTGAAAGTTTAAAGATTCTTTTAGGAAATATTAAACTTGAGGGTTGTTGTGTCATTTCTTTAAAATTTGAGGTGTAGTGGGTAATTTGAGTATGACTCATCTGTTTGATTGTGAGGTGTCACACAATTAGTCTAAATGACTAATTGTGTGTGTGTTTGTGAGTTTGTTCGGCAACAGAGAGAGAGAAACCGAGATAGAGAAAGAGAAAAAGAAAAAGAAGAAGAAATCAGAATTTGGTGAAATTGAGGTAAGAAATTAAGTTGTGGTACTGATTTCTTGAATGGGAAGCATTTGATTTTAAGTTTTATGGTCCAGCTGATTGATTAAGCTGCTGGTTTGAAGAGTCTGTGTTCAAGAAGTGTTCAGATTTTAGTAAGGTGAGTTTATTCACTCTTATTAAAATTAAGCAATTAAAATTGTAATAGATATGTTATACTTGTGTATAAACTCAGTGGTATGGTTTAATTAAGAAATGGTAGGCTTAATGAGTCAAACTCGTGAACTGAATCAGTAGAGAAGACGATGAACAGTACACTTTGCGCAAGCCTTGGCTGCGCAAAGTGATAGAATTCGCAATAGTGGCTTGCGAGTTTTGGGGAATTCGCAACAGTGGCTTGCGAAAAGTAAGGAATTCGCAACAGTGGTTTGCGAGAAGTGAGAAATTCGCAGCTTTGGCTTGCGAGAAGTAAGGAATTCGCAACAGTGGTTTGCGAGAAGTAAGGAATTCGCAGCTTTGGCTTGCGAAAAGTGTAGCTTTTCGCTACAGTGGCTTCCGATTTTTGTGGACTTTCAGTAGCAGTTTTGAGGCTTTTATGTGGAATGCAGTCTGATATTTATATGCTATTTGTTATATGACTACAACTCAGATTTTGATACGAAAGCCATGTTATGAATAATTGTAAAGGACTTATTTATGAGTCCGATCATATAGTTAACATTTGAGATGTTGATCCCCGATGCTAATTGGCAAAAAAATGGGGATAATTGTTGTAATTAATATTCTGTATATAGACATATAGAATATATGATATATCGTACAAATTTAGTATACGATAGAAAGAGTGATGATACACAGTTATTGTGTTGCGTTGGCTAGAAATAGGCATCCGGTCATCAGAGGGCTACTTTGTACGGTTTAATGGGAACCGATTTCCAGCCATTGACTGAAGGGACGTAATTTCTAGTGATGGAGTGAATCTTGAATTACCAGAAGGCCCTTGTTGTTGAGCTCTATATAAATTGAATCCCATTTGGGGGCCAGTAATTCAAGGTGGTGAGATAGTGAAATGTGGAATAGGCAGACATAGAGTTTGTAATTCCCATTTCGGACGGAAGATTTGATATCTTCATTCTAAGTTTGGAGATAAACAAATATTGAAATTTGTAATCTCTACTTTCGGACTAAGAAATAAGCAGGTATAGAAACTGTAATTTCTTGGGGTTGAAGATTACTTATAAGCAAGTGGGATTTAAAGTAATTGTTGGTTGATAGTGATATGACTAGATGAAATAGTCATAAGGAAGGGAATTGGGTAGATTCCTGTTGTTGAATTGAGCTTGGTTCGGTAAGATGTTTGATAACAGGTTTGATATATCTGTTAATATTTTGATTGTTAAATTTTAATTTGATATGAATATTCTCACTAGGCGAAAGCCTAATGTTTCAAGTTGAATCTTCTTACCAGGTACAAGCTACCGGGAAGTAAGTGGGGGATGAGAGACGAGAACTTTTGAAGGAATCAAACTTGGAGATGACAGAGGATCTATTTGTTCTCTTGGATATTTTGGGACAGATGATTAGATAACCTAGTTAATCTGATTATGATGTATGATTAGATTAATAGGTTATTTGAATTAGACATTTGTTGTATATAGAAACCTTACTGATGATCCTCTTGTTATATAAGTTTGAAGTTTTATGATCATAACTTGTGGAGTTTTAAAGGTTTAAATTAGCCCTGTTTTTAGGGTGTTACAATATGGTATCAGAGCAGTAGTTTAAGCGAACTAGGTATGAATTTGAGATACCTAGACTTAAGCTGTGATGAATTAAGTTATGATTCGTGAGGTATGGGTAGAATTGCTAAGACTGGGTAGTCTTAGAGTCAACGGAAATACGTAAAATTAGTACTGTGATAATGGTAACAAGGATTCTCATGTATGATATGTTCACAATTTCAATTAGCTACTGTTATTATGAATATATTGTTACGCGAGCATGCTTATTTCTAAATTGTTACAGTGACTAACGATCGGTAAGTACATTTTGTATAGGGGTATGTGCATAACCATTTCTTATGGTTATCCCTTTAGGTTATAGTAGAACGATGGTGAATATGCCACCAAAATCCTTTGAAGGACAGATCGGTAAATGATTGGGGGTTGGAAGGACAACCTGGAATTGGCGGGACTCATGAACGTCCGCCAAGGTAACCTTTAATAGGTGGTTGATGTGTGTGGAGATAGAATATGAGATGTTTTGATCAAAGTCGAAAATAGTATGACAGGGTTGATACGTAAATCATGGAATGCATGTATAGCAAACGTCATAAGGCCGAGAGGGCGACCACCGGTCAGAGGTAGAATGTCAATGATAAGTTACGTAAGTAAGACGATTGACCTCGTTGAGTAATTAGTCTTCATTTGCGAGTAAAGTTTTATGCATGGTGTTCTAGTGTGTGTTACATGAATTTTCATGATTTCAAACCAAATGCATAAATAACAGTTTTAGTCAAGGTTGAATTAGTATGTGCAAGTGTGTATTTAAAGAAAAAGCAATCCCATTTACGTTGCACAACGAAATTTTTGGAGTTGTTACAAAATATTTCTTACTTTACATGAAAAATTGATTTGTAGCAAGAAAGCGTTGGCCAGCAAAACGTTTAATAACCAACAGGAGTATTGATCTAATAACATCATATAAATAAGTGGGAGAACCGACTAGCTTAATTCGTGTCGGTAAAACTTTTTCGAACTATTGTTGTATGAAAAGATTTTTATTTAATATATGTCCATAGTAACAACTTTGTTTTGGTTGAGAAAGATTGAGTTTACGGAAATTTAGTATGCAAACAATTCTCGAGATCGTTGTGCAGTACATTGGAGTCATGTGTGCCCAAGTTATTCCAAATGTTGTTATTTAAAATGAGAAAATGTGTGAATTGATTTATGTATCAAGTTGTCATGCATGAAGGCTATGAACTCGCTAGGTCGTAGAGTATTACGCTATAAGCTAAGAAAGAACTCCAAGAGTGGAGAGGTGTTGGATAAACCTTGGGAGAAAGTTTGTGGTTTTGGTAATTGTATTCAAATGAGAGATTAACAGTGGGAGAGTCGAAAGTGGCCTTTAGTAACAATAATATGAGAGTCTGTACCCTTGTTCGGTGACTAGTAATACAGTTGACGAGGGTCGGACGTGTCTGGAGGAAGGATTAGATTCAGGGTTAAGGAAGTGTTGACATGTCAAGTTTTGACTTTGAAGGCGATAGTTGTGTAAGGTGTATGAGGCCTTTTTGTCTGTCACTGGGTGCGGTCTGGATGCGTCCCGCGTATGCCTGTGCGGGTAGGAACAAAACCGTGAGCGATACCGGTATGCTGTTATGCAGAGGGTATGCACAAAGTGGTTATTAGTGTGTGCGACACAATTGGGGGATTTTGAAAATCCGACCATGTGAATGTTTTGAGAGTGATAAACTTTTATTTTGGGGCCGATGGCCAATTAAGGGATTAATAAGGTAAAGATTTTGGGTAAAGAGGCATTTTGGTTTACGTAACCGTGTGAGTGACACGTGTTTAACCAAACGTTTGTTTTGGCCTTAAAGGCTTGATTTATATTCAAATGAGTCTTTTGAATGTTTGTCAGTTTTAGTGACTCGAGATGGAAATTGAAGTTTAGGCTTGGGGTTGAACTTGCATGAACGGTATTGTAAATTGAAGTTTATATGACGTGACTGCATTGGTTATCCTTTTAGGATCATGTATGAATGTTAAGTTTAAATCAGAAGCTTAAAAGTTGAAGGATCACTTTGTGGGATTGTTAGAACAGTGAAGGACTATTGCTTTTAGATAAGTGTTTACTTACGATGTGGAAGATTTATAAAAGATGAAAGACTAGAGATGAACAAACGGGGTGTATAGATTGTGTTGATCTATGAGGAATTGTACCCTGTCTATGCAACGTATTGGAATCACAAAGAGCTAGTAAGAACGAATAAGTTCAAGTTAAATAGAAAATCGTAAGTGGTAGTTCAACTAAAGTTGGGGAGGAGATATTTAGTGATATAGACTCGGGTATTTGGGCGAGAAAAACAGGATTATAAAATTAATTATGTACGAATAACTATGAGAGACATGATCTGTGGTAAATATTATGGGTGGAGAATGTACGAACGAGTAGTGGCATTAATTGCCAAGATACATGTGTCATCTAGTATGAGACGTGATGTTAGAAAGAGGAAGTATCCGAATGGAAGTTTCGGGAATTCCGGTTGGAAAGTACTATTTGTCAATATAGTTGATGGAGCATGTGGTTTGTAAGATAACTTGGTAATATGGCTTATATCGGAATAGAATGTCGGAGCAGTGGTGAGTGTTTATCCAAAGAAATTTTGATGGTATGAGTGGCCAATTAAGTTGTATTTTGAATCACTGGAAGTTTATTAAAGATGATGAGTATGTCGGTCAAGGTGGTGTAGCGGAGGCAAGGTCGTTAAGGAATATAAGTTGCTCCTTATGTGTGAAAGAAATGTACGAGAAATTATTAGTTGAAGATCTAAGAATAGTAGTAACTTCGAACGGTAATGTCGTTTCAAGATAACTTGGTTGAATGTTTTAAGTTAGAAATTTTGGTGAAACTGTTTAGTTATGTTTCGTAAGGAGAAAATACTATCGGTATGTGGAAAGTTGGGAGAAAGAGACAAGTAATACTTGAAAAAAAAATAGTATTCCATACTAACGTGGGGAAGCAAGGATAGAAAGATTGGACTTAAGAATGTAGTCATACTACAAGTTCAATGGAGTTATCACCTTTGATATACAACCCCTTAGTGAGCGTGTTTGTGTGGTGTGATAGTAATGTGAGAAGGTGATAGCATTTTGTATCAAAGAAAACGTGTAAGTCATGGATGCAATGATGGATTGTCATAGTTATTGAAGTATAATTGATGAGAAAAGTTGTTATGGGAAGGAGAGAGAATCGATCTTAGAGAAATATTTTGATAAATTACAATCTAAGAGAGTGATTATAGGTATAATGATATTATATATTTGAGTTGTTAATGTGGCTTTAGAGTCGGAAGAAAGTATGAGGGATAGGTACCTTCAATTATTTATGCTTTTGATTTCGGGGACGAAATCAATTTCAAGTTGGGGAGTATTGTAACATCCTAAATCTTCGATATTATTATTATTATAATAAGATTGGGATGTATTTGTATTTGGAGTAACCTTGAATTATATAGAGTATTATAATTCAATTAAGGTTAAAATACAAATGTTGAAAGTTTAAAGATTCTTTTAGGAAATATTAAACTTGAGGGTTGTTGTGTCATTTCTTTAAAATTTGAGGTGTGGTGGGTAATTTGAGTATGACTCATCTGTTTGATTGTGAGGTGTCACACAATTAGTCTAAATGACTAATTGTGTGTGTGTTTGCGAGTTTGTTCGGCAACAAAGAGAGAGAGAAACCGAGATAGAGAAAGAGAAAAAGAAAAAGAAGAAGAAATCAGAATTTGGTGAAATTGAGGTAAGAAATTAAGTTGTGGTACTGATTTCTTGAATGGGAAGCATTTGATTTTAAGTTTTATGGTCCAGCTGATTGATTAAGCTACTGGTTTGAAGAGTCTGTGTTCAAGAAGTGTTCAGATTTTAGTAAGGTGAGTTTATTCACTCTTATTAAAATTAAGCAATTAAAATTGTTATAGATATGTTATACTTGTGTATAAACTCAGTGGTATGGTTTAATTAAGAAATGGTAGGCTTAATAAGTCAAACTCGTGAACTGAATCAGTAGAGAAGACGATGAACAGTACACTTTGCGCAAGCCTTGGCTGCGCAAAGTGATAGAATTCGCAATAGTGGCTTGCGAGTTTTGGGGAATTCGCAACAGTGGCTTGCGAGAAGTAAGGAATTCGCAACAGTGGTTTGCGAGAAGTGAGAAATTCGCAACTTTGGCTTGCGAGAAGTAAGGAATTCGCAACAGTGGTTTGCGAGAAGTAAAGAATTCGCCGCTTTGGCTTGCGAAAAGTGTAGCTTTTCGCTACAGTGGCTTGCGATTTTTGTGGACTTTCAGTAGCAGTTTTGAGGCTTTTATGTGGAATGCAGTCTGATATTTATATGCTATTTGTTATATGACTACAACTCAGATTTTGATACGAAAGCCATGTTATGAATAATTGTAAAGGACTTATTTATGAGTCCGATCATATAGTTAACATTTGAGATGTTGATCCCCGATGCTAATTGGCAAAAAACTGGGGATAATTGTTGTAATTAATATTCTGTATATAGACATATAGAATATATGATATATCGTACAAATTTAGTATACGATAGAAATAGTGATGATACACAGTTTTTGTATTGCGTTGGCTAGAAATAGGCATCCGGTCATCAGAGGGCTACTTAATGGGAACCGATTTCCAGCCATTGACTGAAGGGATGTAATTTCTAGTGATGGAGTGAATCTTGAATTACCAGAGGGCCCTTGTTGTTGAGCGCTATATAAATTGAATCCCATTTGGGGCCAGTAATTCAAGGTGGTGAGATAGTGAAATGTGGAATAGGCAGACATAGAGTTTGTAATTCCCATTTCGGACGGAAGATTTGATATCTTCATTCTAAGTTTGGAGATAAACAAATATTGAAATTTGTAATCTCTACTTTCGGACTAAGAAATAAGCAGGTATAGAAACTGTAATTTCTTGGGGTTGAAGATTACTTATAATCAAGTGGGATTTAAAGTAATTGTTGGTTGATAGTGATATGACTAGATGAAATAGTCATAAGGAAGGGAATTGGGTAGATTCCTGTTGTTGAATTGAGCTTGGTTCGGTAAGATGTTTGATAACAGGTTTGATATATCTGTTAATATTTTGATTGTTAAATTTTAATTTGATATGAATATTCTCACTAGGCGAAAGCCTAATGTTTCAAGTGGAATCTTCTTACCAGGTACAAGCTACCGGGAAGTAAGTTGGGGATGAGAGACGAGAAATTTTGAAGGAATCAAACTTGGAGATGACAGAGGATCTATTTGTTCTTTTGGATATTTTGGGACAGATGATTGGATAACCTAGTTAATCTGATTATGATGTATGATTAGATTAATAGGTTATTTGAATTAGACATTTGTTGTATATAGAAACCTTACTGATGATCCTCTTGTTATATAAGTTTGAAGTTTTATGATCATAACTTGTGGAGTTTTAAAGGTTTAAATTAACCCTGTTTTTAGGGTGTTGCAACTACTGCGGAAATGCTATAGGAATGGATGATGCAGGAGTACCGCATGAGTTAGCAGCTGGGCCCTTTTTAAATAAACTTTGGGCCGAAGCCTCTTTTGATGACAAGACTGGAGCTGACTTTTTGGAGGGGACATGAAGTACATTAGGACATCAGTCTTAATCACCTTTTAGTTGGTTAATCCCCAAACAACTCCCCTATAAATAGATGCCTTCTATGTCTTTGTAAACACATGCTTTTGGAGTTGAAAACACTTAGATTCTCCACAAGTGCTTAGCTTTTCTCTCTAGTTTTATTTACCTCTTAATTATTGTCTAGTTACCTCTTATTATTCAGACCTGTGGTTACGATTTTCTGTTATTGCTAAAGCTTTCGGTTTCAAGGTTTAATCTAAGTGGTTCGAAGTTAATTTATTGTGTTTAGTTTCCGATTTTTGCAAGTTTCCAAGTTCGTGATATTGTTTACGTTACTCACTCAATTTCTCAAGATTCGTGATTTTAGTTTGAAATTCCTTCCTTCTAAAATTCGTGGTTTTTGGTCTTTAAGTTAATATTTCCAAGTTCCAACGGTTTCAAAGCAACAAGTAGTTTTGTGACGTAACTTGCACGACAAGTTTCCATAACTTGGCGAACAAGTTACCACGTAGTTGTTTAGTCTTGTTTCCTTGCATCCTTAGTTCTTATTTCTGTCTTTATTTTCTTGTTGTTGAAATTCCTATATTTAATTCCTGTTTTTACATTTATGTACTTTACTTTATTGCAATTTCTTTTCAGTATTTTCCAGTTATGTCTTCTACATTTCTTACACCTTTCGCAAGAAGAAATCAAGCCATGATGGGCTAATCGCCTGAGCTTGGGGTGTAAAGAAAAGTTTAGATGTAAAATCGGTGTGAAAGTAAAGAGGTGTATTTAATATAACATTGTATCTAACTATTTGTTTCAGGTGATTAATCTTACATTGAAGATTGCATTTAATTGATTAACAACTAATTTTATGTATGAAAATGCATTAACATCCAGTGTTAAGGTTAAAACTAATTAACTGAAATGATAAGAGAAGACTACAGAAGACTACTATATAGTTTTAACACCTGACAAGTATTATACTCTTACGGTGTAGGATGGTAACACTGTGTTGTGCTAGGATTCACGAAGTCTAACATAAATGACATCGTATCGATCGCACGCTGACCAGTGTGTACTCTTGGGAGGCCGTTTGAACCAATAGTTGATATTGTGGCAGTCCTATAGCACTTGTGCTCGAGGACTGGCTGAATGGTATAATACCTCTTTGCTAAATCACTTGTTTTCATCTCTATGGAGCTTTGCACCCTGTGCTTCTTCTCTAGAATTGATTTTTAGCTGATAACTCAAACCAACCAATCAAACAATTTGTTTTTGAAATCGCCATCTGAAATCGGTTTTTAAAGACTGAACTTTTGAAAAGCTTTCACAAGTTTTCCCTGTGGATCAATAGCTGGTACTTTTACCATTATTACTTGTTACGAGACGATAGTAGTTCAAGGTGTATACTTACACTGAGTTCTATTTTAAGTGAATCTCGAAGGTTGCATAAATCTTACAACATTATCCATCTAAAAAATATTATTCATCTAAAGAATAATATTCATCATCTTCTAATGAATATTATTCTCCTTCTCATAAAATTCTTCGCATATCAGTATAAAAACATTAAGAGGGCGTTTGGTTCGTTTAAAGAAATGAAAATGAAAGTATGGTATAATGGAAATGATTACTTTCATTATATTATATACCATTCCATTATATTATTTTTGTTTGGAGAAAAAAAAAAGATCAAAGAAGACTTATTGTTTGGAGACGTTGGCTACGGTTCACCCAAGAGAAATGTAACACCCGGAAAATCCTATGCAAGTAAGATTCTAAGTTATATGCAACTTTTGTCATTAGTATAGTCTTACTAAGTAAATTATGGATTAGATGTGATTGGTTATGGAAATGGTTAAGAAATTGGATGAGAATAGCAATTTCTACCCTTCTCGACTGCCACCAGTTGGGGCAGACTGGGTCCAGTCGAGCAAGACAGTAGTATGTTGATTTGTGGGTTATAATGGCCCAGTCGGGAACCGACCCGGTCGGTCATGGGTCTGATTCTCATAAAATCCGATTTTTAGCTTCAAACCCCATTTGTTTTCTCCACCTACCTTCTTCTTCTCTCTTCCAACTCGGTCCAAACCCTCCCATTTCATCAAATCGAATTATCCAAGTTCATCTAGAAGATTGAGTGCTAAATATTCAAGTTTTGTGGGTGGAAGATCATCATCTTCTTCATCATCTCCTCACCATTGTTGACCATATTTTGGGGGTTTTTTAGAAACTCATTGGTAAGTCATTCTAACCATTTCTAAACCTTTGTTATTGTTAAAACCTTTCATTTTAACCTTATGGAACACCTCTCTTGATGTATCTTTCATATTATGGGTTTTGACATATTTTGGGTATTTTGGGAGATTTTAGATCTTGACAAAGATTTGTGTGGATCTGATTTTGAGAAGTTACTCTTGGTGTGTTTTATGTTGTTTATGACCTAAACAAGATTTCTAGCGATGTATGTTTATGGATCTAAAGCCTTCAACAAGGAAGCTCAAGATTGGGGAAAATCTGGATTTAGCCTAAAGCTAGCAAAGTGAGTTCAAACTGATTTGTGAAAACGTTGTACATGCCAAAAATGTTATTTTTCAAGTATTTGTACGTTTACATAAAATTATCAATTATTGAGTTATTTTGTGAATTTTGACCTTTTGAAGTGTTTAACTTTATAGACCTTGTAAAACACCTATGTTTGGGATTTTTGGATATTTTGATAAGTAAAAATCATAAATATGTTCTGTAACACCCGTAATTTTCGGATAAACACAATTTCGAATAAGTGTGGAACCGATCTTTAAGAAAAATAGGATTTGTATTAAATCCTAGATTTTATGGTCTTGTTTGATGGGGAATTTAAATACCAGTCCAACGGTCCTTTCCGGAGCGAAAACGGAACTAAAACGAAGAAGTTATGGCCAAAACAGTGTTTAGGAAGAAACCGGGCAACCAATGCTTGGCGCTGATGGTGGCGCTAGTGCATCCATGCGATGATCTGCGCAGAGCGTCTGACCAGTGCTTGGCGCTGATGGTGGCGCTAGTGCATCCACGCGACGATCCGCGCGGAGCGTCTGATGAACATAAATACGGGATTTTTAGCCCCGAACTTCATTTCTTCATATCTCTCTCATTTTAACTCCGATTTTGGTGATTCAAGTTGCTACGGTTCCGTTTTTGAGATCTATTCAAGGATCTAGAAAGAGTTTGGAAGTTTATTGGAAGATTCAAGAACGTTTGGTGGTGGTAATCTTCTCATTTCTCACTCCCAACTCCATCTCTTCTCTCCCAAATCATTTCCTCTTTCCCTCACAAACCCTAACTGATATTGGGGATTTTTCTTGGAGATTAATGTGTTCCTTATCCACCTTATGGTAGTGATTTCATTTATTGATGCAAGAGCAAGTTTCATCCACAACACTAGAGATTTTTGGGGTTTTCTAGGTTTTCATCAAAACCTAAGTGGTGAGTTCATCCTCCTAGATTATATACTTTCATATGAGTTGTGAATGCTCTATTGATGGCTTCCTAGTTTGTATGTTTATCAAATCTTGGTTTGGATGATTTTGGGGAAGTTAGGTTAATATTAGGGTTTTGGTCAAAATGAAGATTTTTATATAAGATGTTTGGGGAATGGTTTTAAGTGGTTGAATATGAATATTCATGGTTGGAAACTTATGGATATAGATTTTGGAAGATTTGGACTTGAAGATTCGTATTCATCAAAGGAGCTTACGTTGGGAAAAATCTAGATTTAGCCTAATCTAGCAAGTTGAGTTCAAGTTGATTTGTGAAAACGTTGTACATGCCAAAATGTTTATTTTTAAAGTATTTATGTGCTTTATATAAAATTATCAATTGTTGAGTGAATTGGTGGGTTTTGATTAATCAAAGTGTTGAAATTTAGAAATCTTGTAAAACACCCACATTTGGGGATTTTGGTCAATTTCGACCTTATGAATGTTTTGAGAGGAGTAAACCTCTTGTTTGGGCCGAAGGCCAATTGAGAATTAAAATGGCAAAGATTTTGGGTAAGGATGTATTTGGTTTACGTAATCGTGTGGGCAAAGTGTAGTTAGCCAAACGTTTATTTTGCCTTCAAGGGCTTGGTTTCTACTCAAATGGGCCTTCTGGGTGTTTTAGTAGCTCGAAGTGGGGATTTGGATGTGTTATGTGCTTAATTGTATTTTATGTGAATATGTGTCTCTTTGAGTATTTGACCTCATATGTGAAGATCGTTTGATGATTTTGCATTCGTAGTATCTTTGGGTCTAACGAACTATGGCGGGTTATATGCATTGTTGAAATATAAAAGATTGGCGTATACGTACACACACATATACATATGCATATATGATTTGACTTAATTTGAAAAGTGGTGATGAAGGGGTCGTGAGATAATCATGCCTCGGAGCATGTGTTTACATAATGTGGGTTAGATGCACTTTATTTGCATGAGTTGATTTTGATAAACGATCATTAGATCTTTTGAGCGGATGGCTCGGATTTGGACTCTGTTGGGTCTTGAGAACGTTGCTAGGTTTTGATATGCTCGGCGTGGGCTTGGGTTATGTTTTGCATGAATTGCATTGTATTTGAGAATTACATGATTTGAATGCATTAGTTATTCTTTTGAGGTCATGTATAAATGTTTAAGTCGAGTAAGCTTGTTTTGGATGGTGGGTTTCCAAGGTAAAGATCCAGCAGGATTGAACTTGGTGGTTTGGACTAAAGACCTAGTATGGTTGATGTCTAAGATGGACTAAAGACCTAGTATGGTTGATGTCTAAGGTGGCATTTGTTTTGTAAGAGGTGCTGAAGTCTGAAGTCTGATTTCACTTCTGATTTTTAAGAGGTGGTGCTGAAATCTGAAATCTGAATCAGTTAGACTGTTTGTTTTTGTCTGCCGACAAACGTCTGAATATGTATAATTACATATTTTATCGCTTAGAATGTTATACAGTTAGAATTTATAAAAGCACATATTCATTTTAATCAAGTTATACTACCATCCATTTTTAACACATTTAAAAAATCCAACTTAAATACGTCAATTGATTCAAATACAATACAAAAGATGAACCAAGTCTCATAACAACTAAAATCAATCTCCATTTTGCATTAATTGTGTCACAATTTTTTTTTCGTTTTCCTTCTATTCTCTCCCTAATTTCAATCAAATTCTCCTTGCAAAGGTCTTGAAGATCAAACAGATTATTGACAACAGTTGTGCGAGTCGTTATCAAAGCTTCAACACATGGGTTTGTCTTTCAAAACTCTGAAGGAACCATGGATGGAAAGATATGTGGGTGCTCTTCAAAAGCATGGGTCCACCGTCGATGGACGTCCTCCAGATTGCAAGGAGGTTGATAAAAGTGTGGAGAGGTGTTGTGGATGAATGGATAAATGCTAAGATGGCTTTTGTTGTGCAGGAAAAGGAAGAATAATGTATAAATCCTACAGATCAGAAACAAATGGTATTCATGAAGATGAGGATGAAGAAAAAAATCAACCAAGAAACTTGAAGCAAGCAAGAGAAAACTCCATCAAATTTCTAGAGAGGACCCAACACTAATCTTTGGGATGAGAAATTAAAAAGCCCAATTTAATATGTTTATGGCTGCTGGAAGATATCCCCACTTCTAGAAAAAGGCAACAACTTTATACTCTAAAGTCTAGAGATCTACTGTTGTGCAAAACTTGAGAAATAAAAATTAATCTAAAGTCAAAATTATTCCCTTATGGCCATCCCTCTAGTAAACAAGACATCAAGAATTTCAAACCAGGATTAACACCTTCTCTGCTAGACTGAAACAAAATGATCCTAAGATTGAATTTGAAACCAGATCTAAACCAATATTCAAATACAACAAGCTTATAGTTTCAAGAATTCAGTTAATCATATATTGGCATACTTATGGGTCCTTGTCTCCTTGTCTATATAGGATCAAACAAAAGGAAATCCAAACAAAGAAAGATTTAAAATTCACATTGGAAAATACACCCAACACATATGTGTCACGCCTATAATTAATTATAATCATCTGGTGATAAAAAATAAATCACAAATGGCATCTTTAAATTGCAAAGGTCTACCACCCAAACATCTTAGTGAGACCCCAATCCAAAATTTTCTTCTCTATCATTATATATTCTTACGTATCAGATCATCTAAAACAAAACACCCTGCAAGAGCAGATTTACGATTTTTAAATAAAAATGAATGTTATAGTTTTCCTCTGTATGTATCCATATGTTAGTTCAAGTACCCAACACAACAACAAACATGGAAAACGAGAGGAGGATGGATTCAACCAGAAAAGGGTTTAAAATGATAGAGAACCCTAAAGTTAAAGAAACGGGGACGAAAGGGAGTACCTGATTGATCGATTTGAAGAAACTTGATGGATTCGATAGAGAGCAGGGAGTCGAGAACTGTAGAGAAGCCGATAATCAGGAGCTTTCCTCTAAGCGAATTAGAGGTAATCTTTTCTCTTTTTGATTGAGAGGATATTTGGAGATAAGATCCTCTGAATATAAAAAATAAACAAACACCCTGAATGTGGGCTTGTCTAAGAGATTCAGAGAAAAGGCCAAATAAGTGCTGAAACTAATACAACAAACAAGCCCTAAGATGGACTAAAGACCTAGTATGGTTGATGTCTAAGATGGACTAAAGATCTAGTATGGTTGATGTCTAAGATGGACTAAAGACCTAGTATGGTTGATGTCTACGATGGACTAAAGATCTAGTATGGTTGATGTCTAAGATGGACTAAAGGCCTAGTATGGTTGATGTCTAAGATTGACTAAAGACCTAGTTTGGTTGATGTCATGTGTGTCCCATCCACGAAGCTTACTTTTGTTTATTAACTGTGGTTTAATTTGTGTTTACGCCACATCCGATAGAATCAGGTCTCCCCCGTCATCGAAGGGTGTTGTTTTAGGTATTTCGTTCATCCATGTGTCGGCATTGTTTGATACGCGTAGGGATGGTCCTTCCCATGAATTATGAGTGGCGTTTTATGCCTCATCCTTGGTTGGACGTTTTCGAATATTGGAGTTTTATTCGCATTAATGTTATATTGAGGTTTTAATAATTATTTACATGTTGAGTGAGTTTTGGATTTGAGTCTATTGCTAGGGAATGATTTTCATTGGAAGCTTTCGTCACGGAATTTGCGTGCGTTCGGAAAATGGGTGTTGGTGCACTTTACTCAAATCCTTTTTCGGAAAATCATGATTTACGTTGAAACCTTTTTGTCTAACAAATTATTTGATCATGATGTAAACTCTTGAACTCACTAGGCGTTAGTCTAACCTTTTTATTTGTCGGCATGTGCAACAGGTTCAGGTTGGGAATAGCTTTAGCTAAACTGTGGAGTGAGGAGTGCTAATAGAGTGCGAGAAGTGAATTTCTTAGTAAAGTATTCCACATTTATTTGGGATTAGCAGCTTGTATTGTGTTAGGTAACACCCGTCTTGAGTTGTTAATTGTAGAAGTCGTGATGTTTAATTTTTGAGGTATTTTCAAGGATGGTTTGTAGAAAAGGATTTTTATCCTATTTTTGGTTATTTTATTGAGATTAAGGTTAGTTGCCCTTTCCAAATTTGAGGGTGTTACATGTTCTTAATGATTCATTGCTCAAATGGAGTTCATTCAATGGTTTAAGCATGTTGGTGTAATTAACTTTATAAACCATTTGGAAAAATGCATATTTTCGTGTAATGAGACATTTAGGAATTATAAGGGTATGAGTCCATTTGGGAAAACCATTTGTCTTAATCCGTGACGAGTTTTGGGTTAATCATGTCCTTGAGGTATACGTTTACACAAGTGTCGTTTAAACGCATTTTACTTTATGAGGGCCGTTATTTAGTGTTAGTCCCAAATGGCTTAACAAGTATTGTAGAAGGAGGTTGAATACAATACACCAAATTCACTTAATTTAATTCTTTTATTAAAAAATTCAACAAGAATTACACACAGAAAACTATAGATTGTTGCGGAAAAGAACACTTACACTATTCTAACAATCTACACAAAGTATACTGAAAAACAAAACAACTTTAACACACTAAGATTCAAAGCTATAGAGTTCTAAGAGATGGAGAATGCTGGCACTGAGAAAATCTTCAAGAAAGCGTAACTTTGCATGGGGACACTTGTCATCAGGAGATTCAATTGTAGGTGTTGACTTCTGAAAAGTTGAAGTGTCATTTTCACCTATTTCCTTAGTACCAGGAAGAATACCCATGCTTGATTGGGACATTATCTGGTAATGGATAAAACGACAAATAGTCACTTTTACCTGACAATGGATATTGTCCCATAATAAATGATCTTCTCATTCTGTCTTCCAAAAAGCATTCCACCGATTTAGACATAGAGATTGGTGAACATCCTTGAAAGCAACTTAGCATGAGAAGTTCCATGTTCCCACCGATTTTAGCTTCTCATCGGTGGGACTAGTTGACCGATCATAGGAGAAGATCGGTGGGTATGTCCACCGATTTGCAAGTGAAAGTCGGTGGACAATGACTTTAGACTTTGTTGTGAAAAATAACTTTCACTTCCACAATGAGAGTATCTCCAAGCTTGATTTCGGTTGATCTTCGACTTCACCGAACATTTGTTATCTTGTCTAAGTCATCTCAAATAACCAAAAAGGAATATTCTAAGTAAGATGTTGATCCCATTTTAGGACAGACAAACAATAGAAGATAAAATCCATAGAGAAAGTAGAGATAAGATAAAAATTTAGAACAATACTCATAGAAATCTTATCTCATATTCATTGATTCAAGGTATGGAGGGGGAAATTGGAAGAACACCACACTAAACGTGAAATCGACTCTCATCAGAAACTAGTCCGTGTGTGTTAATTGTGAACTCTCCAGATTTCTCACACAACCTAAAAAGCCTATGGACACCTTTATATAGGGCCCATTTACATAAAAGGCTTAAAGCCCATAAGGCTAATTACAAAGATAACATAAATCTAATTATAAAGCCCATACATTAATTTCTTTATAAAACATTCATATAAATTAGGGGCTAATTAAAGCTAACAATCTCCCCCTAATGTTTTATAAAGAAAGCATCATCTTATAGTCTCCCCCTTGCTTTCTTTAGAACCTTTGGTGTTCCGTTCATCAAGTCTTCAAAGCATCACGAGCTCCCCCTCAAATGTAGGCTCATCTTCTTGAAAGATCGAGACAAATAACACTTTATGTCCAGCTTTCATGTCTCAACTTCACCACTGTTTTTGACCATCATGGAGACTGATTGAAAGAAAACATAAAACATGTATAATGAACTCCAGCCTCTTAGCATTCCAACGTGCTATGATTCATCCATTTTGGATGAAAAACGAGTGAGTTATGTAAGTTTTCCTTCAGCTGCGCAGAACGGTCATAAAACAGAAAATTTGACTCTAAAAGATCCCGTTGAGTAAGCATTCAGTACGGAGCTTTAAACATGAATAACAGAGGAGGGAGTGACAATACATATGTCACAATAGCATCATGAAACCGTGAAGAACCGTCGAGAGAACGCCGTTCTTGAAAGCGGAAAGAGCACGAGTGAAATGCAATGCTTTCGGTCCAGCAAGAGTCCATTGAATTTGACACAGATTCTGGCCATTAAGAACACTGATTCAGACCAAACTCAAAACATGAAAAAGTTTTACCTGTGTCTTGGGAATTCAACACAACTGGACTCATGTGAATCGGAGCACCGAGTAAGAAGTTGTGCGCGTGTTTCTGAAACAGCGCAAAGCTGTAAAAAAATCTGAAATATTTCGGGCTTCGGGCTTCTGGCAGAGGCTCTGTTCAGCCTCACAGAGGCTCTGTTAAGCCTCACAGAGGCTCTGTGAACTTCCCTCTGTGAATTTTTCGTTATGCACTTCAAACCTAATGTTTTTGCGTATACACACCTTCTGTCGTACAACTTTGGCATGTCTTCCGGAAAGCCTTTGCAGAGGCTCTGTGCACATCCACAGAGGCTCTGGACAAACTCACAGAGCTTATGTGGTTAAGCTCTGCAATTTGATTAAACTCTTGTTGAACTCTTCTTCTGCAGATGTGATATGATCTATTACTCTTTGAAGAAAGCATCCTCTGTAGTCTTCTGCGGTTAAGCTCTTTGTACGTGTGCAGCCTCTGTGCTCAGCCTCAGAAGCTCTGTGAACCAGCCTCTTCAATCTTCTGCGAATTGAAATGGTCAACCTTGGTCAACCTCTGAAGATGGATGTTGTGCTGCAGTTAATTGGTGGTTCTGTGTGCACAGAGGCTCTGTGCAACTTTACAGAGGCTCTGTGCAATTAGCTTCTGTGGTGCAGCCCTTGTGAACATCTTCTGCAGGTATTCGATATTGATAGCAGCTTAATGATGGAGATTATGTGCACAGATCTGGACAACCTTTCAATTGAACAACAACTTTAATCTGTGCTCGATCCTCTGAACAACTTCTTCAAATTTAACTTCAGCAACAACTTTTTCTCTAGATAAGCATTACCGGACAGCTGCTTAAAATAGAGGCTCTGAGCACCGCTTCTGAAGTTCAATTTGCTTCTGTCGAAAGCCTTATAAATTTTGATCGAGTCCAATATCTCTGCACGACCATGGACAGCTTTTGAGATATCACAGAGGCTCTGTGCATTAGCTCAGAGGCTCTGTGAATTGCCTCTGTGTATCCCTTGAATGCTCTTGTCAATCAAGACATCAATGGCTTAATCAGCACCTCTGTCCAAACACCTCGATCAACATCATTTAGAAGTGTCAGGATCGATTCTTAACAAGAATTAAACTTCTTAGAAACAGAATTTAGAGAATCTTGCGGAATAGAACTCTAAAATAATTAAAGAACAATCAATAGAATTCAACACACTGTATATATCAAACTGTATTACTCACAAGCTTTACACCAAACCTCAATCTTGTTGAACAGGCTCAACAAGACGATTTCTACTTCTCTAGAAATAGGGTTCTTACACCTTGAGGTTAATTCACTCTTGAATCAATATAGAATTCTGTATACTATCTATCTTCTATCGTATTTTTTTAATAGCTATCTATCAATACTATATATACAAAAGTAATTACAAGATAACTATCAAAAGTTAATTGATCTTCTGAATCTTCGTTAAACATATCTTGATCAATTCCTTCTTTGTCTCCAAAAGTATCGCATCCCAAACTTATCAAGTCAGCAGTATTAACAATGATTTGGCTCAGCAGCATTAACGACCTTCAGCAGTATTAACCTTCACAGTCTTCAAGCAGTAGTAACTCAGCTCAGCAGCACTAACTATGTCTAGCAGTAGTAATTTGGTCTAGCAGTACTAACCGTGTCTAGCAGTAGTAACTTCGTCTAGCAGTAGTAACGAAGAACTGGCAGTAGTAACATTGTCTTGGCAGTACTAACCATACTTGGCATATCTTCAGTTCCCAACAATCTCCCCCTAACTTGACTTTTAGGAAAAGAAGTCAAGTTCTTCAGATGATGCTTCCAAAACTTAGTCATCATATACGCACAGATTAGGACTTAAACCTAGACTCTGATTGAGAATTCTTTTTACCAAGAATCTACCCATTGCTGAATCCTTGTTGCAGGTCAGCTTAGTATGTAACATTCCTTGCAGCCTCTTCATGCTGTGATTGTATATTTCATCCACCAGATAGTATTCTTGAGTTGCAGAGTCAAGTGAGATGACATATACTCCACAGTTTTCATAGAGCATCCAGTTGGTAATGGCTTGAAACTGTGTGTTTATCCTATGCTGAACTGCTTCAGGTTTGAACATTTGGCACAAGAATTCAAGTACCATTTTAGAGATTGACATCCCTTGCTCAGTCAGCATGTTTTCATATATCCTCATCCCAACTTTGAACATCTCTTCTAAGTCTGATCTTGAGCAAGTTCTGACAATTTTTCCCCAAGTTGAAAAGACTTCAAATTTTCCATCTGCTCTTTTTATCCTAATGAACTCCTTTCTACCATCTTTCAAAGTGTCCCAAAAGATGATTTCAGGAGCCTTAGATGATATTGGTTCAGCCTGAAGTGGAATTGGGTTAGAGTCAACACTAGTAATGTACAAATCACATTGGGCATCAGTTTGTGATTGTACATTGCTTGATTGCCCTGATGGAGTTGCCACTTCTTCTTCAGCAACTTCTGAGGTTAATTTTTCTTTCACTGTTTCCTCCTGGGCCTCTTCTGCAGTTGGCTCTACCCTTGGCTTCTTTTCATTTTTCTTCTGTGAAGTTATGGGCTTGGTGCTTGGTCTTTTCTTTGACATCATCTTGGTTCTTTTAAGAGTTTTAACAGCTGCAGGAGTTGGTTCAGCTGTTTTAAGTTTCTCAGCAGCAATAACCATTTCTGCTGCTATGGCTGTTACTGCTTCTCTTAGAACATGTAATGATGCTGCTTCAACACTGTTCTTCACAATCCAGTATATTTCTTCATCAATTTCAGCTTGAGTTGTAGTTACTGCTTCCTGCTCAGTTTCTGCTGCTTTTTCTGTTTGGCCTTCAGCAGCATTAACTGTTTCTGCTGCTTGTTCAAACTCAGCAGTATTAACAGTTTCTGCTGCTGTGGTTTCTGCTGCTCTTGAAGTTTCTGCTTCTTTAATCATCTCCTCCACCTTTTCTGTCTCCCCCTTATTCTGTGCACTGGACTCCCCCTTAAACTGTGCATTGTCCATTTCCATCTCATTCTCCATGTGAACTGTCTCCCCCTCAATTTGTGGACCCTTCATTTTCAGTTCTGCTTCTGACTCTGACTCCCCCTTTTTGGGAGCATCATCAGTTGAAGTTCTTCTTCTCAGCACAAATCTTGCCTTTTTCTTTCTGTGCAGCAGCTTGGTGACCATCTTTTTGAGCTTCTCAATTTGAGACTGTTGGTAGGTGACCACAGTCTTCAGTTGCTCAATCTCCTTCCTCTGTGCCATTACATCCAAGTTGACATTCCCTATGGTTTCCATCAATTCCTCATAGTTATATCTATCCTCACCCTTTGTAGAAGTTTTTACTTTCTTTAAGGGATCCTTGGAAGGTTTAGCAGAAGCCTTCTGCCTAGCAGAAGCACTACCTGCCCCCTTGGTTTCTTGGCACCTGGGTCCCCATAATGATTTCTCATATAGAGTTGCCATGGGGAAGGTCTTATTTATGTTACCACTGTCCTTCTCTGTGCTAGCAGAAGTAGTGGCAGCCTTAGCACCCATATGCTCATCCTTCTCCTTAGAGAGCACCTTCTTGGGGTTGGGAGACACCCCTGTGGTTTCCCTGTTGATATTCTCAATTGGAGAATGCTCCAACTGAGGGCTTAAAGGCTTAGGGCTCTGAGTAGGTACATCAAGGGAAGGAACCTTGTGCACCTTTCTTCTTTGAAACCTTTTGGTGATTGTGGGAGTAGGTTGTTCAAGAATGGACTGAGGGATGTCTTTTGAGATGGAAGGTTGGGATTGGTCATCAGTGGGTGTGTCTAATGAGGGCCTTGACCCTGATGCCATACCTTCAATTGTGTGGGACACAACCATCATTGTGGAGAACAATGGTGTGTCAACTCCTTCCGAGTCCCTAGGAAGTCTTTTCATATTTGAAAAAACCTTCCCTTTAGGGGATTTTGGTACATATACCTCATCAAACTGAGGTAAGTCCATCAATTCCTTGTTAATAACTTCTTGCACAAACCTTGGATGCATGTAAAAGCTCTTTTTGGATTCCAAGTTTGATACAAGATCATTAAAGATCATAGCTGAAAAATTGTACTTTCTGGCAGTGGATAAGCAGACCAAGGCATATGCAATGGGACTGCTGAACTCACTCCATCCAGTAGTTTTCTTGGAAATACAGTGCATCAGGGTATGAACAAGAAATCTCCATTGGTTAAAAAATTTTGACTTGTAGAATTTAAAAACACCAATGGGGCCTTCATACCCCATTCTTTGTAAAGTCGAATATAAGTCATCAGAAGATAGAGAGGTTATACCTGAGGCATCATTCAAGTGAAGAGAGATGCAAATAACCTCCTCTGTGACTTTCAAGGGTTTATCACAAACCCTTGTTCGAATGGTTTTCTGCCCTTCTTCGAAACTAACAGTGGCATTCTCCCAAAATTGCGTCTGATGTTCGATATAGATGGTTGGGCTCACCGTTAGGGCATAGGAGATGTGCGAGGATTTAAGAAAATCGACGATATCGTGGAATCCCGCAGCTTGTTTCGGCTTCTGAAGCATGGCTATTTCATTGTGCTCATCCACAAACTCCATGATTCCTGAGGATTCTTGAAAGAAAACACAAAGATTCTGGGGAGACTAGGTTAGAACGAGAGGGAAGAAGTAAATGCGAAGAGTCGTTATGAACTTTGGCGGGCACACAGGGGTATTTATATGCCCTAGATTATCAAAAGCAGTATTAACAACGTAAGCAGTATTAACTACTGAGCAGTATTAACCGCAAGGCAGTATTAACTACACAGCAGTAGTAACTATCAAGCAGTATTAACTACCTAGCAGTATTAACTACCGAGCAGTATTAACTACCAAGCAGCATTAACTACCAAGCAGTATTAACTACCTAGCAGTATTAACTGTACTAGCAGTATTAACTACTGAGCAGTATTAACTGAGCACTAGCAGTATTAACTACTGAGCATTATTAACTGCAAAGCAGTATTAACTACACAAGCAGTATTAACTACTGAGCAGTATTAACTACTGAGCAGTATTAACTGCACTAGCAGTATTAACTACTGAGCAGTATTAACTGAGCACTAGCAGTATTAACTGCTGAGCAGTATTAACTGCAAAACAGTATTAACTACACAAGCAGTATTAACTACTGAGCAGTATTAACTACTGAGCAGTATTAACTGTACAAGCACTATTAACTACTAGAACACAGGCAGTAGTAACTCTGTACTGGCAGTAGTAACGCTGCACAGGCAGTAGTAACTACACTTGCACTTTTCTGCACTTGGTAATCTGAGGGAAACAGAGAATCCTGAGAAAGAAAGTTAGTAGCACCAAATATATGAAGAAATACAGGTATAAAAACAGAAAGTCATAAATTTATTCTAGGTTGATCATGCCCACACTTGTTACCAAAAAGGTGAATCTACCCACATCAAAAGCTTTTGTGAATAGATCAGCAAACTGGTCATTTGTATGAACTTTAGCAACCTGAATTAATTTCTTTTCATTGCAATCTCTTATAAAGTGATACCTTATCTCTATATGCTTTGTTTTTGAGTGTTTGACTGGATTATTAACAATGCTGATAGCACTGTTGTTATCAATGAAGATTGGAGTGTGAAGAAATGTTACCCCATAGTCCAACATCTGATTTTGAATCCATAGAACCTGAGAGCAGCAGCTTGCAGCAGCTATGTACTCAGCCTCTGTGGTAGATAAGGACACTGTGGTTTGTTTCTTACACTGCCAAGATACTAGTCTTGTACCCAAAAACTGACATCCACCTGAAGTAGACTTCCTATCCATGTTGGCTCCACCCAAATCACTATCTGAATATGCAAGCAAGTCAAAAGAGGATTCATGAGGATACCAGAGACCTAATCTAGGTTGCCCTTTTAAGTATCTGAATATTCTCTTGACAGCATGAAGGTGTGATTGCTTAGGAGAAACCTGAAATCTGGCACAAACACAGACTGAAAACATAATGTCAGGTCTAGAGGCTGTGAGATACATGAGAGATCCAATCATTGATCTGTAATGATGGACATCCACATCCTCCCCCTCAAGATCTGCAGTGATCTATTTATGTGTTTCCATTGGTGTGCTTGCTGGCTTTGAGTCTGATAAACCAAACTTGTCCAGGATGTCTTTCACATATTTGGATTGGCTAATAAAAATCCCATCTTTCCTCTGTTTTACCTGAAGCCCAAGAAAGAATGTAAGTTCTCCCATGGAACTCATCTTGAAGCTTTTGTGCATCAATTCTTCAAACTCTTTACACATTTGATCATTGGTGGATCCAAAGATGATGTCATCCACATAGATCTGAACAAGTAGTGTACCTCTCTTTCTCCTCTTGATAAACAGGGTTTTGTCAATTACTCCTCTTTCAAAGTCATTTTTCAAGAGATAGGTAGACAGAGTGTCATACCATGCTCTTGGAGCTTGATGCAAACCATAAAGAGCCTTCTTCAGCTTGTATACTCTGTCAGGGTGCAATGGATTCTCAAATCCAGGGGGTTGACAGACATATACTTCTTCCTCAATACTTCCATACAGAAATGCACTTTTGACATCCATTTGGTACACTTTGAACTTCATGTAGGAGGCATAGGCTAGAAATAACCTGATTGCTTCAATCCTTGCCACAGGAGCAAAGACTTCCTCATAATCTATTCCTTCTTCCTGAGTGTACCCTTGTGCAACCAGTCTAGCTTTGTTTCTGATCACAATCCCTCTGTCATCCTTCTTGTTCCTGAAAATCCACTTGGTGCCAATTGCTCTATGACCTTTTGGAAGGTCTACCAAGTCCCATACATCATGTAATTTGAACTGTAGCAGCTCCTCTTGCATTGCCTCTATCCAGCTTGGGTCTTTCATAGCATCATAAGCCTTTTTGGGCTCAATCTGGGACAGAAAGCATGTAAGAACAGTATTAACTGTATTTTGATGCTCTTGCAATTCTTGAAGTCTGCTTTGCTTTCTAGTCATCATGGGAGATGCAATATCTCCAATCACCAACTCAGGAGGATGGTTTTTCTGAGTTCTTGTTGGATGACCAGCTTCCTATTGAATGTTCTCATCCAGATTTGATTCATTTAATTCTGGATTTGATTCTGCTTCTTCAGTCACCTCAGATTCTCTGGAATTTGGACCTGAAGATTGATTTTCCTCTGTTCTCCTCTCTTCTTCATTCTGAATAGGTTCAGTCTCCTCTTGGTGTTCACAGAATTCAACAGGATCAATGGAAGGGAGTGGAAATATCACAGATTGAATTCTGTGTTCTGATGATGGTGTATCCCTTTGTCCTGCATATACATCACTACTGAAACCCAAAGAATTAGTGAGTGAATCAATGTCAAATAGCCAATTAGGACCTGAACCAATAGGATTTGGTGTGTTCTCATTGCATTTGACATTATCACTTTCTTCAATTATTCTAGAAGAGGTATTAAAAACTCTGTAGGCCTTACTTTGAGATGAATACCCAACAAGAAAACCATCATCTGCTTTGCTATCAAACTTGCCTAAGTGAGATTTGGTATTGAGAATAGTACAAGGACATCCAAATGGTTTGAAAAATCCAATATATGGTTTCCTTTTATGGAAAATCTCATAAGGTGTCTTGTTTTTAGGCTTTACAACTAAAACTCTGTTTTGAACATAGCAGGCAGTATTAACTGCTTCTGCCCAAAATGTAATTGGTAACTTTGAATCAGCTAACAGAGATCTAGCAGCCTCAATCAGTGTCCTATTCCTTCTCTCAGCAACACCATTTTGTTGTGGAGTCCTAGGAGCACTGTATTGTCTCTCAATTCCTTTTTCTTCACAAAGGGTGTTTAGATCAAAATTTTTAAACTCAGTTCCATTATCTGATCTAATGACTTTCACTCTTTGATTTGATTGGTTTTCAATTTTGAGAATAAAAGATTTGATCAGTCCACTTGTCTCATCTTTAGTTCTCAGAAAATATACCCAAGTAAATCTAGAATAATCATCAACAATAACTAAGCAGTATGATTTCTTGCCAATACTCATCACATTGGTAGGACCAAACAGATCCATATGTAACAGTTGAAGAGGATTTGAGATGGTGTTTATCTCTTTGGTCTTATGAGAAGTTTTGTGTTGTTTGCCTTTGAGACAAGCAACACAATGATCATCACATGAATAGACTTTGGATGGCAAACCCCTTACAAGGTTATTCTTAACAAGTTTATTCATTGTTTTAAAGTTCATGTGACACATCCTTCTGTGCCAAAGTGATGATTCATCTAAAGAAGCTTTTGAAACTAAACAATTTAGAGATGAATCAGATGAAACACTTTCCAAATCTAAACAATAAACATTATCCTTCCTAGGAGTTCTCAGAAGTATCATGTTTTCATCAACCACTTTGTATCCAGGAGCAAGGATAATACATTCAGAATCAGTAAACAATATGCTATGCTTCTTGTCACAAACCTGTGATACACTTAACAGGTTGTATCTCAATTGTTCAACATAGTACACATCTTCAAAGGTCATCTTACCCTTTGAAACATCACCCTTACCACTTATCTTTCCACCAGCAGGATTATCCCCAAATGCAACATGTCCTCCATCAATCTTTTTGAAATTTTTGAGGCAGGCCATGTTACCTGTCATGTGCCTGGAGCAACCACTATCAACATGCCAAATGCTCTTCCCCTTGAGCTGTTGGTTGCCCTGCACATCAAGATAAATCAGTTAGTTTTATTTGGAACCCAAGCCGAAGTGGTCTTGGGTCTCCCTTGCTCATCAAAGTACTTACACTTGGTTTTGATGAGATTTTCAAATTTAGGTACTGCTGTGCTGGAGTACTTTGTCAAAATTATTGGTGTAGCAGCACTAGAAGCAGTATTAACCTCAGAAGTACTAACAGTGCTAGCAGTACTAATACTGGAAGCAGCAGTACTGTTAGCAGCAGTATCAGCAGTACTAACAGAGGTAGCGGTATTAACAGAGTTAACACTGCTAGAAGCAGTATTAACAGAGTTAATACTGCTAGCAGCAGTATTATCTGAAGAAGAAGCACTAAAAGTATTAGCAGTACTAACTTTGGAATGATTACTAGCAGTATTAATACTGCTAGCAGCACTAACTTTTGAAGCAGTACTAACACTGCTAGCAGCAGTATTGTTTTTAGTGCCTTTTGGAACCCACATAGTACCACATTCCTTTTCAGTCGTTTTCTTTATGTGGCTTTTGGGTTTATCTTGTTTCTTTGCCACATTTTTCTTTGCAAGCTTTTTATAGCCACCATTCTTTCTGTAACCACCAGGTTTTTGAAAAGATCTTTGAGTATTAAATCTTTGGTTAACAGGATTGAAATAACAGTGTTTGGCTAAATGATTTAGCTTACCACAGATGAAACAAGGTTTTGGCCTGTTAATTCTGTTCAGATCAACTCCTTGTCTCATAGCCCACTGGTTATTCCAGTTCCTTTGATTTCCCCTCTGATTATCATGTTTTTGAGTCTTGTTCTCTTTAGATTTCCTGCAAGAACACTGTTTACAGATATTGGAGTTCACAACTTTGGGCTGTGTGTAATGAACTCCCTTTTTCTCTTCAGTCCTTTTGATCTCAGTGTTCTTGACACATGGACTCTCACATTCCTCATCAGAGTCTACTTTGTCAGTCTCATCCTCAACAACTATTTCTTTTTCACAAGGATCTATATTAATCTTTAATTCAGGTTCCTTTCTATCCTTGGTCTCTAACAAATCAGACTTAGGAGGTATGTAGTTGTTATTGTAGGGTGGAGGTATGGTATTGTACCCTATCCCTACTTTCATCTTGTCATGGATTTGTGCTTTAATGATGGTGTCCATGGTTTTAGAAGCACAGGTAAACTTTTCAACATCAAGTTTAACCTTTTTAAGCTCTTCTTTTAACTTCTCATTCTCCTCCCCAGACACTTTCAGCTTAATCTCATACTCATTCTTCTCCCACTTCCAATAGTTAGTATCATAGGAGTGTTGAAGTTCATTAGCTTGAAAAGCTCTAATTTGTTCCTCAAACCTTTCTACAATCCTAACATAATCTTTCACATCTTTCTCTAGCCTCTTAAGGTTATCACACATACCCTGATTGTGATCCCTATATCTTTTAACAGCATCAATGCAAGCTTGAGAACAGAGTTTAGATTGTACCTCAGTGGGAATATCAGATACTTCTGCCATAAGAGCTTGATTCTGACAGGCTTCCTCAGCTTGATCACTCCAATCAAATCCCATTCCTTGTTGAGAAACAAGGGCTTGAGAGGAGCTTCTGTTTTGGTTTCCATTTGGAGCCTGTTGATTTGATCCTCCACTTCTGCATTCTCTGGCAAAGTGTCCCATCTTGTGACACTTATAACACTCAACCTTGGACTTGTCAAAGCCTGCACCATCTTCTCTTCTTTGGGAAAAGTTGTTTCTCCCAGTCCTTTTGATGAATTTCTTCACCCTCATTGATAGCATAGCCATCTGTCATTTGATGTCCATCTCTTCCAGATCATCAGCATTAATCTGCTCTAAATCATCATTGATTAGAGAAGAGTGAACATGACTAGAGAAGAATGCTTCTAGTACAGAGTCTGTAGTCTTCTCTTGATTGGTTCCACCAGCAGCATTAACAGAACCTGCAGTATTAACAGAATCAGGATTAGCAGCATTATCAGAGGATGAAGGTAATAAAGCAGCATTATAAACAAATCCAGATGGCCTTTTCTTGGCTTCAACTTCAGCCTCAAATACTCTCAGATCATTGTAGAGGTCATCTAGCTCTTTGTCCTCCAATTGGTCATTCTGTCTGAATGAGACTGTGTACATGGTCCATTCTTCTCCCAATGATCTAAGGAACTTTCTATTGACATCATCAGCATCCATGTGTACACCCACAGTTGCTAATTCTCCAATTAACTTGTTAAATCTGTCAAAAGTTTGAGTCATAGACTCATTCTTTGCAGACATAAAGTTTTCATATTGTTGCCTGAGAATAGCCTTTTGATTTCTCTTTGTGCTCTTTGTGCCAGTAAATCTTTTCTCCAGAGCATTCCACAACATCTGTGCATCTGTGCAGTGTTGGAATTGATGTTGGTACTCATTAGGAATAGCCAAAAGCAGAGTGCTTAAGGCCTTCATCTCTGTTTGTCTGACTTTCTTTTCAGCATCTGTCTTGGGAGGAGGTCTCTTTCCATCTGCTCCAATCTTTCCTTCATTACATGGGCCATTTTCTATGATGTCCCATATTGCATAATCAGTAAGAAGAATGTACTGCTTGATTCTCAGTTTCCACATGTCAAACTCATTGGGTTTGAGCATGGGAACCTTTGAAACAAGAGTACTGTGAGAATCCATTGAATTGTCCATAGCTTCTAAGATACCAACGCTCTGATACCACTTGTCAGGATCGATTCTTAACAAGAATTAAACTTCTTAGAAACATAATTTAGAGAATCTTGCGGAATAGAACTCTAAAATAATTAAAGAACAATCAATAGAATTTAACACACTGTATATATCAAACTGTATTACTCACAAGCTTTACACCAAACCTCAATCTTGTTGAACAGGCTCAACAAGACGATTTCTACTTCTCTAGAAATAGGGTTCTTACACCTTGAGGTTAATTCACTCTTGAATCAATATAGAATTCTGTATACTATCTATCTTCTATCGTATTTTTTTAATAGCTATCTATCAATACTATATATACAAAAGTAATTACAAGATAACTATCAAAAGTGAATTGATCTTCTGAATCTTCGTTAAACATATCTTGATCAATTCCTTCTTTGTCTCCAAAAGTATCGCATCCCAAACTTATCAAGTCAGCAGTATTAACAATGATTTGGCTCAGCAGCATTAACGACCTTCAGCAGTATTAACCTTCACAGTCTTTAAGCAGTAGTAACTCAGCTCAGCAGCACTAACTATGTCTAGCAGTAGTAATTTGGTCTAGCAGTACTAACCGTGTCTAGCAGTAGTAACTTCGTCTAGCAGTAGTAACGAAGAACTGGCAGTAGTAACATTGTCTTGGCAGTACTAACCATACTTGGCATATCTTCAGTTCCCAACAAGAAGCATCATACCCTCTGCATCAATCTCTGAACAAGGATCTGGACACTATGAAATTAATCTTCTGTGTGAGCATAACCAGAATTCTCTTGTCTGCGCGTTGCATCTAGAAAACTTTTGCATTTGGAGAACGCTAGTCTTGGAATCTGCTCCTGGTAGCAGCTTAACAACGGTTTAACGGCTCACATAAGATCTGTAGAGTCTCACAGAGGTTCTGTGAAGCCTTACAGAGGTTCTGCACACAACTGCTTTGAACACAATACTTCTGAAACAACAGCTTCTGTGATAAGCTCTGTTTGACTTCTGGACTGTAGCAACATAAGACAACAACCTTAATGGCTTATGCAGAAGCATTTGCTGCTCATGAATAAGATTCAGCTGCTTTAACAATTCGACATGAGCATCCTTTATCATTCATCCGTCTCTGGACAGCCTTGGATAAGATCATGAATGCCAACTGAAAAACTAGATAGCAGCTGATTGGACAACAACCTTGCTGCTGCTTAATGGACTGGATTCTGCATGATTAAGCTCTGCACAACAGCTTTATTCTGTTTTGCACAGCGGCTTAACAGCAACACATAAGCTTAACAGCAGCTTAATATCATCTTAACAGCTTAACAGCACTTAACAACGTCTTAACAGCATGTTAACAGCAGCAAAAACAACTTGACAGCACCTTGATTAAGCAGTTTTGACAGCACGTTTTTCAGCTTTTGACAGCAACATTTTTGGCAGCAATTTTCTGTTTTGACAGTAACAAGACAGCAACAAATTTCCTGTACAGTCCCAACAACAAAGAACTTTTTGTTTTGACAGCCAACAACGTCGATTTTCTGTTTATACAACTGTTGTTTGACAGCAAATAGACGACAACTTAATGCAGAAACTTTCTGTTTTGAACTGATCAACATGATACACAGCCTTAACCAACCAAGGTTGGATTTGATGAGATCCACATCCTTATCACTCCAAATTAAATGCATACAATTGTTGATCCAGCCCTGTTCGACAGCCCAAATCAAACTTATAATCTCCACAAATCACCCTTACCACTCCATAAACCAAATGCTCTACAAAATCTGAATTGATGCAGAAAATAAGATGATCTTCGTAACACTTTTTGAACGACGAGTGCAAATGCTCATATCTCTAATTGATCAGGTCAGAAAAATGATTATAAGCACTCAAAGTCATAAAAACTTTTCAGATCAGACTTTGAACATGTAACACAGCACCAAATCTTTCTCAAACAACTTTTTCAACACCCAAATGATTTTGTTTTTTATTTAATCATTATGAGCAGCGGAAGACAAACAAAATCTGAGTAAAAGAGAGTCCAATCTTGGATTTAAATAAAGGTCAGATCAAAGATCAACAACCTTACTACCAAGATGCCAAAAAAATGCTATGGACTTAAGCACACACAAGGATGAGATCATAGATCAACCATCTACTTAGTGCTTATCAAATAAGACCAATGAATGAGAAAGAATTTGTAACATCCCAAATTTTCCGTTATATTATTTTTGTTTTTGTAAATTGCAAGTTCTAGCTTGGGGATAGGTTTGTAATTGTTTAAAAGTAGTTGATTGAAATAGATTTTCAATTTGAAGGTTATTGTGACAACTAGTGGAAGTTGGAGGTTGGTTTTGGAAAGTTGGGTGACTCATGTTAATTGGGTTAATAGGTGTCAAACCCTTAGTCATTATAGACTAATTGGTTAAGTGTGAGTTTGTGTGTGAATATTTCTTTTCGGATTTTTGAGAGAAAAAGAGACCGAGAGATAGAAAAATCGAGAGAAGAAGAATCAAGGGAAAAACAAGGATTTTCAGTAGAGTTTTTGGAAGTAATTGAAGAAATCCAAGGTAAACCATTCTCAACTTTTATGTTCATAAATTGTTAGATAAAGTGTAGAGATAAATTTTTATGAAAAATGGATGTTTTGGGAAATTTGAGTACATGAGTAGGTTTAGTTTATAACCTTAATCATATCTGCATGTTATCAGAAACATGCATAGTGTAAAACTGCAAAATCTGGGTTTAAGGATGAACATAGTAGACTGAGACTTGGATGAACTTCATGGGTGTCGCAACCTTGAGCTGCGACATTCATGCTTGTCGCAATAGACCATTGCGATTTGAAGTTGGAGTCGCAACAGTTGGTTGCGATTTGGCATTGGAATCACAATAGTGAATTACGACTTGGGTTGGAATCGCAATAGAGGGTTGCGATTTGGCACTGTGGTCGCAACAGTTGATTGCGACTTGGTGTCGAAATCGCAATAGTGGACTGCGATTTGGAGTTGGAATCGCAGTAGTTGGCTGCGACTTGGCTCAGTGCATTGCGACTTGAGACGCAGTTTTAAGAGATTAAGGATTCTTAGTTGTGAAGGGTTCTGTTTTATAAATTAATCTCTGTTGGGTCACTTAAGATTTGAAGATGACCTCAGTCTCTCAATTTTACACAATTCATACTTAGAATAATTTCTAGGTTCTTTACAAGCAGTTTAATTGTATAAAAATGTTCGGTGAAGTCGAAGATCAACCGAAGAAACAAAGTAGAAGTATATCTTCAAGGCGGATTGAAGATAGATTTCTCAAACAAAGATTAAGTTGCTACTTGGGACGTCCTAAGGTTTTAGGCCAGTACAAGGTCCTAAGGTTTCAGGCCAGTACAAGGTCCTAAGGTTTTAGGCCAGTACACTTGAAGAGCAAGGAAAATCTTGAAGACTTGATCGGTAGGATCTCTTGAAGATGTTGAAGACATGATATGCAGGATCTCTTAAAGATGTTGAAGACATGATCGGCAGGATATGTTGAAGATGTTAAAGACTTGATCTCCAGGATCTCTTGAAGATGTTAAAGACTTGATCTCCAGGATCTCTTGAAGATGTTAAAGACATGATCGGCAGAGAATTCCTTAAGAAAGAATTCTTGAAGATATCATCAAAGAGATCCTAGGCCAACAGTTTACAACAGGTATATTCCACTTTATTTGCAAAATATATTTGGGATATCTTGAAATGACAGAGAGATAATCCGAGGATCAGAAAAAGGTTCTTTGGATTATTTATCTCTTTCAAGAAAGTTTAGCTTCAACAACAGGTCAACGCTTCAAGACAAATATGCAAAGACAAAAGTACATCCCAGTACTTTTCAGAAGAAGCCTTCCATCCTGCCATCCAAGCCCTGCTTGACAAGTGTCCATGCATTTAATGCATGAGGCACTATATAAAGAGGTCTTCTCCTTCCTTGCAAAATCACCAGTTTTACAGACTCTCAAGCTTTCAAGTGCTGGCCTTTCTCTCTCAAGAAGTTCATTTGTTTTCTTAGTGTGTTACAATTGTTCTTCATTCTCTGTGTGACTGTGTGTTAGATTGTTTGAGTAGATTTTATCTGTTCTGTTCTGCAACAATCAATAGTTTCTGTGTGTAATTCTTATTTGAAGTTTTTCAATAAAAGAATTAAATTAAGTGAAAATTTTTGTGTATTGTATTCAACCCCCCTTCTACAATACTTGTTTACCATTGCTAATCCATAGCTGGGACCAACAAGTGGTATCAGAGCAGGTCAGTTTAATCTAATAAACTTGATCTGCAATGGCTTCATCTTCTTCCTTAAACAATATTTCTTCTCAAAACTCAAATGTTGGATCATAAGACAATGGCTCCATAGCCAAACCACCAAAGTTTAACCCTAATAACTTATCTCTGTGGAAAAGTCATATGATGCTCTTCTTAGAAGGAGTTGACAACAGATATCCCACCATACTCCATGAAGGACCTCTTGTCCCTAAAGTTTGGGATAGTTTTAATGCTAAAAATAAACATGAGGATGGTGACGAGTCTTCTTCTGATGAGGAAGAATGAACACCTGCTACTGGGAGATACATTGTAAAGGATCCTAGTAAGTACAATGATAAAGATAAGCGTCTTGTAGCTCTTGACACTAAAGTCAGAGCCACCATTGCCCTCTCTTTGCCTGATGAGGTTTATCATTCTCTTGTAAACTTTTCTACTGCTAAGAAAATGTGGTCCACTCTGTGTGTTCTCTATGAAGGTACGTCTAAAATGAAAAAGAGCAGAAAAAGTGCTCTTGTTAGAAAATATGAACTCTTCTCTTATGAGAAAGGAGAATCTCTTTTAGTCTACTATAATCGCTTTAACAGTCTTCTCAATGATCTTAAAATGTTGGGTCGCATGTATGATAATGAGGAAGTCCTGTGCAAGTTTATGGATTGTCTTCCTGATTTTTGGGAAAACATCTGTACTTGTATAAAGACAACCAAGGATCTTGATCACATGCCTTTCACTGCTCTTTATGGAACTCTCTTCAACTATGAGCAGACTAAGCTGCAAAGGAAGTCTATCATCACAGATATAAGGGGCTCTTCTATAGCTCTCATAAGTGACTTTTCCAAAAGAACTATGTGTACTCCAAGAATCACCTATCCATCTGACTCTGAACATGATAGTCAAGGAGATCCCAATGAGCATTCAGAAGCATATCTTAGTGATGCTGATGATGAATGTGAGGAAACTTCAGTTGACAAATTATCATATGGAATGGCCAGGATGGATGGGTATTCTAAATCCAAATCTCACTTTTCTTCTGAAAAATCAAAGTTTAGTCGAAAACCCTCCTCTTCTCTCTCCAAACACTCCTCCTCAGACAAATCTAATGAGGAATGCTTTAACTGTGGTAAAAGGGGCCATTTTTCTTCTGAGTGTAGAAGTAAACGTTTTGAAAAACCTAGAACTTCTTCCTTAGGCCAATTCTCCTCAAAACCGGGAAGATCCAAATATGATTCTGACCGAGCTGAAAGATACAAAGAAAAATACACGAGAGAAAAGGAAAGAAATGCAGGACTAGTCAGAAAGGGAAAGGGTCTGCCTGCTAAAACTCATGATTGGGCAGATGAACCCACATCTGAAAGTGAGAAGGACATTTCAAATTTGTGTTTTATGGCCCAGATAAACGATATGGATGATCCAGAATGTCACACCCTCTCAGCTCTTGTATCAGCTAAGTGCTTCTCCTCTTCTTCACAGAATTGACAGACTCAATTCCTACTGTACCTTCTCCTCAGGAAATCTTACCAATCCAAACCATCCTACACCCTAAACCTAACCTCTCCCATCTCTTCACCTTCCCTACATTTTTTTACCCAACATATATTTCTCTCCCTCTTATCCATCTCTTACCCAACTATAAATATCCCATCTTATTCTTCTCTTTTTCCATACCTTTTTCCTAAACACTCTACTCCTCATCTTCCATCACTCTCATTCTTCCCTACAACCTGCTACCCTTCATATCTCTCACCCTACCTCTCTCCTCCATCCTACTATAAATATTCACACTCACCAGATATTCCTTCCTTCTTCACTCCTACAGATTTGTCCTCTTCCACTACTTGAAGATTTTCTTCTGCCTCTCAACCTCAACCTTCTCTTCCTTTACCACCACATCCTGGATTTGAAAATCCCTCCCTTCATGACTATGTGTGAAGCTTGAAGATTTGAAGATCCCTCCCTTCATGACTGTGTAGAGCTTGAAGATTACTCTTGAAGATTGAAGACTTGAACACCTACATTTGAAGATCAATCTTCCGAAGACTCGTTCCACCAATCTGCTGAAGCTCATTGCCACAAATCTTCAAAAAAAAAATCGGTTGCCGATGTCCCTACCCATCGGCTGCCGATTTTAGAAGGTTTTAAAAAAAGAGAAAAAGAAAATAGAAAAATCAAAAAAAAGAAATAGAAAAATCAAAAAAAAAATCTGTATATATTTTTATCAGTTAAAAATTTATCGTATTGATTTTTATCAGTTACAAGAAAAGTCCATCTATTTTTCTTTCTAATTCTTCTCTTCTACTCTCCTTTTTCTACTTTCACGTATCCCAATACAACCCTTACATTTTTACCTCACACCACAAACACATCTCTTTTTACCCCTCTCAATCCAAAACTACTTTTCATCTCAACCCTTCATTTTCCATCTCCACAAACACACCCTACTATCCTATTTTTTTACTCCCAACAAAAACAACCTACCCTCAAACCTTACCCTATACACACACAACCTAAGATCTAACCCAAACCACCTTCTCCTATCCTTTCTATAAAATTTTCGGTCCATTTTTTTCTAACACTCATCTCACAAAACTCCATCTCCTCTCCTCCCTACTCATCACCACCGATCCCAACCACCCCCTCGTCGGCTGCCTTCCCACCGATCTGCTGCCGCCGACCCCTCACCACCGACAAGCAACCCAAACACCCTCCCAATCGGCTGCCGATTACCATCCCTTACACCCCCTATCGGCTAAAACCACAAACCCACCCCCCACCGACACCTAAGACCCCCCCCCTTCCCACCGACGCCTCTCCCACCACCCCCCATCCCACCAATACACCTCTCTACCCCACCGATACACCCCCCTTACCCCATTTTTTAAAAGTAATTTTTTTTAAAACATCTCTTCCTTCTCTCCTACTTTTTCTATTCCCCATACATCTCCTCCTTCCCTAAACCCTATACTCTTCTCTCACATCACACTCATCCTTCCTTCTATCTTCCCCATACATTTCTTCACACCTTTCATTTTCAAAAATAAAAAAAAATAAAAATTGTGGTCTTGTGTTAAGGCCGAATTTCAACATTTCTTAGTGTTTTTCTACGTCGGCCGCTGAGGGGGAGAATTCATCTGAGGGGGAGCAACATCAATCCTGCTATTCATATCCAGCGTCCAACTCGAAAAAATGAGAAAATCGGCGGACCGGTTAAGGGGAGGAACACAAAGACCGGCTGATCTACTGAGGGGGAGCAAAACAAAGACAAATGATGATGATGTTGAACAGGAAGAGCTGAAGATGCCAACAAAAGAAAGAAGATGCAAGAGATGGCCATAAGCATCCTGAGGCTGATTCACTCAAACTCAACCCTCCCTCAAAGAATCCTCAAGGCTTCTGATCAAAATGAAGAATCCTCAAGCAGACACAAGTTTCAACTTGTCCCTCCAAAGATGCAAGTAATTTTTGTTCTGTTCATATTGTCTATACTTCTTTTCTTTTTCTTTCATTAGTTTGTACAGCTATACTTTACCATTTCTTCTTACTTGTAAATGTCAGATACAAAAAAAATCCAAAAAGATCAAAAAGAATGGACTATGTGAAAAGAACCCAAAAGAGTAAACAAGGGTCAAAAATGAATTATTCAGTGTTTACTTCTCAGATTCTAAGTATGGATGTCATCCTCAAATAGGGGGAGATTGTTGGGTCACTTAAGATTTGAAGATGACCTCAGTCTCTCAATTTTACACAGTTCATACTTAGAATAATTTCTAGGTTCTTTACAAGCAGTTTAATTGTATAAAAATATTCAGTGAAGTCGAAGATCAACCGAAGAAACAAAGTAGAAGTATATCTTCAAGGCGGATTGAAGATAGATTTCTCAACCAAAGATTAAGCTGCTACTTGGGACGTCCTAAGGTTTTAGGCCAGTACAAGGTCCTAAGGTTTCAGGCCAGTACAAGGTCCTAAGGTTTTAGGCCAGTACACTTGAAGAGCAAGGAAAATCTTGAAGACTTGATCGGTAGGATCTCTTGAAGATGTTGAAGACATGATATGCAGGATCTCTTAAAGATGTTGAAGACATGATCGGCAGGATATGTTGAAGATGTTAAAGACTTGATCTCCAGGATCTCTTGAAGATGTTAAAGACTTGATCTCCAGGATCTCTTGAAGATGTTAAAGACATGATCGTCAGAGAATTCCTTAAGAAAGAATTCTTGAAGATATCTTCAAAGAGATCCTAGGCCAACAGTTTACAACAGGTATATTCCACTTTATCTGCAAAATATATTTGGGATATCTTGAAATGACAGAGAGATAATCCGAGGATCAGAAAAAGGTTCTTTGGATTATTTATCTCTTTCAAGAAAGTTCAGCTTCAACAACAGGTCAACGCTTCAAGACAAATATGCAAAGACAAAAGTACATCCCAGTACTTTTCAGAAGAAGCCTTCCATCCTGCCATCCAAGCCCTGCTTGACAAGTGTCCATGCATTTAATGCATGAGGCACTATATAAAGAGGTCTTCTCCTTCCTTGCAAAATCACCAGTTTTACAGACTCTCAAGCTTTCAAGTGCTGGCCTTTCTCTCTCAAGAAGTTCATTTGTTTTCTTAGTGTGTTACAATTGTTCTTCATTCTCTGTGTGACTGTGTGTTAGATTGTTTGAGTAGATTTTATATGTTCTGTTCCACAACAATCAATAGTTTCTGTGTGTAATTCTTATTTGAAGTTTTTCAATAAAAGAATTAAATTAAGTGAAATTTTTTGTGTATTGTATTCACCCCCCCCTTCTACAATACTTGTTTACCATTGCTAATCCATAGCTGGGACCAACAATCTCAGTATATATGTAAATTGAATATTACAGTAAACTGTGGTAGTGAAGAAAGGAGTCCCTACGACTTTATAAGGGTTTAAAAGAGGTGACTACTGTAACACCCTAAAATTCAGGGCCAATTTAAACCTCAAAATACATGAGTTATGATCACCAAAATGTCAGACTTTCATAAACCAAAGGATCATAAGTAAATTTCTATATATACACAAAGTCGTCTAACTTAAATAGTCTGATCAATCTAATTATACATCACAATAAGATCAACTAGATTATCTAAGGCTCGTCCCAAAAGTCCTCAAAATAATATCTTGATCCTTCGTTATCGCCGAGTCTGATTCCTTTCAACTGAAATCTCACTTCCCAAACTATATCCCAGAGCCAGTACCTGGTAAGACAGTTTAATTTGAAACATTAGGCTTTCGCCTAGTGAGATTATCCAAATCAAATTAAAATTAATCAACAAAAATATTAACAGATATACCAAACCTGTTATCAACAATCTTACCATACCAAGCTCTTATCGACCATTGGAATCCACTTATTCCCTTACTCATGACTAATTCATCTAGTCATCATACTATCAACGAGAATTACTATAAATCCCACCGGACTTATAAATAACTCCAACTCCCAGAAATTACAGTTTCCAAACCTGCTTCTTTCTGAATTAGGATGTCAAATCCTCAACAACAATAAAGATATCTCATCTTTCGCTTGAAATGGGAATTACAACTCCAAGTCTGCCATTCCTCATTTCGTTTCCTCCCCATCTTGAATCACTGGTCTCCCAAATGAGATTTTACTTTATCGCGATCAACAACCACCAGAGACCCTCACAGATGATTTAAGATTCACTCCAGCAACTAGAAATACATCCCAACAGTCCCCTGGCTAGTAAACGGTTCTCATTATACCGTACTATATGCCCACTAGACCAGATGTATATTCTAGCCAACGCCACACAATAACTGTGTATCATCACTCATTCTATTGTATACTAAAGCTTTACAATTCAACATATATTCTATATCTCTATGTACAGAATATTAAATTCAACGATTATCCCCACTTTGCCATTTGGCATCGGGGACCAACACCTCAACAATTAACTATGGCTCCGGACTTATAATTAAGTCATTACAATTCAATATATCATGGTTTTTACATCAACAACTGAGTTATAAGCATATAACAATTAGCATATTCATATCAGATTGCATGTCACATAACAGCCTCAAAATGCTACTGGAAGTCAAAAACTTTTCGCAAGCTACTGTAGCGAAAACCACATTTTTCGCAAGCCAAGGCTGCGAAAACCTCCACTTTTCGCAACCCACAGTTGCGAAAACCCCACTTCTCGCAACCCTCTATTGCGACAACTTCACTTTTTGCAACCAACTGTTGCGAAAAGTTCTACTTTGCGCAACCCTCTATTACGAAAAGCTACTGTTCATCGTCACTTCCATTTTTGATTCAGTTCTCTACTGTTCATTAAGCTTACCATTTCTTAATCCAATCATACCAGTGTTATTAAATACAAGTATAGTATATCTATAACACTTTTAATTGCTTAATTTTAACAAGAATGAATAACTCACCTGTGTAACACCTTAGGCATATCCCACATCCTTTAGAGGGCAGGAGAGATGCTGGGTATATTAGTAAACCTTGGCCTTACCAGACACAACGCGTTTTGGGGCCACAAGCATGCGGGTTCCTTGGGAACTCTGTGGTTAAGCGTGCTTGGGTGGGAGTAGTACCAGGATGGGTGACCCCCTGGGAAGTCCTCGCCAGGTCGCCAAGAACAAAGCCGTGAGCCAGTGGGGCAAAGCGGACAATATTGTGTCGTGGTAAGCGGGGTGTTACAAATGGTATCAGAGCCACTCCTGTGCCGTTCGGGATGGTGGGGCAAACCTCATCGAGGACGATGAGTCCCTAAGGGGTGTGTGTGTAACACCTTAGGCATATCCCACATCCTTTAGAGGGCAGGAGAGATGCTGGGTATATTAGTAAACCTTGGCCTTACCAGACACAACGCATTTTGGGGCCACAAGCATGCGGGTTCCTTGGGAACTCTGTGGTTAAGCGTGCTTGGGTGGGAGTAGTACCAGGATGTGTGACCCCCTGGGAAGTCCTCGCCAGGTCGCCAAGAACAAAGCCGTGAGCCAGTGGGGCAAAACGGACAATATTGTGTCGTGGTAAGCGGGGTGTTACAACCTGGGTATTCTTGAACACAGTGTTCTTCCAAAATCAAAGGCTTAATCAATAGCTTAATCAAATCTGGACAGAATTCTATAATTAAAATCTGTGGAGATGAATGATACTAACAGAGAAATTAAACTCTTACCACAAAATTACCAAACGATTTCTCCTTCTCAATATCTAACTCTCTCTGCTTCGTTCTACCTCTCTCTCGATATTTCTCTGATTTTCTTTTCTTTTTCTTTTAGAAAACCAAACACAGAAAATCAGTATTATCAAATACTGATTTACTCCTAAGGTGACACCTCACATAAAGCATGAGTCATTAACCCATTTTCCAATTTATACCCCAAACTTCCAAATAATTGCCAATCAACCCTCCAAGTTAATTTTCTCATAACTAAATTGTACCAAAAATACAATTTATATCATATTAATTTACAATGGAAATTTCGGGGTGTTACAATACTCCCCAACTTAAAAGGATTTCGTCCCCGAAATCACTCTAAGGCAACCAATCGAGGGTATCGTTTCATCATTTCTTCCTCCGACTCTAAAAACACATTAACAAATCAAAGATATAATACCATCATACCTATAATCAATCTCTTAAATTGTAATTTATCAAAATATTTCTCTAAGATCGATTCTCGCTTCTTCACATAACAACTTTTCTCATCAATTATGCTTCAATAACTATGACAATCCATCATTGCATCCATGACTTACACATTTCTTTGATACACAATGCTATCACCTTCTCACATTACTATCGCACCACCCAAACACGCTACAACCAAGCACTAAGGGGTTGTATATCAAAAGGTGATAACTCCATTGAACTTGTAGTATAACTACCTTCTTAAGTCCAATCTTTCTATCCTTGCTTCCCCACGTTAGTATGGAATACTATATTTCAAGTATTAGTTGTCTCTTTCTCCCAACTTTCTACATACCAATAGTATTTTCTCATTTCGAAACATAACTAAACAGTTTCACCAAGATTTCTAACTTAAAACATTCAACTAAATTATCTTGAAACGACATTACCATTCGAAATTATTACCATTCTTAAATCTTTAACTATAAATTTCTCGTACATTTCTTTCACATATAAAGAGCAACTTATATTCCTTAACGACCTTACCTCCGTTACACCACATTGACCGGCATACTCATCATTTTTTATTAAACTTCCAGAGATTCAGAATACAACTTAATTGGCAACTCTTACCATCGAAATTTCCTTTGGATAAACACTCACCACTGCTCCGACATTCTATTCCGATATAAGCCATATTACCACGCCATCTTACAAACCACATGCTTCATCAACTTTATTAACAAATAGTACCTTCCAACCAGAATTCTTGAAACTTCCATTTGGATACTTCCTCTTTCTAACATCACGTCTCATACTAGATGGCACATGTATCTTGGTAATTAATGCTACTACTCGTTCGTACATTTTCCACCCATAACATTTACCACTGACCATGTCTCTCATAGTCATTCGCACACCATTAATTTTATAATCCTGTTTTCTCGCCCAAATACCCGAGTCTATATCACTAAATATCTCCTCCCCAACTTTAGTTGAACTACCACTCACGATTTTCTATTTAACTTGAACTTATTCGTTCTTACTAGCTCTTTGTGATTCCAATACGTTGCATAGACAGGGTACAATCCCTCACAGATCAACACAATCTATACACCCCCTTTGTTCATCTCTAATATTTCATCTTTTATAAATCTTCCACATCGTAAGTAAACACTTATCTAAAAGCAACAGTCCCTCACTGTTCTAACAATCCCACAAAGTGATCCTTCAACTTTTAAGCTTCTGATTTAAACTTAACATTCATACATGATCCCAAAAGGATAACCAATGCATTCACGTCATATAAATTTAAATTTACAATACTGTCCATGCAAGTTCAACCCCAAGCCTACGTCAAGCTTATCAAATCGGGTCAAAGTTCTTAAGACTTAACTGAGTCCAAAACCGAGTCATCTACTCAAAGGATCTAAAGATTATTGATCAATATCAACTCACGCAATTTAAATACATCTAACTCACATTATGCAACATACGCTTCGAGGCGTGAAAATCTTACGACCCCTTTATTCCTACTTTCCCAATGAAGTCAATTCATTTGCAAGTACACGTAAATGCAACTCTTTTCATACTCCCCAATATATATAATACGCCCAGGTTCATTAGTTCCAAAGATACTAAGAACAAGTAAAATATCAAACAGTCTTCACACCTAAGACCAACACTTAAACCGTCACTGGTTCAAATACAATGCAGTTAAGCATATAATACATCCAATACTCCATCTCGAGTCATTAAAACTGACAAACATTCAAAAGACTTCTTTGAATATAAATCAAGCCTTTAAGGACAAAATATTCGTTTGGTTAAACATGTGCCACTCATACGATTTCGTAAACCAAAATACATTGTTACTCAAACTCTTTACCTTTTTAATTCCTTTATTGACCATCGGCCCCAAAACAAAGGTTTACACTCAAAAATTTTACATGGTCAGATTTGCCAAAATCCCCCAACTCACATGTTCATATTTTAAAACGTAATACATCAAAAAATATTGCACACTCACAATATATTAAAAGCGCGTTTTGACTACATGTCTTTCATTTGTATAACAATTAATCAAAACTTCTTTCATTAATAATTTATTCGACAATCATCCAAAATCCCCCAATCGTCATACACAATAATATCCACATTGCGCATACCCTCTGCATAACAGCATGCCGGTACCGCTCACGGTTTCGTTCCTACCCGCACAGGCATACGCGGGATGCATCCAGACCGTACCCAGTGACAGACCAAAAGGCCTCATACACCTTACACAACTTTCGTCTTCAAAGTCAATACTTGACATGTCGACACTTTCTTAACCTGAAGGTCCTTAACTGAACCTAATTCTTCCTCTGGACACAACCATCCCTCGTCAACTATATTCCTAGTTAGCGAACAAGGGTACAGATTCTCATGCAACCGACACTGAAGTCCACTTTTGACTCTCATACTGTTCATAACACAAATACCAAAACTACAAACTTTTTCCCCAGGTTTATCCAACACTTCTCCATTCTTGGAGTTCTTTCTTAGATTAAAGTGTAATACCCTACGACCGAGTGAGTTCATAGCCTTCATGCATGACAATTTAATAAATAACTCAATCCACACTTTTCTCGTTTAAATAAACAACATTCGGAACAACGTGGGCACACACGATCCCAATCATTTTCATAATTCCCATGTACTACACAACGATCTCAAAAAATCGTTTGTATATAAATTTCTGTAAAACTCAATCTTTCTCAACCAAAAGATGTTGTTACAACATAAATACGAAGATCTTTTTATACGACAAAAGTTTAAAATTTACTGACACAAAGTAAACTAGTCGTTTCTCAGACTCATTTATACGATATCATCAAATTAATACTTTTGTTGGTTATAAAAAGTTTACTGATCAACACTTTCTTGACCTATTTGCTATCATACAACTTTTTATGTAAAGTATGAAATATTTTGCAAGTTGCTAAACTCCAAAATTTCGTTAGGCATCGTAATTGAAATTGCCATTTTTCTTTAAATACATACTTGCACTACTAATTCATCCTTGAATAGAACTGTTATTTATACATTTGGTTTGAAATCAAGAAAACTCATGTAACACACACTAAAACACCATGCACAAAACTTACTCGCAATGAAGGCCACTTACTCAAACAAGGTCAATTTTTTTACTTACGTAACTTATCATTGACACTCTACTTCCGACCAGAGGTCGCCCTCTCGGCCTTATAATAATTGCTATACATGCATTCCATGGCCCCCATACTCAACCAAGTCATACTAATTCCGTCTTAATTAATCATCTCATACTCTATCTCTGCACATATCAAATCACCTATTAAAGGTTGCCTTGGCGGACTTTCATGAGTCCCGCCAATTCCAGGTTGTCCTTCCAACCCCAATCATTTACCGATCTGTCCTCCAAAGGATTTTAGTGGTATAATCACCATCGTTCTACTATAACCTAATGGGATAACCATAAGAAATGGTTATGCACATACCCCTATACAAAATGTACTTACCGATCGTTAGTCATTGTAACAATTTAGAAATAAGTATGCTCGCGTAACAATATATTCATAATCACAGTAGCTAATTGGAATTGTGAATATATCATACAGGAGAATCCTCGTTACCATTGTCACCGTACCAACTTCTCATATCTCCGTCAATTCTAAGACTATCCCGTCTTAGTACTTCTACCCATCTCTCACAATCATAACTTAATTTATCTCAGCTTAAGTCTAAGTATCTCATCAGCATACTTAGTTCGCTTAAACTAGAGCTCTGATACCATACTGTAACACCCTAAAATTCAGGGCCAATTTAAACCTCAAAATACATGAGTTATGATCACCAAAAATGTCAGACTTTCATAAACCAAAGGATCATAAGTAAATTTCTATATATACACAAAGTCGTCTAACTTAAATAGTCTGATCAATCTAATTATACATCACAATAAGATCAACTAGATTATCTAAGGCTCGTCCCAAAAGTCCTCAAAATAATATCTTGATCCTTCGTTATCGCCGAGTCTGATTCCTTTCAACTGAAATCTCACTTCCCAAACTATATCCCAGAGCCAGTACCTGGTAAGACAGTTTAATTTGAAACATTAGGCTTTCGCCTAGTGAGATTATCCAAATCAAATTAAAATTAATCAACAAAAATATTAACAGATATACCAAACCTGTTATCAACAATCTTACCATACCAAGCTCTTATCGACCATTGGAATCCACTTATTCCCTTACTCATGACTAATTCATCTAGTCATCATACTATCAACGAGAATTACTATAAATCCCACCGGACTTATAAATAACTCCAACTCCCAGAAATTACAGTTTCCAAACCTGCTTCTTTCTGAATTAGGATGTCAAATCCTCAACAACAATAAAGATATCTCATCTTTCGCTTGAAATGGGAATTACAACTCCAAGTCTGCCATTCCTCATTTCGTTTCCTCCCCATCTTGAATCACTGGTCTCCCAAATGAGATTTTACTTTATCGCGATCAACAACCACCAGAGACCCTCACAGATGATTTAAGATTCACTCCAGCAACTAGAAATACATCCCAACAGTCCCCTGGCTAGTAAACGGTTCTCATTATACCGTACTATATGCCCACTAGACCAGATGTATATTCTAGCCAACGCCACACAATAACTGTGTATCATCACTCATTCTATTGTATACTAAAGCTTTACAATTCAACATATATTCTATATCTCTATGTACAGAATATTAAATTCAACGATTATCCCCACTTTGCCATTTGGCATCGGGGACCAACACCTCAACAATTAACTATGGCTCCGGACTTATAATTAAGTCATTACAATTCAATATATCATGGTTTTTACATCAACAACTGAGTTATAAGCATATAACAATTAGCATATTCATATCAGATTGCATGTCACATAACAGCCTCAAAATGCTACTGGAAGTCAAAAACTTTTCGCAAGCTACTGTAGCGAAAACCACATTTTTCGCAAGCCAAGGCTGCGAAAACCTCCACTTTTCGCAACCCACAGTTGCGAAAACCCCACTTCTCGCAACCCTCTATTGCGACAACTTCACTTTTTGCAACCAACTGTTGCGAAAAGTTCTACTTTGCGCAACCCTCTATTACGAAAAGCTACTGTTCATCGTCACTTCCATTTTTGATTCAGTTCTCTACTGTTCATTAAGCTTACCATTTCTTAATCCAATCATACCAGTGTTATTAAATACAAGTATAGTATATCTATAACACTTTTAATTGCTTAATTTTAACAAGAATGAATAACTCACCTGGGTATTCTTGAACACAGTGTTCTTCCAAAATCAAAGGCTTAATCAACAGCTTAATCAAATCTGGACAGAATACTATAATTAAAATCTGTGGAGATGAATGATACTAACAGAGAAATTAAACTCTTACCACAAAATTACCAAACGATTTCTCCTTCTCAATATCTAACTCTCTCTGCTTCGTTCTACCTCTCTCTCGATATTTCTCTGATTTTCTTTTCTTTTTCTTTTAGAAAACCAAACACAGAAAATCAGTATTATCAAATACTGATTTACTCCTAAGGTGACACCTCACATAAAGCATGAGTCATTAACCCATTTTCCAATTTATACCCCAAACTTCCAAATAATTGCCAATCAACCCTCCAAGTTAATTTTCTCATAACTAAATTGTACCAAAAATACAATTTATATCATATTAATTTACAATGGAAATTTCGGGGTGTTACAACTACGCATCAGGTGAGTTTATTCAACTCTCTTTAAAATTCAGTAATTAATATTGAAATAGATGTTTTATCTGTATGCCTGGATATGTTTATAAGGACTTGACTAACTCAGTGATAAGTCCAAGAAGGTGATTAAAAGTTATGCTATGTTGATCCCCGTGCTAAATTGCTATGAGGGATAATTAAGAAGTTGATAAACCAGGGTTACTAATATTCTTTATAATGTGTAATATAACTATCTGCTATATGCAATCTGTTAGATGATTATGAGCTCTAAATACGATTTTTGAAGCCATATTAAGATAAATTATATAGACCTATTTATGAGTCCGAAAATGCAGATAACATATGAGATGTTGATCCCCGTGCTAGATTTCAGAGAGGGGACAGTTAAGAGATTGAGATGAGGAGCTAATAATATTCTTTATTTTTATATATATAGAATATGTTCGGAGAAATGATATATCGTATGTCGTACGCATATGGTAGTATCAGTTATAATATTTTTATATTATGTGCTTTTACTAAAAATAGGCATCCGGTCATCGGGGGCACCTGGGTACGGTATAATGGGAACCGATTACTCGCCATTGACCAAAGGGATGTAATTTTTAGTAATTGGGTGTACCTTGAATCATCGGGGGTCCCGGTTGAGTATCGCGATATTATAATCCCATTGGGACCATTGATTCTGAGGTGGAATGTGGAATAGGCAGATTTTGATTTGTAATTCCCATTTCGATTTGGAAGATCGGAGATTTCCATTGTTATAGGGAAGATCGGAGATTTCCCGTTGGTGAAAGGAAGATTGGAGATAGGCATAAAGTAATTTGTAATCTCTACTTCCTAGTTAAGAAATAGGCAGGTTTTGACTTGTAATTTCTTGTGTAAGAGTATCGACTGTGAATCTGGTATGATTTATAGTAAACTCTTGATGTTGTTATTATGATTAGATGAATTGGTCATAAGTATGGGGGTGGGATAGATTTCTCGTATGGAAAGGAGTTGTCGTACGATAAGATGGGTGAGAACAAGTTTGAGTTATCTGTTCATATTTTAATTATTAAATTTTATTTTGATTTGAGTATTCTCACTAGGCGAAAGCCTAATGTTTCAAGTTGAATCTTCTTACCAGGTACAAGCTCCGGGAAATAAGCAGGGATGAGTGAAGAGAACTTTTGGAAAGATTCAGACTTAGAGATAACGAAGGATCTAGTTATTCTTGGATGCTTTTGGGATGGTTGTTTAGATAACTTGATTAATCTAATTGTTATGATGTGATTAGATTAATAAGTTATTTAAGTAATCTCGTATGTATATAGAAACCTTACATTTGATCCTATGGTTATATAAGTTTGAAGTTTATGATCATAACTTGTGGAAATTTTAAGTTTTAAATTGACCCTGTTTTTAGGGTGTTTCAATATGGTATCGGAGCTTTAGTTTAAGCGAATTAGGTATGAATTTGAGATACCTAGACTTAAGCTGTGATGAAATAAGTTATGATCCGCGAGATATGGGTAGAAGTACTAAGATTGGGTAGTCTTAGAGTCGACAGAAATACGCGAAGTTAGTACTGTAAAAATGGTAATGAGAATTCTCATGTATGATATGTTCGCAATTTCAATTAGCTACTGTTATTATGAATATATTATTACACAAGCATACTTGTTTCTAAATTGTTACAGTGACTGATTAGCGGTAAAGTACATATTGTATGTTTAGTTGTATAAACCATTAACTGATGAGTATTTTTTTGTGCTCATATCAGAACAATGGTAAATACACCCCCGAGGTCTCCAAATTCTTCGATGAATAGGAATTGGTTAGACGATGCCGGAGAAAGACAAACTGGAATAGGCGGAGTTCCTGATACGCCACCAGATTTTCTTTCCTTAGGAGGAATGCAAAGTCGAGTACATCCAGGAGGTACCAATAATGCTGATCAAACATCATCAGATTCAGGTATGGAAGGACGAATAATGGATAATGTGACTCGATTGATGAATGCTTCAATGGAGAGGCAAGCAGAATTGATGAATACTATGATGGGGAGACAGGCAGAGATGTTTACGAAAATGTTTAATGATCGTAATGTGGAACCAAGACGAACAACGGTTGATACTAGTGTGATAAATCCGACTGTAAATCCAGGATCGGAGGCAGAAAGGAGGGTTGAAAGAAACTGCTCCTACAAAACGTTTCTAAGTTGTAAACCGCCAGAATTCAAGGGAGACGACAATCCAGTGGCTTGCATGAATTGGATAAGAGAGATCGAGCAAGCTTTTCGAGCTTGTGAATGTTCTGATGAAAGATCTAAGGTTAGATTTGGGTCACAAATGTTGCGCGGCAAAGCGTTACAGTGGTGGAATGTGTTGTCATCAACTGTGACGGAAGCAGCTCTGAACTCCGTAACTTGGAATCAGTTTAAAGCAAAGATTTTAGAAGAATATTGTAATGAAAACGAAATGGACCGAATCGAAGAAGAGTTCCGGAATATCAAGAAAGGTAATATGACGGTGAGAAAATATACCGAAGTTTTTATGGAAAAGCTAAATCTTGTGGGGCACGTGGCTCCGACGGAGAAAGATAAGATTAAGTATTATCTGAAAGGTCTACCGGCAGATATGATGACAAGGGTTCGCAGTTCGAAATCTGCTACTTTGAGGGAAACGATTGAAGAAGCAAAGGTGATAGAAGAAATGTATGTGAAAGATAAGGAGGAGAAAGCGCAAGTTGGAGAAAAGAGAAAGTGGGAGGGTCGTTCAGAACCTTCTCAGAAATTAAGGTTATTCGGAAAGAACATTCGTAATGATTCCCGTAAGGAACCGAGTTGGTGTTCAAAATGCAAAAGTAAACATTTTGGCCAATGCCGAGTGGTCGGAAATCAATGTTTCAAGTGTGGGAAGATGGGACATATGGCGACAAATTGTACAATGCCAGGGTCAGTTTGTTTTGAATGCCAGCAACCAGGACATTTTCGGAAGGATTGTCCGAAGTTGAAGAGAGGAGGAGATCAGGGAAGGAAGTCGGTTATTCCCAAACCAACTGTCTGTGCATTCCAAATGACTGCTGATGAAGCGAAAGGATCAAAAGACGTGGTCTCGGGTACTTTTCTTATAAACTCTATTCCTGCATGTGTGTTGTTTGATAGTGGCGCAAACTATTCTTTTGTATCCAAGTCGTTTCAACGTAAGCTAGCTATGCCTGTCACTACTCTAGGAGATGCCTTAGTAGTCGAAATAGCTAATGGAGTCCAATCTTTGGTTAAGGAAAGCCTGATCGATTGTAAAATTATGATAGAGGGAACAGAATTTCCGATTAACTTGTTGTTAATGGAAATTGGGAGTTTTGATATTGTTGTAGGGATGGACTGGTTGAGCAACAACCAGGCAGAAATTATGTGTGCAAAGAAGCTGATCCGAATTCCAATGGAGGATAAAGATGATGTGTTCGTATTTGGAGAGAAACAGGAAGGAGATGTTCCTTTAATTTCAGTGATGAAGGCGCGTAAATGCTTATCGAAAGGGTGTTGGTCTTATTTAGCCTATGTTATTGATACAAAGTTAGAAAAGAAAAATGTTCAAGATATCAACGTGGTGCGTGAGTTTCCGGATGTATTCCCGGATGATCTTCCAGGTTTACCAGTTGAAAGACAAGTGGAGTTTCGTATCGACATTATTCCTGGATCGGCACCGATTGCACGAGCACCATATCGTTTAGCACCTGCCGAGATGAAAGAGATGATGACTCAGCTTCAGGAGTTATTAGATAAGGGTTTTATAAGTCCGAGTTCTTCACCTTGGGGAGCTCCAGTTTTATTTGTTAAGAAGAAAGATGGTACCATGAGAATGTGTATTGATTATCGGGAGTTAAATAAGGTAACCATTAAGAACAAGTATCCGCTTCCGAGGATTGATGATTTATTTGATCAACTCCAAGGTGCGGGATGCTTTTCAAAGATAGATTTAAGATCAGGATATCATCAAGTACGAGTAAGAGACGAAGATGTTTCGAAAACAGCGTTTAGAACAAGATATGGGCATTATGAGTTCCTTGTAAGGCCATTTGGGTTGACGAATGCTCCTGCTGTATTCATGGACTTGATGAACAGAGTGTGTCGACCATTTTTGGATAAGTTCGTCATTGTGTTTATTGATGACATACTTATCTATTCAAAGACCGAAGAAGATCATGAACGACATCTTCGTGAAGTCTTAGAAGTTTTAAGAAGGGAGAAACTATACGCAAAGTTTTCGAAGTGTGAATTTTGGTTGAAGGAGGTGTAGTTTCTAGGTCATGTAATTACTTCTGAGGGAGTTAAAGTAGATCCATCAAAAATTGAAGCAATGACAAATTGGGAGACACCTAGAAGTGCATCTGAAATAAGGAGTTTCTTGGGATTAGCAGGTTACTATAGAAGGTCCATACAGGATTTTTCGAAGATTGCATCTGCTTTGACTTTATTAACTAGAAAGAATGAGAAGTTTGTTTGGACGGAGAAACAGGAAACAACTTTCAGAACTTTACGTCAAAAATTGTGTGAAGCACCTATTCTCGCTCTACCAGAAGGAACAGAAGATTTTGTTGTGTATAGTGATGCTTCAAAGATGGGTTTAGGATGTGTACTGATGCAAAGGGGCAAAGTGATTGCCTATGCCTCAAGACAACTTAAAGAGCATGAAAAGAATTATCCTACCCATGATTTAGAGTTAGCAGCGGTTGTGTTCGCTTTGAAGCTGTGGCGACATTATTTGTATGGAACGAAGTGTACTCTTTATACTGATCACAAGAGGTTGCAACATGTTTTTGATCAGAAGGAGTTAAACATGAGGCAACGCATATGGTTAGAATTACTTAAGGATTATGATTGCGAATTGCATTACCATCCTGGTAAAGCAAATGTCGTAGCTGATGCCTTAAGTAGAAAAGAATATGGTGGGTGTTTGAAATCAATAAATGCTAGAATTGATGTCGCGTCAACTTTGATTGAGAAGATAAAAGAAGCACAAGTGGTAGCTCTGCGAGAAGAAAATCTAAAAGAAGAAGTGATGAGCAAGCAACATCTTCAGTTAACTGAAGATGGTCGTGGGGTTAAGTTATTTCAAGGAAGAGTTTGGGTGCCTAAAATTGGAGGAAATCGAGAGTTGATTCTCGAAGACGCTCATAGATCTAAGTATTCCATTCACCCTGGGAGTACGAAGATGTATCGAGATCTGAAATTACATTATTGGTGGCCGGCGATGAAAGTAGATGTGGCCCGAAAAGTAGAAATGTGTAGAACATGCTCGTTGGTGAAAGCAGAACATCAGAAACCTTATGGAAGTTTCCAATCCTTGGAAATTCTGGAATGGAAATGGGAGAAGATTACCATGGACTTTGTGACGAAGTTACCAAAGACGCAAAAGGGTAACGACACAATATGGGTAATCGTGGATAGATTAACTAAGAGTGCTCATTTTCTAGCTATGAAAGAGGCATCACCCATTGAGAAATTGGCAAAGTTGTATATTGATGAAGTGGTGTCAAGGCATGGTATACCGGTGTCGATAGTGTCAGATCGTGATAGTCGGTTTACTTCGAGGTTTTGGCAATCACTGCAAGAAGAATTGGGTACTAAAGTTAATCTGAGTACTACTTTTCATCCACAAACCGATGGACAGAGTGAGCGGACCATTCAAACTTTGGAAGATATGCTCAGATGTTGTGTTTTAGATTTTGGTGGTAACTGGGATACGCATCTACCGTTAGTAGAATTTGCGTATAACAATAGTTATCATTCGAGTATCGGGAGAGCACCCTTCAAAGCATTGTATGGTTGAAAGTGTAGAACTCCGGTATGTTGGTTAGAAGCTGGAGAGAAACAGTTTGCTGGTCCATAATTGGTACATCAAACAGCGGATAAGGTGAAAGAAATTCGGCAGCATGTGAAAGCAGCCCAAGACAGGCAGAAAAGTTACGCTGACCCGAAACGGAGACCAAAGGAATTTCAAGTTGGGAAGCGCGTGATGCTCAAAGTATCCCCATGGAAAGGTGTGATAAGGTTTGGAAAGCGTGGGAAGTTGAGTCCTCGTTTTCTAGGACCTTTCACCATTATTGAGAGAATTGGGTTACAAGCCTACAAGTTAGATCTTCCACCAGAATTGGAAGGAGTTCATAATACCTTCCATGTATGTTATCTCCGGAAGTGTTTGGCCGAAGAGGAAGATGTGATTCCACTCACTGATGTGAGAATAGACGAAAAGAGCCGCTGTATTGAAGAACCAGAGGCAATTTTGGAAAGATCGGTTAGAAAGCTACGTAGTGGTAAAGAGGTAGCTATGTTGAAAGTACAGTGGAAACACCATAGAGGTACTAATGTAACTCTAGAGTCAGAAGAGAGTATGAGGGGTAGGTATCCTCATTTGTTTACCTGACTTTGATTTCGGGGACGAAATCATTTTCAAGTTGGGGAGTATTGTAACATCCCAAATTTTCCGTTATATTATTTTTGTTTTTGTAAATTGCAAGTTCTAGCTTGGGGATAGGTTTGTAATTGTTTAAAAGTAGTTGATTGAAATAGATTTTCAATTTGAAGGTTATTGTGACAACTAGTGGAAGTTGGAGGTTGGTTTTGGAAAGTTGGGTGACTCATGTTAATTGGGTTAATAGGTGTCAAACGCTTAGTCATTATAGACTAATTGGTTAAGTGTGAGTTTGTGTGTGAATATTTCTTTTCGGATTTTTGAGAGAAAAAGAGACCGAGAGATAGAAAAATCGAGAGAAGAAGAATCAAGGGAAAAACAAGGATTTTCAGTAGAGTTTTTGGAAGTAATTGAAGAAATCCAAGGTAAACCATTCTCAACTTTTATGTTCATAAATTGTTAGATAAAGTGTAGAGATAAATTTTTATGAAAAATGGATGTTTTGGGAAATTTGAGTACATGAGTAGGTTTAGTTTATAACCTTAATCATATCTGCATGTTATCAGAAACATGCATAGTGTAAAACTGCAAAATCTGGGTTTAAGGATGAACATAGTAGACTGAGACTTGGATGAACTTCATGGGTGTCGCAACCTTGAGCTGCGACATTCATGCTTGTCGCAATAGACCATTGCGATTTGAAGTTGGAGTCGCAACAGTTGGTTGCGATTTGGCATTGGAATCGCAAAAGTGAATTACGACTTGGGTTGAAATCGCAATAGAGGGTTGCGATTTGGCACTGTGGTCGCAACAGTTGATTGCGACTTGGTGTCGAAATCGCAATAGTGGAATGCGATTTGGAGTTGGAATCGCAGTAGTTGGCTGCGACTTGGCTCAGTGCATTGCGACTTGAGACGCAGTTTTAAGAGATTAAGGATTCTTAGCTGTGAAGGGTTCTGTTTTATAAATTAATCTCAGTATATATGTAAATTGAATATTACAGTAAACTGTGGTAGTGAAGAAAGGAGTCCCTACGACTTTATAAGGGTTTAAAAGAGGTGACTACGCATCAGGTGAGTTTATTCAACTCTCTTTAAAATTCAGTAATTAATATTGAAATAGATGTTTTATTTGTATGCCTGGATATGTTTATAAGGACTTGACTAACTCAGTGATAAGTCCAAGAAGGTGATTAAAAGTTATGCTATGTTGATCCCCGTGCTAAATTGCTATGAGGGATAATTAAGAAGTTGATAAACCAGGGTTACTAATATTCTTTATAATGTGTAATATAACTATCTGCTATATGCAATCTGTTAGATGATTATGAACTCTAAATACGATTTTTGAAGCCATATTAAGATAAATTATATAGACCTATTTATGAGTCCGAAAATGCAGATAACATATGAGATGTTGATCCCCGTGCTAGATTTCAGAGAGGGGACAATTAAGAGATTGAGATGAGGAGCTAATAATATTCTTTATTTTTATATATATAGAATATGTTCGGAGAAATGATATATCTTATGTCGTACGCATATGGTAGTATCAGTTATAATATTTTTATATTATGTGCTTTTACTAAAAATAGGCATCCGGTCATCGGGGGCACCTGGGTACGGTATAATGGGAACCGATTACTCGTCATTGACCAAAGGGATGTAATTTTTAGTAATTGGGTGTACCTTGAATCATCGGGGGTCCCGGTTGAGTATCGCGATATTATAATCCCATTGGGACCATTGATTCTGAGGTGGAATGTGGAATAGGCAGATTTTGATTTGTAATTCCCATTTCGATTTGGAAGATCGGAGATTTCCATTGTTATAGGGAAGATCGGAGATTTCCCGTTGGTGAAAGGAAGATTGGAGATAGGCATAAAGTAATTTGTAATCTCTACTTCCTAGTTAAGAAATAGGCAGGTTTTGACTTGTAATTTCTTGTGTAAGAGTATCGACTGTGAATCTGGTATGATTTATAGTAAACTCTTGATGTTGTTATTATGATTAGATGAATTAGTCATAAGTATGGGGGTGGGATAGATTTCCCGTATGGAAAGGAGTTGTCGTACGGTAAGATGGGTGAGAACAAGTTTGAGTTATTTGTTCATATTTTAATTATTAAATTTTATTCTGATTTGAGTATTCTCACTAGGCGAAAGCCTAATGTTTCAAGTTGAATCTTCTTACCAGGTACAAGCTCCGAGAAATAAGCAGGGATGAGTGAAGAGAACTTTTGGAAAGATTCAGACTTAGAGATAACGAAGGATCTAGTTATTCTTGGATGCTTTTGGGACGGTTGTTTAGATAACTTGATTAATCTAATTGTTATGATGTGATTAGATTAATAAGTTATTTAAGTAATCTCGTATGTATATAGAAACTTTACATTTGATCCTATGGTTATATAAGTTTGAAGTTTATGATCATAACTTGTGGAAATTTTAAGTTTTAAATTGACCCTGTTTTTAGGGTGTTTCAGAATCAAAACACACACATGAAGTATATAAGATCAGATTTGAACCAAATAGAGTCAAATCTTCACTTAGGCATTTTATCAAACATGTGGTGTGCAGAAACAGATTTGTGAAGAAATAATGAGATTTTCTATGAAAGATCATCCAAATCTCATCTAAATGAAGAAATGGGTTTATAATAAGCACAAAAACAGAAAATAAACCATTAGAATGATATTTTTGTTTAGGCTCATGTGATTTAATCAATCTAAGCATCAAAACAACAAATAAATCATCTAATAACTTCTATTGTTGCCATAGATGACCGATTTTGAAGAAAAGTTTCTTCAATCGGCTCTGATACCAATTGTTGATCCCATTTTAGGACAGACAAACAATAGAAGATAAAAGCCATAGAGAAAGTAGAGATAAGATAGAAATTTAGAACAATACTCATAGAAATCTTATCTCATATTCATTGATTCAAGGTATGGAGGGGGAAATTGAAAGAACACCACACTAAACGTGAAATCGACTCTCATCAGAAACTAGTCTGTGTGTGTTAATTGTGAACTCTCCAGATTTCTCACATGACCTAAAAAGCCTATGGACACCTTTATATAGGGCCCATTTACACAAAAGGCTTAAAGCCCATAAGGCTAATTACAAAGATAACATAAATCTAATTATAAAGCCCATACATTAATTTCTTTATAAAACATTCATATAAATTAGGGGCTAATTAAAGCTAACAGTTAGCTTCAATCTTCCTAATCATAGAAGTATTTAAAAGTAGTGAAAAATAGGCTAAGTGAAGAAAGCCTCTTACAGAGGCTCTGCCGTTTCCGAAGGATCAAGGTCAAGAAGCTACAGAGGCAATCACAGAACCTCTGTGATACGCACAAAGAAGACCAGTCTCGGAATCAGGTGAAGACTGATCTACAGAAGACCAGACCACAAAACCTCTATAACCCTTTACAGAGCCTCTGTGGTTCAAGCTGAAGACTTGGAAGATATTCAATATATCCTTCTACTGTTCCTAGATCCGTTCATCCACTTGCATAGAAGCGTGCCCTGTCCAACTTCAACACGTGTCAAACTCTGAGTAGACTCAATAGAGCTTAGTACAACATAGACGTCTGCCCCATTTAATGCAATACAACGCGTACGTCTGCTGCATTAAATGCAATATGGCATGAACAACTGCTCATACCATCCGTTCTACTGTTCATGCCATACGGTCTACTATTCATGCTGTCGGAGGAACAATGGCTTATACTTTAAGGTCTTCTAGAGTAGTATAAAAGGAAGACTCATGTTGAGTTCTTCCTAACAAGTTTAGAACACACAGTTCACAAACACTATCAAGAAACACACAAGAATCTGGTTTTCATGCTTATGCTTTATATCGTCAAATCTATTTAAACTTTGCACCAAACAGTCATTAATCTGTTCTTAGTGTTCTTGATATTGAAACAGTAACCTTTGAGATAAACACTTGTTCTTATTACTGTTTCTCTATATTGTGTTCTATATCTATCACACATATCTGTTAGTTCATTAAATACGCTTCCGCATCAAACCCAAACTCGAACTAATAGATCTGTTAATATTGTATAAGCAAAAGAGGAACCAACAATTGGTATCAGAGCCTTCCTTGATTTTTAAATATCAAGTGATCGTCGCTTCTACAAGATCTGTGATAGAAACCTCTTATAAAATGTCGAGAATGAAATTTTGTGGTGATGCTGATTCAATTTTTTATTCAAAACTCAGTACAAACTTTTGAAATATAATTCCTTCTCTTGAAAAAGAACTAGATGAAAAGAACAAAAGCATTTTTATTATTTCTGATAAAATTGCTAAACTTGATGAATCTGTTAAAATCTTAAACAATGAAAATCTTGAACTAAAAAGGAACTTGTCTATGACAGATAAAGAAAAGAAAAGACTTGAACTAAAATGTTTAAATTTCTCTAAACTAATTTCTAGTTTTGAAAAGATTGTGATCAATGAAAAAGGAAATTTTGAAAAGAAGAAAACTGTTCTTGAAACAAAGTCTATGGAGCTTACTTGTAAAATCTCAGAATTACAGAAAATCCTTGAAAAAGAAAGGAAATAATCTGATTTTGAAAGAAAAGAATCTGAACAGTTGAAGGTTCAAAGATTTCAAAATTTAAATCAAAAAGATGACTTTGAAAAAGAGAGAAGGATTTTTAAAACAGAAATATCCAGACTAACTAAAAGACTCTCTAATTTATCAACTGAGATCATGTTGGAGAAAAGATGCAAATTTAATCTCCAAAAGATGGTTGAGGTAAATTTAAGGAAGAAGAATATTTTTGCTAAAAGGATCAAGGAACTTGATTTTGCAAACTCAAATCATTCACTCAAAACAACTTCAAATTCAAGGAATAATTTGTTAGAAGGATCCTTTAAGCCAAATATGTTTTCAAAAATTCAGACCTCAACATCAAAAAAATTTCATGATCAAAGGTTGGACAAATTAGTTAATCAAGCTTTTAAAAAAGTGAAAAAGGTTTGGATAGTGAAAGGCTCTATACCTGCTGAAAATGGTCAAAATAACAAAAAAACCTTTCATTTCTGGTATGTATGACAAGTGCATAAAGGCGTTTCATACAATAGGATCCATACGAATATGGGTACCCAAAACCTCTGTAAGTATAACCTAGATATTCTGTAAACTTTGTAAATATTGTTTATTTTTGTATGTAGATTCTCAATCTTAAAGTTCTTGAAACCACAGAGCTTCTGTGGGTCTGTTCAGAACCTCTGACGACCCCTACAGAACCTCTGATGAACTTGACCTATGTAAAATGCAAAACTTATCATATTTTGATCCAAGCATAGGTCAAGGGGGAGCAGAAAGAAAGTTACTTGATCTACAGAGATGGTTAGATCAAGGGGGAGCAGAAGAAACCTTGAGATGATCGACAGAGGTTAATCTCTCAAGGGGGAGCCAAAGAAGAGTATCAATAACAACAGAAGTAAGACATCGCTGCCGAGAAAAGAAGAAACAAAAGGTATGTCTCGAACAAAAGGTTTTTGAAAACATTTTTTTTGGGACAAAAATTGTCAAATACGTCCTAAATATAATGGGAATGACATTTCAAAAATATTTTTTTAAAATCTTTTGTAGTTTTTGGGTTATGAGAAATTTGAGGTGATAGAGCTTCTGCTGAGCTCAACAGAAGCTCTGCCAGAACACAGCTCTGTAATCACAAATTTAACCCGAAAACAGAGTCACAAACCATGACCTCGCACAAATTTTTTTCCAAAACAGTTTTCGCGGACAACAACTTTCAAACATGTCCGAAAAACATTTCCTAATGCAAATCAAAACTTGGATGACCAAAATAATTAGTAGATTTTTAGTTATGAGAAATTTTCTCTCATAGAGCTTCTGCTGGCCCTGACAGAGCTCCTGCAAGCTTCTACAGAGCCTCAAAATCTCTGTGAACGAAAACTCTTCACTAAAATCCTATTAATCCTCTCCAGTGTTTTTACAAATGTTTTGGTTAAAATAGAACCTATGCGAAAAGGGTGAACTTGTTTTTGAAAGTCACAGAGCTTCTGTAAGCTACAGAGCTTTTGTAAATTTGGTATTTGGCCATTTCTGTAAAAAGTAACGGCTATTTTTACTGCAAGTGAACCTTCTGTGGCTAAGAACAACCCCACGCGCCTAGCATTAATGGGCCACGCACGACGTCCTGTCAACTTCTGACATGGCCTTCGTGTCTCATTTTCATTGGGGCGTACAAAGCACGTTTTTATGGAAAGTTGAACCCCGTTCTAACTCGAGTACGGATTCCAAATTTTTATCCATTACCAAAAATTCTTTAACCTTTCAAATTCTATCCTTTTACCCATCTATAAAACCCAAGCTTACCCTCTCATAAAAACCTTTACAAACCCTCATTCTTCTCCGGCGAAGCACTGCAAAACCTGCAAATATCTTACTCCTCATAAATGGCTTCATCTTCTCGAGTTATTTCTCCTGCACACTCTCCGGCGAACTCACCGGAACACTCCCCTGCTCATTCTGAGCACTCTGAAAACCCCCATTTCGCTAAAAATGCGGAACAAGACGATTCCGGCGACTCAGCGGAATTTGCTCCGACCACCCATCTCCAAAACTTCATAGCACAGGATCATTTTGAAGACGTACTACCCATCAAGCCAAATAACTGCTATCTGGTCCCCTCTTCCACTGCTTTCGGCGAAGCCCATGCCATTCTTTTAAACATAATGGAAAACCATTTTCTCTTCCCTTTACTCTCCAGAACCCCAAAGAAAATACATGTTAGGTATTTAAATCAATTTTGGCAGAGCTGTAGATATGATAAAGATGATTCTTTGATCAAAGGGTACATCTCAACGCCGGACAACTCAGAGCATCTGGAACTCAAATTTAATAGAACAATGTTCTCTCTGGAGTTCAATCTACCCACAAGAGGCCTTCTGGGATTGAAAGCATTTACAGAACAACCTACAGACGACGAGCTCTGTCGTTTTGTAGAAATGCTTGGGTACAACACCCACCTGAGAAAAAGAAATGACTTTCGTAGAGGCAGACTACCACCTCTGTGGAACACCCTATTCTCAATCCTCAACAGATGTCTAACAGGAAAGATCGGCAGCATCGACCAGAGCTCACACCAGATCTTAGCTATAATGTTCGGGGTGTACTATGATCTTCCTCTCGATTACTCATCCATCATGATGCAGGAGATCGTTAATACAATCGATAGGAAGAACAACACAAAAAGGGTAAAAGAAAATGATCCTAATCATCTACCACCTCTGCAATTCCAACGAATTTTGGGAGTCCTGTTCGAACCTCTGCTACAAATGCAGAACTGGCCAATGGAGGGGCCAACTTCCAAGCAGTTCCCAATGAACAGGAACACCCCCACAGAAGGCTACAACCACTGCAGACCTCTTTCAACAAAGCTTCTGAACTATACAAAGAGCAAAACCCTTAAACGAAGATATATACGCGATCATAGGACTCCACAACCGAGTCCTGTGACACCCCCGCGTTTAGGTGTCCCCTTAGGAGCAATAGTAGCAGAACCCCTCTCTTCAGAAGAAAAGGAACAGAAATTGGCTAAACACATAGAGACACAACAAAGTTTTATAGCCAAACGTGCAGAGCTCAAGAGAAAGAAGTCCTCTAAAGCCTCTGCCTCAACCCAACAGAAGAAGAAATCGAAAAGGAAAACTGCAGAAGGCACCTCTACAAGTGTTGCAGAAGCTCACCCTTCACCTCCTCATGCCACAGAAGTTGGCTCCTCTGCTCCTCCCTCTCCAAAACAAAAGAAGAGGAAATCAAAACCAACAGAGGAAGGGGCCCCAAAACCAAAAAGGAGGAAGACCAAAAAGAAGTTGGTGACCATTACAGAAGAGGAACCTGCAATAGATGTGGAAACAGAGGTCGCAGAGGCCAGGGTAGAAGAACCTGCAGAAGAAGAAATTGCAGAGGAAGCAGTTACAGCAGAGGGATACCAATCACCAAATCAATCCCCAGATCGATTTGCTCATCAGGGAAGCTTAGATGATTTCCTCCTACACCCTGATATTGCAAACACCCTGAATACCGCTGGATGGAATGCACCACCTCTTGACCACCACACCGAAGAAGAACAAAATTTCTCCATCTCTGGTGTTGACACAACTCTGCACGAGGCTGATCAAACCCCCAGAGATATTCAGGGTGAAACTCCTAACATTCTACAAAATCCCTTCATCCAACAGGGATTGGACGTTCACAGAAGGAGTCCGAGCCCAGCTTCAGGAGATACAGAAGAAATCGATATTACAGAAACAGCAGGTTCTGGTTGGGATTCAACAGAGTTAAGAGAGATCTTAGAACAAATGGGAGAAAAAGAAAAAGAAAAGGAAAAAGATGCCACAAGAGAAGAACTTCAGCCACAAAGTGAGTGGTACAGGAAAGAGGTTACCAGGGTTTTAGCAGAAATGGGAAAAGAAATAGAAAAAGATGCCGTAGAAGCAGAAGGCACACATCAATCACCCCCTCCCAGTGCAACCCACACTTCTAACTCCGCAGGTCTAGCTGCAGAAGGAGTTATTGAAATAGAGCAGCACAGCTCGAACCCTACCCAAACCATCCAGCCAGAGGTTATTCTTTCAACCTCTGCGCCCACAGAAACCGGGGAATCCATTCCTAGGGAGTCTCCTCAGAGAGACTCACCTAAAGTTCATGATCAATCGCCCCAGATCACATCAGAACACCCCACAGAGGAATTCGTTTCCTCTGCCACACACAATATAGGGCCCACACTTCTTTCAGAGAGAAGTAGCGAGCACAAAGACGAAAAGACTCTAGACAAGTCTCCAAGTCAATAGAAGAACAATCCGATACCCACCTCTGGAGTGGATTTGGACACTTTTCTTCCCAGAACTTCTGTAGAGACTGAAACTCTTGTTTCTTCTCGAGGATCAGAAGGAAATCCTTCCACCCCCATCGTACAAACAAGGGTGAACGAAGGTGTCTAAGGAACAGGGACTCACTCTGGAGACGCATGTGTTCCTCCAGAGGTTACCCCATGACCACAAGTATCAAGGGATGAGTTCTAAACCCTTGTCACCTCTGTGGTCCAAACACTGAAAGAGTTGAAAAGCTCTTTCACATCTTTTGCAAAGACAACATCGACGGCCTTGAAAAATCTGAACACCAAAATGGACAACCTGTCTACAGAGGTGCAATCTGCCATTTCCCATATGAAGTCTTCTGCCGATACCACTACCACTTCTGCCGCCAAGATCGCAACTTCTACGTTCAAGGAATCTGTCAGCAATTTCCTTGAACAACTAAACACCAAATCTTCAAATCCAACGGCCATCACACCTACAGATCTACAAAAGGCCCTGCAAAAAGTACAAGAAGAAGCGATGCGAAACACTGTGCTGCTACAACCAAAAGACTACATGACAAGAGCACAGCTTATAGAACTTGGGCAAAATGTGATTAATCAGGTAACAGAAGTCATCCTCTCCTTCACTACTGCAAATGCTAACTACGTCAAAGAATTCAGAGCAAGTGTAGGAAGAATGCGCTTCAACACAGAGGCAGAGCTTGCAACTCTTCTCGGCCTCTGTGATGATGTATGCACCAAGTTAATGGCAGCAAGAGCAAAAATGCCCAAGAAACCCAAATCTTCCTGCAGAGCAGAAGGCACTTCAGATAAGGGTCAGGATGACTCTGATGATGACCACCCTGGTCTATCAGATCATCCTGAGGGGGAGAATCCAGGGGAGAAAGCTGCAAGCAGAGGACTTACAGGTCCACCAATAGCCACACAACCCGTTAGTCAAGCTCCTCCAGAACAAACCCAACAACAAACTAAACAGACCACAGAGACAACACCCATCTCTATGGAATCAACTGCTGAAGAAACCCAAGTACCAGAAACTGCAGAACAGACCACAGAGGCAACAACCACCCCTGTGGTAATCATTTTGGAAGACAGTCCAACAAACCAACCCGGAGGAAAAGCTCAACAGACCACAGAGGCAACACCCACCTCTGTGGAGTTCCCTACAATGTTTGGAGAAGATGCTCAACATCAATCATCATCTTCAGAAGAAGAACTTAGCTCCCAAACTACTAAAACAACAGAACCACCCCAAACCATCCCAAGAAGAAAGTCGATTGCCAACAAACCTAAAAGAGCAAAGATCTCTGCTTCTTCTGTTCTAAGACAAATGCACAACACAATGACTGAAAGAATGGTGCAAAGAGCAGAAGAAAGGCAGAGGTTTACATCAGCATTCAGAATGGCAAGAAAACTCGACACTCCTCAAACCCCAGACACAGAGCTCACAGAAGAAGTCACAAAAGAACCTCCAACAGAGGTTACAGAGCCAACAAAACCAAAAGAACCAGAACCACAGAAGTCCTCTCAAGCACAAGTGTCAAATCCTACAGAGGCAACACCCATCAGTCCAAAAGAAGCACCAATACCCGAATCTACAGAAGCGACAGGTTCTGAACCGCCTAAGGCCAAAGACAAGGGAAAGGCGAAACTGACAGAAGAGCCTAAGAAAAAGAAATTCGTGCCCAATCCTACAGAAAAATTGATGAAGAGCGCCTTTGATGCCTTCCAAACTCCAAAGCCTGAAGAAGAGGACTGGGCATATGGATTAAAGCCTCTGTCAGATATTCCACTTACGGGCAGAGCTGCAGAAGTTGTTCAACAAATGGAGAGTCTCAGAAGACAAGTACCACCACCTGGTCCAACATTTGAAGAAATGGAAGAAGTGGTGTACAAATATCTCTATAAGCAATCCTTTGAGAACCTCCATCAAACATATCAAGTCGCAAATCCAACTATCAGAGAAGAGTTTGAAAACATCTTCAGCAGAACAAAGCCAAGAACCAAAGCAGAAGTCTTCTCAATCCATAAGATCAAAAAGGTAATCTTCTGCAGGTTCTCCTTGACAAGAACCTATCCAAAGGTCAGGTATAATCTCTACAGAGTCAAAAGGGTAAACAATTCAGAAACCACCTTCGCTGATGCTGACATAAGGAATCTGAATCCCTATGATCTACCTGACCTTCTGCAATGGACAAAAGACAACTACAACACAGAGGCAAACACCAGAGCCTATCAAGTGTTGAGAAAAGCAATGAGGGAAAGGCTTCTGATATACAGTCTGACAGACTTCCAGCTAGGGAAAGATCTTGGTCTAAAAAATCTGAACATTCGACCACCAGAAGATCGTTGCCCACCTGACGCTGTGCCTAACTCGATCATTACAGAACCAAGGTTCGGGTTAGTATTTCAAAACCCACAAGGCGAAGTTAAACTGTTTGTAACAATGGACTGTCAAGAGTATGCAACCAATACTCTGAACAAGTTTAGAGCCAGCCTTGTAAAATACAGAGACACTGAGCGAATGGATAGAGACGCTGCAGATGCCTTCATCGCAGAGATCGATGCAATGATACGATTAAGAGAACTCTGCATAAGTTTCTACAAAGAGATCAGAGAAGTTGGAAGAGATAACAGAAGCTACAACGATTTCAAAGATGCCAACATCTGATTCTCAATCAAAATTCTCTGTAAACCTTGTTCAGTTTATCTTTCCTGAACTCAAATGTAAAATGCCTCTGGCATATTTCTGAAATGAAAACTTTCGAGGTATTGTTTAACCTCTGCAATATCTAACTTAGCCTAAGGGACTTAAAGGTCAAATTTTTATTTTTCACTACTTAGGGGGAGATTGTTAGCTTCAATCTTCCTAATCATAGAAGTATTTAAAAGTAGTGAAAAATAGGCTAAGTGAAGAAAGCCTCTTACAGAGGCTCTGCCATTTCTGAAGGATCAAGGTCAAGAAGCTACAGAGGCAATCACAGAACCTCTGTGATACGCACAAAGAAGACCAGTCTCGGAATCAGGTGAAGACTGCTCTACAGAAGACCAAACCACAAAACCTCTGTAACCCTTTACAGAGCCTCTGTGGTTCAAGCTGAAGACTTGGAAGATATTCAATATATCCTTCTACTATTCCCAGATCCGTTCATCCACTTGCATAGAAGCGTGCCCTGTCCAACTTCAACACGTGTCAAACTCTGAGTGGACTCAATAGGGCTTAGTACAACATAGACGTCTGCCCCATTTAATGCAATACAACACGTACGTATGCTCCATTAAATGCAATATGGCATGAACAACTGCTCATACATCCGTTCTACTGTTCATGCCATACGGTCTACTATTCATGCCGTCGGAGGAACAGTGGCTCATACTTTAAGGTCTTCTAGAGTAGTATAAAAGGAAGACTCATGTTGAGTTCTTCCTAACAAGTTTAGAACACACGGTTCACAAACACTATCAAGAAACACACAAGAATCTGGTTTTCATACTTATGCTTTATATCGTCAAATCTATTTAAGCTTTGCACCAAACAGTCATTAATCTGTTCTTAGTGTTCTTGATATTGAAACAGTAACCTTTGAGATAAACACTTGTTCTTATTACTGATTCTCTATATTTTGTTCTATATCTATCACACATATCTGTTAGTTCATTAAATACGCTTCCGCATCAAACCCAAACTCGAACTAATAGATCTGTTAATCTTGTATAAGCAAAAGAGGAACCAACATAAGATTTTACGAGTGAAATCGGTGGGTCAATTTCAAATCTTTGGTGACCCAACATTTAGTAGTCTACTGGGTTTTGAGCATTTAGCTCGGTTTGACTTTAAATGAGCCTTTGAGACATTTTGTGCGATTTTGATGGCTCAATGTAGAGTCATGTTTATGGTTTGCATTTATTGCAACTTATTGCATCTTATTGCATATTATTGATAATTACATGCTCGAGTATAGTAGTCATTCCTGTGTAGTCATGTAATTTTAGACTGTGTTGCATTGGATCCATAGGCACGTAAGTCAGTCTTTATTTGATGGTCTACTCGGTGTTGCGGGATTTGACCCGAGCCCTATGTTTTATGACCTTTACCTTGCGAGGGTACACTAGGAGGGTTTAGTCCGATTGTGCTATTATGATTGATGGGCGTTTATGACCTCTGCCATGTCGGGGCAATGCCATGGCTGTAACCCCGCTTGTGTCGGGCCTTTGGTGGTATTCATGGTAATATTTGCTAATGTCAACTGTCTCTTTGGGTGTAACTTGAAAGGAGTCGTAGGGACACTTGGGCTTTCATGTCATGAAGTGTCATACGATTAACGTTGTATGAATGACATACTTTTGTGTTCCTCCACTCTCAATGGATACGGGTCTCCCCTATTGTCGGCCAACATTATTTTGGATATTATAATGTCATTTCCATATTTTGGTATTCAGACTTCATTCCATTTTATATTCGCGTGAGTATTGGGTTTAGTACCATGTTTTCGGTGACGTATTATATCTATATGGATTGTTCTTCCATGAATGGGTTGAGTATTATGCCCCATCCATGTTTGAATGTTTTGAATAATAGAGATTTATTCACGTTTATATAATTGGGAATTAAATATTTATTCACGTTTTGAGTGAGTTTGGGTCGGAATTCATTTTAGAAAACGCTATATATATTTTGAAGCTTTCGTCATAGAATTTGTGTGCGTTGGAAAATGACTTGTTTACATTTTTATTATAAACCCTTCTGAAAATCATGATTTAAGTTGCACTCTTGTATTTAACAAATTATTTTAATCATGATGTAAACTCTTGAACTCACTAGGTGTTAGCCTAACCTTTTTATTTGTCGGCATGTGCAACAGGTTCTGATTAGGAAATAGTACTAGTGACACTGTGAAGAGTTGAGGACTAGATGTGTGCTCAAAAAGTGAATAGTTTGGTGAAGTCTTCCACATATTGGGTACATCAACTTGGTATTTGATTTGGATAACACCAGACCTTAAGTAGTCTTGGTGTATGACTTATGTTAACGAATATTGAGGTTAAACATATGTATTAAAGTTGAGGTATTTCCAAGGATGGATTGGTAGAAAATATTTTATCCTTTATTTGGTTATTTTATTGAAAATTTTATTTAGTTGCTCTTTCCAAATTTGAGAGTATTACAAGAAAGCATCTCCAACACAAAAGAACCAATTCAGTGGCGGTGATGCCATGGAAATGAAAACCAAAATCAAATACAACATCTCCAACACAAATTGCTTCTTTTGTCATGGAAATCAAAAACCTAACACAACAAAATCGAACACAGCAAGAACCAAAATCGAACAAAACTGGACCCAACAAGGAGAAGACAATCGAAAAACCAAAATAAGGATTTCTAGGGTTAATACCCAAAATCGGAAAACCCCAAAATCAGATATGAAGATGTTGCAAAAACCGAAGGACGAAAATCGAAATCACAACAAGGACCAAAATCGAACACAACAGGGACTAAAATCGAACAAAACCGAACCCAACAAGGAGGAGAAAATCGAAGAACCAAAATTGGGATTTCGAGGGTTAATACCTAAAATCGAAAAACCCCAATATCAGAGATGGGGATGGAGATGATGCAAAAATCAAAGAGAGAATACATTGTTCGATAATTATGAGATGATCGATTTCTTTCGTAATGAAAGAACATGATGAGAGGAGAATATTGATTTCTTTGGTAACTATTCCGAGCGATGTATTGTTTTGGTTCGTTCCACCCAATTTGTAGTGGAATGGTTTTTTAACCAATCTATTGTAATGAATGATTGCATTACTTGTAAGCAAACATCATCAATCATTTCACTTTCATTCCCTTTTTGAACCAAACAAATACAATTGATATCATTCCCATTGATTACCTTCTAATACCCCAACCAAAACACCCCCTAAGTAAAACTTACTTGATAACATCGATTTCGGGTTAACATTAGAGGATGAAACCATCGTGTTGGGATGAGTAATATTATGGTTGTATATCAAGAATCCGATGGAGTGAATCCATTAAATAATGGTGTTCTTGAGAGGATACTAATTTGATATCAACCCACAAAATAGATCACAGTCCTTTTTTTATACATACCATGTGGTAGTTTTTTCCATTAAAAACTACCATGGAGTTGGTTATTTTAGTTGTCGGTTAAAGCCTTAAAGGTAGTTGTAAATGAAACATTATGTCATTAAGGGCAACTTAGGACATAATATGTAAATATATCATGTATTAAGTTTTGGTCTAAATGGTCTAAGTCCACGTTGATGAAATATTCCAACAATAGAATCACACGAAACCACGATCTTGTTATTGGTAGTTATGGGAGTTCTCTTGGCATGTTTCTTTTTTGTCATTCTGATGCCTCACACAGTGAAAATCAAACAAAACAAAACGAACCGAGTAAATCGGCACAAACAAGGAGTTGAGATGTTGTTTCCAATAACATGTATTCAGTAATGATTCTTTTACAATGCTACTGAAAAATTTGGGCATCAACATTGGGTAGACTGACATATCCCTATAGCGTAGCACATTATGGTGTTGACTATGATTAACAAATATATAATTTGGGTTTCAGTAACATATAAGATTAGATACATGTTATTTAGAGAAGTGAGATGTATAAATGGGTTAATATTTCCTTTTCTTGTTTTCTAACTCTAAATATGTTTGTTTGAAGCATTGTTGGATTTTGCACAAAGAATTCCCACAAGTATCTAGAAAAGTATCAAAACAACCCAAAGATCAAATAACATACATGGACTCTTTTCTAAAAGATAATTTAATAGCTTTAATTATCTTTTGTAAACGATAATATGGTTTTTTACCTTCAAATTTTATTTGCAGTAGATAACATACTATGATGATATTATTATTATTATTTGGCAGGATGAATTAAAGGAGACGTCAATAGAAAATTGCAACGGTTGTATTCTTAAAAAATTGATTTACTGTTGAAGGAATTCACTTATGTAGGTTTATTTGTTGGAATGTATTATTTAATTCATAAATTTATTCAAAAATCAAGTGTTTATGATTTTTGAATGTTAGTGGACGTTTTTCACAAACACTTAGCCTATAAACGCTTACCAACACTCTAACTTAGGGGCCGTATGCACTTACTGAATAAATTGTTGCATATAATGTCGTTTTAATGAACTAGATTCTCACCCGGTAAGTTAAGTCAAAGCGTTGTCTCTTAGTGGTAAGCATCTACTAGGTAAACGGCCCCTAGCTTACTTTAATTTTCGAGGCAAGACTCTCATCCCTCTTACTTTTCTATGTATCTCATTCCTTTCAAATTAAAACATCTACTTTACAACTCAATCAACCATGTTAGATTTGAGATAATTTTTTTTTATTAATTATGTAAAATGCATATGAATATTTGGGCATAAATATAACTTTATTTTTGAAATCTAACCTTTTATTAGAAAAATGTTCAAAAGACTTGGTCATCTAAAATAGGAAAGTTTTTTTAAACTTTTCCAAGAAATATAAGGACCAAAAATATAATCCCTTGTAATGAAAAGGTGGTAAATAGTAAATGAGCCAAAATACAAGGGCTTTCATTCATCCATCATCTAATTCGTAAAACCTCAGGTGAGGGAGGGAGGCGGAGGGGGGATTGGGAAGGAAGATTATTAGCATAGCCGCCATATCATATTCATATGTACATAATAATAATAATCCATGGAAACTAGTAACGGCGTTGGCAGTGGCAGTATAATTGTATCCAAAGGGATTCAGAATCCATTTACTTTCAAGGTGGGTCAAGTATTTACTGGATTCGGCGTTGGATGTGGTCTAGGTATCGGCCTCGGCAGGCCTATAAATCTAGGTAACCTAATTTCTTCTCTTCTATCTTATGCTTTTGTAACAGATGAAGTTTTTAAACCTAAACAGGGATGATGCCCCCTGTATCTGTATGTAACTGTTATATGACATACTATGTAATTGGATCTTGAATGCTGCTATATGTTATACAACTATTTTCTTCCTAGAATAGAATGCACTTCATTTTCTGTTATAAAATTATCACTTGTCTTTGAGCAAGACGAAAACATGCCATTTGTTTGGTACAGACTGATGATTTGTATTTGGTAATTTCTGATATTAGAAATGAAGTTTGTTTGTTTGTTTATAAGGTAGGAAACCAAACCAAACCAAACCATTCTTCAAACATGTATAATTCTGTCAATCGATGAATGAGGTCTCAATTAGCAGCCAGAACCAGATTTCATGAAAATTGTTCCTAATGGCTGGCTTCCTCTTTTCATGTATATCTAGCTGTGTTAGTAATACTTAATAGTTATGATTTTAAATCACATTAATGGGGTCATGTTTGGTTTTCTCAGGTGCAATACCAGTATTAAATCAAGTTATGGTTGCTGCTAGAGGAGCATCAGATGTTTTTTCTGGTGTTGGAAGGCATGTTAACCACTCTGTAAGCTAATTCTGTTCCATCATTTAGGTCCTATATATATATATATATCGTAATGAATGAATGATTGATGATAATTACTTTGATATTCATTCATAAACTTTCAGTTAAAAATGGTGGGAGCAAAAAACATTGAAGCAGGCATTGGGTGTGGAGTTGGTTTTGGCCATGGTTTCGGAGTTGGTATATATATTCATGTTTCATATTCAAACATTACAAGTACTACTTACTTATGGTTTTAATTGAGTAAATTAAAAAACAATAATATAATATTGCAGGTCTTGCTATAAAGCCTGGGGTGGTACATCAAATACAAACTAGTCTCATCGTATGTGACTTGTTTTGATCATCAACTCTTGTAGTTTTGGTTGCATCTTCTATATATATACACACTAACTATGACAGCACTTCATATGTTCCTTCCAGCAAACTGCCACAAAGTTGATGATGAGATTTGGCGTGATGCCCAATTTGTTTTCCCAATCATTACAAAGTGGTAGTACCATAAATGATGATCAAAATCCACTGAAGAAGTTAGCAACAACAGGATCTACATCTGACTTAAACACAAGAATGAAAAATCCGCTGAATTTGTCATATGGGAGTCGTACGGAGAAGGTTATCAACAATTTCTTGCAAAATCCTCTTGTAGAAGGTGAAGCCAAGAATGTTGAGGTAAGTAATGTGACCTAATAATAATGATTCTTTTTGTAGAGAAAGAAAGCATGTCTAATGAATTTAGTGAATGTGTTTGTAGGCAGGTCAGTTGCTCTCTGAGAATGAGATCATCCAATTGGTAATACAAATTACAATACACGATCCCTCGCCTATATATATATATACTGCTTAATTTTGACATTTCATTGTTCTTAAATTAATTAATGAATGGGGTTGTGTTGTAGGTCCTAAAACAACAAGTTGCTCTTGAGAAGCTTAAAGAAGAGAATGACAAGGTTCGCAAAATACTAGTCCAAGACTTGAAAGTTTCACCGGACAAGTTGAAGGTCAACATAGATACGAATATGTATTATACATGTAGTGATTGTTTTGAGTGTCGAAGAAAGGATAGGAGAAGAAGAAGGTAAGCTGGTAAAACTTAATATTCCTCATTAATAATTAATGTTAAAAATCAATTGTTTTTGTTATTTTCACATCCAATAGAAAATACAAAAATGACACATATATATATATATATATATATATATATATTTAAAATGTTGATTTCTTTTAGGAGCTTGTCACAACTGAAACCAGAGATGTATGTTATGTCAGCTTGATGAGTCCATAACTGACCGTGCCCCTTTAGCCAACACTGACTTCTTGTTGTTAACCAGTAATTAATTAAATACAAGGTCAAAGCATGAACTTGTATTCAGAGAGAAATCAAGGAAGAACAGGTGAACAGTCGGAAGTAATTAATAATATCAAAACCATCAAATATGATACATTGAATTTTTCCTTCTAATAGTAGTTTCAAAAACGCTTGTTTTTAGCCAACAGTTTGCTCCATTCAAAGTAGACATCTCAAGGTCTTTAAGGGTGCGTTTGGTATACTGGACATGACATAACATAATAGAACACGGATCACCGTCTCATGTTTGGCAGGATTTTTATGTGGAATAGATAGTCATGTTCTGTCCTATCCTGTCTGCGTACCACATGCACCCTAAAAACACTTGTTTGCATAATTTCAAATGATTAATTTGTTATGATTTTTACACATATCACCAAATTTCAAAATATTAGATGACAACTCTATTGTTAGGGTTAGATGTTTATGCCACATTCAATTCGATTAATTGTGTGTAAAACCAAAGAAAAACTCACATGAGGATAGGTCTTGATCAGAGAAACAATTGATTGAATTGAAGCAAGTCAAATACAATTTCAAGCCAAGCCAAACCAAACCAAACCAAACCAAGTACATGACATGCCACTTTAACTGATAGGGTTTTGTTAGCCTTGCACTGCCATGCCACTTTTTCCTAGGGGTTCCGTCCCCTTTTTCCAAAATGAAAAGCCTTCACAAAAACTCACATGGTGGTGTGACATACCCACACGACACGACAATGCTATTTATAACACAAACGTTATCAATCTCTTAATTCTTAAAGAGGAGGTCACCCCCTCAATCCCTTAATTTACATCTTAATTTCCCCTTATATAATACCAGCTACAAAGAAAGAAACTAATGTAACTGAGCCTTGTGTGAATTGTCGAACCAAGCACCAAATATGTGGCAAACATTTGAAGATTCAAAATTGTGTACACAAGAGTAGGATTGAGTATATCACACTTATAACACACAATTTATAACAACAATGCACCAAAATATGAAAATACCAACATATGAAGAAATCAAAATTAAGTAACTTAAAGGTAGATTAAACATACCGCTACTAACATGTCTAATCAACTTATACCAAAATAAATATATCTAAAAAAACTAGAAGTCTACTTGCACAATGCAACGAGATATATCTCGATTTTAATATTCTAATTTATTTTAATGTGTTGCTTTGAGAAAACGGTCATGTTTCTTTATAAATGTTGGTGTAATTGATTTTATAAACCATTTGGAAAATGCACATTTTCGTGTTATGAGACGTTTTGGAATTATAAGGGAATGGGACCATTTGGGAAACCATTTGTACTAATCTGTGACGAGTTTTGGGTTAATAATGTCTGAGGTATACGTTACCTAAGTGATGTTTAAATGCATTTTACATTATGAGGACCGTTATTTAGTGGTCTAATGAGTTTTAAGCATTCTACTCGGTTTTGACATTAAAGGAGTCTTTGGGGCATTTTGTCCGATTTTGATGGCTTAATGTAGAGTCCTAATTATGGTTTGCATTTATTGCAACTTATTGCATATTATGGATAATTACATGCTAGAGTGCTTTAGTCATTTCTGTGTAGTAATGTAATTTTAGACTGTGTTGCATTGGATTTATAGACACATGTAATGACCGAGACTTTTAGTTAATGGACTGAGTTTGTGGAAAGGAGTGCATGTTTTCCTCTAGTTTGGGGTCAGTTTTATAAATTGAGAAAGAGTATAAAAAGCCCCTTTTATTGCACAAAACCCTAGAGAAATCATTCCTTCTGTTTTGCGGCTGTGTGTGTGTGTGAGAGAGAGAGAGAGAGAGTCAGAGAGAGAGAGAGAGAGAGACAGAGACAGAGACAGAGAGAGCAGAGAAGAGAGTCTTTCATCCTTATTGCAAATTGGAGAAGGAAGTGCATCACCATCAGAATCTGAAAGGGAAAAGTATTGGAGGTTGATCCTACAACGATTTTATCAGGTATTCCTAAAATCCCAATCTTTAATTTTGGAGTTCTGTTGGATTGATTGGTTTATTTGTGGGATTCTTTATTTTAGAGTTTAAAGATGATGTTTAAAAGGAATTAAATGTTTATAATTGAGTTAGAATAATGGTAGATGGGAAAGAGTTTGATTAATCGATTAAATTGGATTAGTTTCCGGACTAATGGTGTTGTCAGTATCGCAATCGCCGTAGCTTTTTACGAGGTTCCGGAATTAATGAAATGGATTATCCGGAACTTGGGCTTTTAACCAAGAACTGAAATTGGGCTCTAAGGGAACCGGAATTGGGCTCTAAGGGTTCCGGTATTGTTGTGATATGGATCCAGAACCGGGTAAAAAGGGACCGGAGTCATTGATCCGGTATTTGGCCGACAGCAAGTTCCGGAATTGGACCATGAGTCCGGAATTAATAAAATGTTGGGCTGATCCGGAAAGCAATTAAAAAGGACCCGATATTAGTTTGCTTGGGCCTGTTTGTAACAACCCAAAATACTTAACATAAATAAAATAAACCAAAAAGCCCATAAGGGTCCCAATTACATCAAAGGTTAGGTAGTAATCTCATTATCTATGGTTCACATACGAATACAACCGAGATAATTAACTAGCAAAAGAGTAGCGACAGTCTCTACTCCCTCCCCACCGTCTTAAGCCTTCTCTTTTCCCTTGGACGAAGCACCTAAGCCATCCATACCTGAAAATGGTTTTAAGTTTTGAAAGCGAGGGTTAGACCATAAGGTCTAGTGAATTCCCCTCAAAACGTGTTCGTAATCATTTAAAGAAAGCATATCATTTCAAAAGCAGTAACATATTAGAACATGTACTCAACAAGGTATACACAGCGGAGATGACTACGACAAACACCCTACAAGGCCGGGTACGACAATCACCCTACAAAGTCGGGTACGGCAGTCAGAGTAGTCCTCCCTACTGTGCAACCCGACTCCATACAAAACGATAATCTTCGAAGCATGCATTTAAAGTACTTGAGGATATTCCTCCTTCAATGGTAAAATAATCCTTTTCATGTCAAGGAAAACATATGTTCATGATAATTTTGCAAACCAAATTCAGTCATATCAACCTTCGCAATTCATTTGAAAATATGAGTTAAGCATAAGGGAACTCACCTGATACTCGGTTAAAGGACACCCTAACCAAAGCTCACTTAACCACCAACCGAACACCTGAATTAGGGTTAACAAACGAGGTATTAGACTCCCTAAACATGCTCTAAAACATCCCTCAAAACCTCCTAAGACAGTCCCCTAAGCAGCGCCTCGATTCCAGACCCGAACGACAAACGAAGCAGAAAACGGAGGTGCTCCAAACAGAGGGTCTCGCGGTTTGTCCCGCGGTTTACAAACCGCACAGGTCTCTGTTCGAGCCCTCCCACATCTGTACAACAACTCAACCCAGAAAACTCACCCAAAACCCCTAAAATCGATTCCAATTTATTGGTAACCTCCCCAAACGAAGATTAAAACTATACATGCATTAAGGAAACAATTCCTACCCCCAAAACATCCAATTCCTCAACCAAAAACTTCATGAATCACTCTTTTAAAGATAAAACCTCAAGGTTGAGAAGAAACTAAGAAACCTCCATTGGAAGGGTGAAATTCCGACAAGAACCCCTCATTTTCCCAAGGAGTTCACTAATCCCACTCTTCCAATTGGTTTCTTCCCCAAAAACTTAGAAAGAAAGAATCCCTTAAATAACACAAACCCCAAATCTCCATTCTAGAAACCAAAGCAAAGAGATGAAGAGGAAGATATCCCTTGCCAGCAATTTCTTCAGTTTCTTGCTGAAATCTCCTTCTTCAACCTCCAATTTGCTGAATTCTTGAGACTCTTTCTTCTCTCCCTTTTCTCAGCCGACACTATGCAAGAATAAGGGTTTTAGAAGAGTTTTCATATACACAATTTCCTCTTTTCACTTCTTAGCCACACCAGTTTCTCAAGTTTCAACATTAGCCCCAAAAACTTCTTATTTATATACTAAGACCACAGGGACTTGAAATATGGGGTGTTACATCACCTCCCCCTTAACAGGATTCCGTCCCCGGAATCTCATCATTGAACAGGTGCGGGTATCTCGCTCTCATATCAGCCTCGGTTTCCCACGTTGCCTCATTTCCCTTGTGAAATCGCCAAAGCACTTTCACTAGGTTAATCTCCTTGTTCTCCGAACCTTGCGGTCGGTGATAGCTCCGGGTTCCTCCACAAAGTTCAATTTCTCATCAACTTGGACTTCATGCAAAGGTATTGCCATATCGACTTCCGCTAAGCATTTCCTCAGATTCGACACGTGGAAGGTGTTATGAATTCTTTGCAACTCCACAGGCAAATCCAATTTATATGCTACTTCTCCAATGCGCTCAATAATTTTGAATGGTCCAACGTAGCGGGGACTCAACTTTCCCTTCTTCCCGAATCTGATCACTCCTTTCCAAGGGGATACCTTTAGCATCACCTTATCCCCGACTCGGAATTCAATATCTTTACGCCTCTTGTCCGCATAACTCTTTTGTCGATCCCGCACAACTTTCAGCCTTTCCCTCACTTGGTCGATTTTATTCGCGGTCAACTGTACTAGTTCGGGTCCAGCCAGTTGTTTCTCCCCGACCTCGTTCCAACAAAGAGACGTCCGACATTTCCTACCGTAGAGTATTTCATAAGGAGCAGCCTTTATGCTTGCGTGGTAACTATTGTTATACGCAAACTCGATCAACGGTAGGTGATTTCCCCACGAACCCTGGAAATCTAACGCGCAAGCCCTCAACATGTCTTCCAGAGTCTGGATGGTCCGCTCACTCTGGCTATTAGTCTGCGGATGGTAAGCGGTGCTCATTTTGATTTGAGACCCCATTTCTCTTTGAAAGCTCCTCTAAAAATTCGACGTAAAACGGCTATCACGATCCGAAACTATTGATGACGGTACCCCGTGACGGGTCATTATCTCATCAATGTACAACTTCGCCAATTTCTCCATCGGGTATGATTCCTTTATAGGAAGAAAATGCGCCGACTTGGTGAGCCGATCTACAATCACCCAAATGGCATCGAAACCCTTCGGAGTTCTAGGCAGCTTCGTTACGAAATCCATCGTGATTTGATCCCATTTCCAAACCGGAATATCCAAGGGTTGGAGTTTTCCGTACGGTCGTTGGTGCTCCACTTTTACCCTCAGACAGGTATCACACATTTCCACGAAATACGCGATGTCCTTTTTCATACCCGACCACCAATAGTCTTTCCGCAAGCACCAAACATTTTGTTCGTTCCCGGATGGATGAAGTACTTCGATTTGTGAGCCTCCTCTAGTATCAGCTTCCGGACATCCCCCAACTTCGGAACCCATATCCTACCGTTGAGGCATTTTAGCCCTCGACTGTCTTCTATCAAGGAGTCCACGTTCCCCACCATCCGTTCTTCCTTGAGATTCTCCACCGCGGATGCTTCCGCTTGCCATTTCTTTATCTCACCTAATAGGTTAAACGTGACTTCGGCTCTTAAGGCTAAGATCTTCGAAGCTTCTCCTCTTTCCTTACGGCTCAAGGCATCGGCCACCACATTATCCTTCCTGGGGTGATACTCAATCTCACAGTCGTAATCCGACAGCAATTCCATCCATCTGCGTTGCCTCATGTTTAGCTCTTTCTGGTCGAAGATGTGACGAAGACTTTTGTGATCGGTGAAGATTTGACATTTCGATCCATACAAGTAATGCCTCCAAATCTTTAAGGCAAACAACGGCCGCCAACTCCAGATCGTGTGTGGGGTATCGCTTCTCATGCTCCTTCAACTGACGGGACGCATAAGCGATCACCTTTCCACGCTGCATCAAGACGCACCCTAAGCCTAACTTGGACGCGTCGTTGTACACCACAAAGTCTTCCGTCCCCTCCGGTAAGGTTAGAATCGGAGCACTACTCAACATTTCTTTTAATTTCTAAAAAGCTTCTTCTTGGCTTCCGACCCAACTGAATTTGACATTCTTCTTGGTCAAGGAAGTCAATGGAGTAGCAATCCTCGAGAATTCCTTGGTGAATTTTCGGTAATACCCCGCTAACCCCAAGGAAGCTGCGGACCTCAGACGGCGTCCTAGGCGGTTCCTAGTTCTTAATAGCCTCCACTTTCGCTGGGTCAACTTTGATTCCACTCCGGGCCACTACATGCCCCGAAAACTGCACTTCTCGAAGCCAAAATTCACATTTCGAGAATTTAGCATAGAGCCTTTCCTGCTTCAATAACTCCAACACCGCTCTGAAATGCTCCCCATGCTCTTTCTCCGACTTCGAGTATATGAGAATATCGTCTATGAAGACGATTACGAATTTATCTAAATAGGGTTGGCACACCCTATTCATCAAATCCATAAAACGGAGGGAGCATTCGTTAATCCGAACGTCATTACTAAAAACTCATAATGACCGTAACGGGTTCGGAAAGCTGTTTTTGGAATATCTTCGTCTCGCACTTTGAGTTGATGGTATCCCGATCTCAGATCTATCTTTGAAAAGTAGCTAGCCCCTTGCAACTGATCGAACAAGTCGTCAATCCTGGGAAGCGGATACCTGTTCTTGACAGTGACCTTGTTAAGTTCGCGATAGTCGATACACATCCTCATTGTTCCGTCTTTCTTCTTCACAAAAAGCACCGGCGAACCCCACGACGAGGTACTCGGTCTCACGAACCCATTGTATAGCAACTCTTGGAGTTGGGTCATCATCTCCTTCATCTCGGAGGGTGCCAACTGATATGGTGCACGAGCTATTGGAGCGGCTCCTGGCACCAAGTCGATTCGAAACTCGATTTGGCGATCCGGCGGTAGATCACTCAACTCATCCGGAAATACTTCCGGGTAGTCACCCACTATTGGTACTTCCTCTATCCCGCACTTTTCTTTCTTCGCATCCACAACATAAGCTAGATAACTTTGACACCCCTTCCTTAAACATTTAGTGGCCTTAATCATAGAAATTAGACTAGACTTCCTATCCCGACGGTTCCCATAAATCACCACTAATCCCCTATCTGGTAACTGGACAAGGATCAACTTCTTGTTACAAACGATGTTAGCATTATTTCTCGCTAACCAGTCCATCCCCAACACTATATCAAACTCTCCCATCGGCATAGGGTATAACTGCATCGGTACCAAACTCCCTTCTATGTCTATACAACACCCTCAACCACATCACTAACAAGTACCAAGTTATCATCGGCGGTCTCCACTTCTAAGGCATGATTCAAACGCTTGGGTTTCACCCCCAAACATTTCACAAAATCAGGAGATACAAAGGAACGATTCGCTCCCGAATCAAATAACACTTTGGCACAAATAGAGTTCACCAAAAAGGTACCTGTCACGACATCCGGAGTCTCCTCCGCCTCAACCGCGGTCATACAAAATGCACGTCCCTTTGCACGTGTTGGCTCTTCCTTCTTCTCAGCTCCCTGAATTCCTTGACGATTCCCAAACTGACCCGATCCTCCCCTCTTCAACATAGGACAGTCATACCATTTGTGGTCCGGCGACCCACACTGAAAACAACCCTGCTTCTTCGGGCAATCCCTTGACATATGCCCCGACAATCCACAAGTGAAACATGACCCCGAGTCTGCCCTACATTCCCCTTTATGAATTCGATGACACTTCCCGCACGGCTTGTCGCCATAACCCCGGTTTCCACGTGGCTCCGGCCTAGTAACCTTCCCTTTTCGAGCATCAATTCCCGATCCTTCCTATTTCCTCTTTTCCCCGACCCTCTCAGATTGTTGACGATCTTTTTCCTTCCCCGTTAGCTCGGCCGCATTTATAGCCGCTTGGAAAGTGGTAGGGTTTCTTGCCATTGCTAACTCTCGAATGCTGCTCTTCAATCCATAAAGATATCTCTCGACTCGGCGTTCTTCGGTTGGTACATACAATTCCGCAAAACGGGCCTTTTCTATAAACTTGGAAGTGTATTCTCTCACGGTCATGCCTCCTTGTGCTAGGTTCATAAATTCTTCTTCCAGCCTCTTGATTGCCGCCAGAGGGCAAAACTGGGCTTTGAACTTTCTCACAAAATTCTCCCATTTCATAGTTTTAGCTACCGACGACCCCATCCCTCCAGTTTCGGCATCCCACCAAAAGATGGCATCCGATTTCAACATAGACAGGGCATAGATCACCTTATCCTCCGCAGCACACTTACATGTGTCAAAAGCCAACTCCATCTCCCGAATCCATTTTATAGCTAATACCGGGTCGCATTCCCCCTTGAAAGTAGGAGGTTTGCAAGATGAGAATGCTTTGTAACTACATCCTCTAGCAGCCGACTCATTCACCACTAACGTCATGGATTGCTCGCGACTACCGATCTCTGTCGCGGGCGGGCTAGACAATTCCGTGACCGCCCTACTCTCACTTTTCTCCTTACTCCCCGACGCTGACGTTTCATGACGGTTCATCCATCGATCCAACTTTTTCTGTAGCTTCTCCATTTCAGTGGCGAAGGCCTCTTGAGTCACAAAGACACGACCCCCCGTTGCCGAACTCTCTTGATGAGACTTCTCTTGGTTAACCGGTGCCTCAACACTCTTTGCTCGGCGAACAGTCAGAGTCTTCTTCTTCGGACGAGTACCTCCCATGGCGGTGGTAGCCTTTCGTGGTGCGGTCTTTCGTCCCCTACCACGACCTTTTCCCCTTCCACGAGCAGCCGGTTGCCTCGGAGAGTTCACTGGTTCATCAGCTAGAACCTCCTCCGAAGCCTCTACCCTCACACTGGGTACTGACCTGCTCCTTAGGATTCTCTCAGACATGGCGAAACTGATACAAACACATAAAACAAACGTTTAATACCAACACCACTCCATGAGGTAAATTGAGCATCCTCGCGTGCCTGTAAATTCGAAATTATATTGGCCAGATATAATCCCCAATTTACCTCACATGATGACCCTCGGCACCCCGTCCCACTCGTCCCCCTTAGGTCTCCTCCTATAGCCATCCTATGTCTCGGTTGTGTCCCTATCCTCAAAGTTTAAGTTTAGGCCCGTCCGGTCACCTAAATCTCTTAAACTATGGATCTGATACCATTTGTAACAACCCAAAATACTTAACATAAATAAAATAAACCAAAAAGCCCATAAGGGTCCCAATTACATCAAAGGTTAGGTAGTAATCTCATTATCTATGGTTCACATACGAATACAACCGAGATAATTAACTAGCAAAAGAGTAGTGACAGTCTCTACTCCCTCCCCACCGTCTTAAGCCTTCTCTTTTCCCTTGGACGAAGCACCTAAGCCATCCATACCTGAAAATGGTTTTAAGTTTTGAAAGCGAGGGTTAGACCATAAGGTCTAGTGAATTCCCCTCAAAACGTGTTCGTAATCATTTAAAGAAAGCATATCATTTCAAAAGCAGTAACATATTAGAACATGTACTCAACAAGGTATACACAGCGGAGATGACTACGGCAAACACCCTACAAAGCCGGGTACGGCATTCACCCTACAAGGCCGGGTACGGCAATCACCCTACAAAGTCGGGTACGGCAGTCAGAGTAGTCCTCCCTACTGTGCAACCCGACTCCATACAAAACGATAATCTTCGAATCATGCATTTAACGTACTTGAGGATATTCCTCCTTCAATTGTAAAATAATCCTTTTCATGTCAAGGAAAACATATGTTCATGATAATTTTGCAAACCAAATTCAGTCATATCAACCTTCGCAATTCATTTGAAAATATGAGTTAAGCATAAGGGAACTCACCTGATACTCGGTTAAAGGACACCCTAACCGAAGCTCACTTAACCACCAACTGAACACCTGAATTAGGGTTAACAAAGGAGGTATTAGACTCCCTAAACATGCTCTAAAACATCCCTCAAAACCTCCTAAGACAGTCCCCTAAGCAGCGCCTCGATTCCAGACCCGAACGACAAACGAAGCAGAAAACGGAGGTGCTCCAAATAGAGGGTCCCACGGTTTGTCCCACGGTTTACAAACCGCGCAGGAAACCGCGCAGGTCTCTGTTCGAGCCCTCCCACATCTGTACAACAACTCAACCCAAAAAACTCACCCAAAACCCCTAAAATCGATTCCAATTGATTGGTAACCTCCCCAAACGAAGATTAAAACTGTACATGCATAAAGGAAACAATTCCTACCCCCAAAACATCCAATTCCTCAACCAAAAACTTCATGAATCACTCTTTTAAAGATAAAACCTCAAGGTTGAGCAAAAACTAAGAAACCTCCATTGGAAGGGTGAAATTCCGACAAGAACCCCTCATTTTCCCAAGGAGTTCACTAATCCCACTCTTCCAATTGGTTTCTTCCCCAAAAACTTAGAAAGAAAGAATCCCTTAAATAACACAAACCCCAAATCTCCATTCTAGAAACCAAAGCAAAGAGATGAAGAGGAAGATATACCTTGCCAACAATTTCTTCAGTTTCTTGCTGAAATCTCCTTCAACCTCCAATTTGCTGAATTCTTGAGACTCTTTCTTCTCTCCCTTTTCTCAGCCGACACTATGCAAGAATAAGGATTTTAGAAGGGTTTTCATATACACAACTTCCTCTTTTCACTTCTTAGCCACACCAGTTTCTCAAGTTTCAACATTAGCCCCCAAAACTTCTTATTTAAATACTAAGACCACAGGGACTTGAAATATGGGGTGTTACACTGTTTAACAAAAGATCCGGAATTACATAAGAACCGGAAGTGGGCCTCATTTTCAATGATCCGAAATTGTATTCTGATTTGGGCTAAGTCCGGTATTCTATTAAGGATCGAGAGTTTTATTATTTGATTAGGCCGATGTGAATCATGTGATCCAAAACCAGCTAAAAATTCGGTATTGGGTTTATATTTTAGATCCGGAATTCTTTTAGTTCAAAGACCCGATATTTTGTTATTCAAATGTGGATCCGGTAGTTTTTGTTATTGTGCCGTAAGTCCGGAGTTCAACTTGGATCTGGAATTAATTTAATTGGACTGTAAGTAAGCAGAGTCCAGAACCGATTTAGTCTAAAAGCGTAACATACCAAACTTAGTTAATTTGGGTTACGATCGGATGTAAACTCGGGTATCAAATGTTAGAATAATAATATGTGTTTCCTAAAATGATTGGTGTCCCATCTAGAGATCGGATGCCTAAGTAAGAGGTCGTGGAGCGAGAAGAACATGTGAGTTCCCTTAATCCCTTTTTACGTGGAATGAAAGTTAAATGTTTTACTGATTATGGCATGTTTTAAGAGTATAACCTGTTTACACGTTTTATAAGTTATCACCTGAAAGAACGTTTTGAAAGGCTTATTTGCATGAATGAATGATGTTTAAAGATTTCACATTTTCGTGATTTATTATGAGCTATGTGTATGCTATGTGGAGTCGGTCTGCACAGTGGGATCAGAGTACCTCGGGATCCGATGATCCCTTGGGCATTTATGATGAGTCAGTATGATGGAATTCGTTTCTTTCCTACTCGAATAGAGGGGAGTCTGCTTGGGCCCCGATATGAGTCGAGAAGGGAGTCTGCTTGGTCCCCGGTCGTGGTTAGATGTACGATCCTGGAACACTGGCAGTTACCATGTTTGATGTTTTATGTGGAGATGATTAATGTATTTATGAAATGATTTTTATTATTGTTGTTTAAAGTCGTTTTCGGAGGGAATTCACTAGACCGTTTGGTCTAACAATCGCTTTTCAAAAACTAAACCATTTTCAGGTAAGCGAGTAGTAGGAGGCTCTGGCAAGTGAGCAGGGCAGGACTTGAGATTAATGCAGATAGAAGCAGTGCCACTCATGCTTTTAGTAGTTAGTCATTCTCAATTGTCTATAGGTTGTTTCTGCTAACCTAAACTTTGAGACAAATGTAATGAAATTTTGGGACCCAATTTTGTATTGTTTATGATTTAATGCTCTGCGTGTTCTATTTTAGACTGGGTCATTACAAATGGTATCAGAGCCATTGTTTAAGGGATTTAGGTGACCAGACGAGCCTAAACTTAAACTTTGGGAGTAAAAATCACAACTAAGGATAAGGAAATGCGTTAGGAGGGCACTATTGTAGAGATAAGACTAATAGAGTACCGATGACAGTCATGTAAGGTAAGTTTGGGATTACACCTGGCCAGTGTAATTGCGAGCTTACAGGTACATGTATGTGCTTAATCTACCTTATTATTCCGAAGTTGTAGTCTTAAGTTAGTTTATATGTCGTGTCCCAGTAATTTAGAAGGTCAACAAGATCCCTGAGGGATAGACTGAGATCCATTGTTAGGGAAGTATCATGAATGATCATTTATGATGTGATGTATGTATACATCGTAGAGAAGAGACGTTGCTTGGAATGTTATGAGTCGTCTAGAGGTAGATCTTCGTGGGTTCGAAGAGGATGAGTGATTGATTTTGAGTAAGACTCCTGTTTCGGGAGAGTCCCAGTTCTAGAAATCGTGGGATAGATCAGTCGGGATGGTAAGGATGGACAATATCGAGATCTTGAAAGTGTCAATTCAAGAGTGAGTAGAAGATTAGAGCCCTGATTTCTTAGTCAAGCTTTTCAATGGCAGGATCAATAAAAGGAGATATCAGTAGAGGATTGAAAACGTGTAGATGTAGAATGTGAGGTAATTGATCAAGATGAAAATAGTATGAAATGGTTGAGTACGTGGGCCCATAACCCACTGGTCGAAAGTAGAGTGTCAATGATAAGTTGCGTGAGTACAACGGTTGACCTTGTTGAGTGAGCAGCCTTCAATTGCAAGTAGAGTTTCATGTATTGTGTCTGTATATGTGTTACATGAGATTTCCGTAGTTAAAGTAAATGAGTAAATATCAATTTTGATCGAAAATGAGTCAGCGTGTGCAAGCGTATGTTAAAAGAAAAGGCGATTTTAATTACGTCGCACAATGAAATTTTGAGCTTAGTGAGTTTCAAAATATTCCACTCTTTTCATGATAAGTTAAATTGTTGCAAAATGTCAAGACAACGTTTGTCTGCAAAGCTTTTATAAACAAAATGAGTATTGACATGTTGATATCACATAAATGAGTGTGGGAGCCGACTGGTTTAATTCGTATCGGTAGTTCTTTCAAAAAATTTGCCGTATAAGAAGATTTTCATTCAATAGAATTCTGTCGTAACAACGTCGTTTTGGTTGAGTAAGATTGAGTTTTTACTGAAAGGTTGTATGCGAACGATTCTCGAGATCGTTGTGTTGGCCATTAGAGATTATGAGAACGTTGGGGTCATGTGTACCCAAATTGTTTCCAAGTGTTGTTCTTTAAAATGAGAAAATGTGCGAAATGATTTATTATCGCGTTGTCATGCATGAAGGCTATGAACTCACTAGGTCGTAGGGTATTACATTTTAAGATAAGGAAGGATTCCGAGAGTGGAGAGGTGTTGGACAAACCAAGGGAGAATGTTTATAGTTTGATATTGGTGTTTAAGAAGAGAGGCAAACAGTGGAAGAGTCGGAAGGGGACTTTGGTGTCGGTTGTATGAGGGTTTGTACCCTTGTGCGGTGACTGGAAATATAGTTGCCGAGGGACGGTTGTGTCCAGGGGAAGGACTAGAAGTCATCAAGGTGTTGGTATTAGCAACTCGTTATGAGTAGTGTGGTGAGGCATAAATGAAATATCCTCGACGTCGAATAAGATTTTTAAGGTGATCTTGAAATGTTGACGTTGCACGAGTAAGTTTTGAAATGAGAACGACGAGATGTGTAGATGATTATGATATGATGGAAGAACTAGGTTCTGTTAGGAACCTTTGTTGACGGAAAAGTTAGGAAAGCATTCACAGGTCGACTATTATTATTAAAGTCGACAACTAATTATATGTCTGGAGTTGAAGACGTTGTCAAGAGGTTGAAAGCAGAGAGAATTACCACGGTGCGGGTAACTGGAGGAGGTCGTTCTGGAAAGATGTATCCATAACGATGGAACACCTCGTGTGGGCGTATAGATTATATCGATCTGTGAGGGAATGTGCCCTGTCTATGTAATGGTTTGGGAAAGACAAAGTAGCGAGATAGACTCGAATATTTATGCGAGAGAAAATGAAGGCAAGTTGAGTTGTGTACGAATGACCATGAGAGACCTGGTCTGCAGTGTGAGGTTATGGGTGGAGAATGTACGGATGAGTAGTGACATAAATTGCCAAGATAAATGTGTCAGTCGGTGTCATAGTAATATGATGTTAAAAAGAAGAAGCATCAGATGGAAGTCTTTTCGGGGATTTCGGATGAGGTGTACGATTTGATAAGCAAGTTGTCGGAGCACGTGGTTTATAAGTTGGCGTTGTGATTTGGCTATTATCGGAATAGAATGTTGGAGCGGTAGTGGGTGGTTACCCAAATGAGAAACCAAGTGTTTTTGGTTGTGTGAGTCGCTAAGTAAGTATATTTTTGGAAATCCTTGGAAGTTTAAAGAAGATGATGGAAGGGTTAGTAAAAAATGTAGTGTAGTAGATGTGAAATCCTTAAAGAATGTGAATTGCTTCTTATGTGCAAAGGAATTATCCGAGAAAGGAGCAATTTGGAGATCAAGGAGCGGGTAGTGACTTCGAACACCGATGTCATTTCGAGATAACTTGGTTGGATACCTCAAGTTAGAATATTGGGTGCAACCGTTTGGTTATGTATGATAATGAGAAAGTGTTATCAGCATGTGGAAAGATCGTAAGAGAGGGGCAAGTAATGTTTGTTGGGCGGTGCTCCGCACTAACGTGGGGAGGTAAAGATAACATGTCGGACTAAGTGAGTAGGTTAGAAGCAGTAAGCTTGGCAGTAACACCGAAAAGGTGGAGTAGTGTGTGTAGATTGACATCAGTAAGTGTGTGAACTCCTGGAAAGAGCATAGCGGAAGGGGATTTGGGTATGTCTTTGTGCGGGGAAGAAGTGGAAAAAGGCAGTTGAATGAGTTGAGTTGTGATGTTGTGAGAAATGTTCAAACGAACTGGTCGTTCAGTGCTAAGCTATTGAGAATAGTATGGTGTGACCATGGCTACTCCTCCTGGTCGAGTGAGGGTAACCGAAGTTATGTTATATGACTGGACGCTTGTGGCAAGCACTGAGAAATTGATGTCTCTTCAGGATAAGTTCAATTCGGATAGGGGAACACTTCAATGAGGGATTTTGGAGGTTTCCTGCTTTTAACTACGTATAAGTGTGGAGTGTGAAGCGGTGAGAACGTATGAATTGGTAGATGAACTATGTGTTTCGAGAAAGGGAGGTAATATCTGCATAGACAAATGTCAGTTGGGAGAAGTAATCTAGAATTGCATGAAATCCAATGAAGGGGCTCTTGGAGGTGAGTTTGTTGGGATGTACGAGGTTAACCCTGTGCCAAGTTGTCGAGTGAGTGACTGCTTCCTGGTAAAAGATTCTCGTTTTGTGGCGGGGGATTCCGCCAAGTCCCTTCTTTTAAAGAAGTAAAGATGTGTGAGAGAGCTTAATTAGACGTGTTTTAAAACCGTGAGTCCCGGCGTGTGGATGGAAGCGAGCAAATTGAGGTGCGTCTAGCCTTGGGTTTATCGAGTAGTTTTTAAGCGAGTATAGTGATCAGAGAGGTTACAAGTATACAGTGCGAGATAGCACGACATTGCAAGTGGTGACTTACCGAGGCGGTTCCGAAGTACGAAGTACGGTTATGTTTTACAATAGAACAGTTTGGGAGAAAAGTGAAGTGGACTACGTTTTTGAGAACCGTTGAAGTTATGAAAGTTGAGTGGATAGTGTACGATCTTGTGGTGCCCGATGAGATTTTAGAAGAATTCTTAGTGCGATGCACGTCTCCATTTTGGATAGCAAATGTGGAAGTCGAGATGATGGCGACCTTGCAAGAAATACTGACGATAAGGAGTTGGCTTTCGCCATTATTGAACGAGTTGGAGCCGTGGCATACAAGTTAGACTTGTCGGAAGAGTAAAAAGGGGGTTCATCCAGCGTTTCATGTCTCGAGCCTAAAGAAGTGTTTGGCAGAAGCAGATGTGGCTGTTTCCTTGGTGGATATCAACGTTGATGAGAAGTTGACTTATGTCAAGGAACCGATAGAAATCGTGGACAGTAAGGCTCGAAAAACGAGGAACAAAGAAGTACGTTTAGTAAAGGTTCAGTGGAGATATCATAAAGGGCGAAAGGCAACTTGGGAAGTGGAAGCGGACATGAGGTCCAGATACCCTCATCTTTTCGATAATGGAATTCCGGGGATGGAATTCTTTTGAGGGGGGAGTGTTGTAATAACCGAGACTTTTAGTTAATGGAATGAGTTTGTGGAAAGGAGTGCATGTTTTCCTCTAGTTTGGGGTCAGTTTTATAAATTGAGAAAGAGTATAAAAAGCCCCTTTTATTGCACAAAACCCTAGAGAAATCATTCCTTCTGTTTTGCGGCTGAGAGAGAGAGAGAGAGAGATGAGAGACTTTCATCCTTATTGCAAATTGGAGAAGGAAGTGCATCACCATCAGAATCTGAAAGGGAAAAGTATTGGAGGTTGATCCTACAACGATTTTATCAGGTATTCCCAAAATCCCAATCTTTAATTTTGGAGTTCTGTTGGATTGATTGGTTTATTTGTGAGATTCTTTATTTTAGAGTTTAAAGAGGATGTTTAAAAGGAATTAACTGTTTATAATTGAGTTAGAATAATGGTAGATGGGAAAGAGTTTGATTAATCGATTAAATTGGATTAGTTTTCGGCCTAATGGTGTTGTCAGTATCGCAATCGCCGTAGCTTTTTACGAGGTTCCGGAATTAATGAAATGGATTATCCGGAACTTGTGCTTTTAACCAAGAACTGAAATTGGGCTCTAAGACCATCTCCAACGGGCCTCTATATTGCCCAATTTGGAGGTCAAGGAACTCCAACCAACCTCCAAACACCAAATTTTTTTTGCACGTCAAAAATTTGGACGCCAAATATGGCGTATGGATTTCCTTTTGCAGGCCAAACACCAAAAAATGGAGCCCACCATTATGTATTATTTAACTAATAAAATTATATGATTTAGTTAAATTGAATTGTAAGTTTAATTAAGAAATATTTATAATTTATATATATATATGTTTTTCATTCTTTGTTATTTATAAATTAGTACATGTATATATATATAAATTAAATTATAAATAAGATAAAGAAATTTAAGATTAATATAAAAACATAAAATACAGATTTATAACATAATTAAAATACATAACACTAGATAAATAAAAAAAATAAAAAATTTAAGATCATTTATGGGACGCGTATACTAACTCGGAGAATTAGTATTATTTAATTATGTTTTTAGTTTGTGTTATTTGAATTAATGTAATTTTATTTAAATGTAATGTTAATTAAAAAATTATCGTTTTTATTTTATTATAAGTCTTCATTAAATAAATTAATTACTGATTATTTATAATAGTAATTAATAGTAAATAATAGTAAATTAATTAATAGTAAATAAAATATGTTATTTTAATGTGGGGTCTACAAATTTAGTGTTTTTTTTAGAGTATGGTTGGAGTTGAGGTTTTTTTTGGTGTGTATGGGCCCACCAAATTTGGTGTTTTTGGTGTTAGGTTTAGTGACAAGGTTGGAGATGCTCTAAGGGAACCAGAATTGGGCTCTAAGGGAACCGGTATTGGGCTCTAAGGGTTCCGGTATTGTTGTGATATGGATCCAGAACCGGGTAAAAAGGGACCGGAGTCATTGATCCGGTATTTGGCCTACAACAAGTTCCGAAATTGGACCATGAGTCCGGAATTAATAAAATGTTGGGTTGTTCCGGAAAGCAATTAAAAAGGACCTGATATTAGTTTGCTTGGGTCTGTTTAACAAAAGATCCGAAATTACATAAGAACCGGAAGTGGGCCTCATTTTCAATGATCCGAAGTTGTTTTCTGATTTGGGCTAAGTCCGGTATTCTATTAAGGATCCAGAGTTTTATTATTTGATTGGGTCGATGTGAATCATGTGATCCAGAACCAGCTAAAAATTCGGTATTGGGTTTATATTTTAGATCCGGAATTCTTTTAGTTCAAAGACCCGGTATTTTGTTATTCAAATGTGGATCCGGTAGTTTTTGTTATTGGGCCGTAAGTCCGGAGTTCAACTTGGATATGGAATTAATTTAATTGGACCGTAAGTAAGCAGAGTCCAGAACCGATTTAGTCTAAAAGCGTAACATACCAAACTTAGTTAATTTTGGGTTACGATCGGATGTAAACTCGGGTATCAAATGTTAGAATAATAATATGTGTTTCCTAAAATGATAGGTGTCCCATCTAGAGATTGGAGGCCTAAGTAAAGTAAGAGGTCGTGGAGCGAGAAGAACAAGTGAGTTCCCTTAATCTCTTTTTACGTGGAATGAAAGTTAAATGTTTTACTGATTTTGGCATGTTTTAAGAGTATAACCTGTTTACACGTTTTATAAGTTATCACCTGAAAGAACGTTTTGAAAGGCTTATTTGCATGAATGAATGATGTTTAAAGATTTCACATTTTCGTGATTTATTATGAGTTATGTGTATGCTACGTGGAGTCGGTCTGCAGTCTGCACAGTGGGATCAGAGTACCTCGGGATCCGATGATCCCTTGGGCAGTTATGATGAGCCAGAAGGATGGAATTCGTTTCCTTTCTACTCGGATAGAGGGGAGTCTGCTTGGGCCCCGATATGAGGCAAGAGAGGAGTCTGCTTGGGCCCCGATCGTGGTTAGATGTACGATCCTGGAACACTGGCAGTTACCATGTTTGATGTTTTATGTGGAGATGATTAATGTATTTATGAAATGATTTTTATTACTGTTGTTTAAAGTCGTTTTCAGAGGGAATTCACTAGACCGTTTGGTCTAACCCTCGCTTTTCAAAAACTAAACCATTTTCAAGTAAGCGAGTAGTAGGAGGCTCTGGCAAGTGTGCAGGGCAGGACTTGAGATTAATGCAGATAGAAGCAGTGCCACTCATGCTTTTAGTAGTTAGTCATTCTCAGTCGTGTATAGGTTGTTTCCGCCAACCTAAGCTTTGAGACATATGTAATGAAATTTTGGGGCCCAGTTTTGTATTGTTTATGTTTTAATGCTATGCGTGTTCTATTTTAGACTGGGTCTTTACAGCACGTAAGTCAGTCTTTATTTGATGGTCTATTGGGTGTTGTGGGATTTGACCGGCCCCCATGTTTTATGACCTTTACCTTGCAAGGGTGCACTAGGACGGCTGAGTCCGGTTGTGCTATCATGATTGATGGGCGTTTATGAACTCCGCCATGGGGCAATGCCATGGTTGTAACCCCGATTGTGTCGGGCCTTTGGTGGTATTCATGGTAATACTTGCTAACGTCAGCTGTCTCTTGGGGTGTAACTCGTAAGGAGTCGTAGGGACACTTGGGCTTTCGTGTCGTGAAATTGCATTCGATTAACATTGTATGAGTGACATACTTTTGTGTTCCTCCACTCTCAATGAATACGGGTCCCCCCGTTATCAGCCAACATTATTTTGGATATTATAATGTTCTTGCTTTACTATCGTTGGTCTTGTGCGATTGACTGCAATTGATGACTTTAATATTGGAATTCCCTCAACGTATATTAAAGTTTGAATGAAACATGTCACTCCCATATTTTTGGTATTTAAACTTCATTCCATTTTATGCTCGTGTGAGTATTGGGTTTTGTATCATGTTTTCGATGAAGTATTATACTTTTATGGATTGTTCTTACATGATTTATGGGCTGAGTATTACGTCTCATCCGTGTTGGAGTGTTTTACGTAATATAGATTTATTCACGTTTTAAGTGAGTTTGGATTGGAATTCATTTTAAAAAACGCTATATACATTTTGGAAACTTCCTCATAGATTCTATGTGCGTTGGAAAATGAGTCGTTTACATACTTATAATAAACTCTTTTGGGAAATCATGATTTAAGTTGCAATCTTTCATTTAACAAATTATTTAAATCATGTTTGTAAACTCTTAAACTCACTAGGCGTTAGCGTAACCTTTTTATTTGTCGGCATGTGCAACAGGTTCAGGTTGGGAGTAGTTTTAGTGATACTGCAAAGAGATGAGTGTTAGTAGTGTGCTCGAGAAGTGAATTGATTAAGTGAAGTCTTTCGCATTTATTATTTTGGGAATAACAAGTTGTACTTGGGTTAAGTAACACCCGTTATGGATTTAGTCTTTGTAATAAGACTTGAGTAATAAATTGTTTGAGGTTAATCATAGAACTTAATTTGAGATATTTATAGTATTGGCTTATAGGAAGAAATTATACTCTTTTTGGATGTATTATTGAAAACTTTATTTAGTTGCTCTTTCCAATTTCGATGGTGTTGCATCAACTTCGAAGTTTCGGTTAGGTCTTCGTCAAGGGGATCCGTTATCCCATTTCCTCTTCATTATTGCCATGGAAGGATTACATTTGCTTTTGACCGAGGCCCAAAATAAAACTTTGATAAAAGGTCTGGAGGTTGGAATGGACAGATTTAATATTAAGTGGGCTTGGAAATTTAGGAGCGATCATAATTCCTCCTGGGTGAAAATAATCAAACCGGTTTATAGCGAAAGAGGTGGCTTAACCTCAGATCAACGTATTTCTGGTGGCTGTAGCCCATCGGGTAGTATTGCCTCTGCTGTGAAATCGTTGAGGCTGTTGAACATTAACTTCATTAATTGTGTTTGAAACAGGTTGGGAACGGATTAAATACTTCATTGGCGTTGGAAAGCAGTTTTTTTAACCGATTGCTATGTTTTGTGGTGTTTTCGAAATAGGTGTCTTTTTTATTGTCACCCCCTCGAAAATATTCTATTTTAGATCAAATTGTGGAGAAGTCGTTTTAGTGGGTTTTGGCCAGGTGAAAGAGGAGTAGAAAAAAATCCAATTTGGAGATATTAGCCTATCGATTGTGTCGGGGTTTGTAATGCCACTATTTTTTTGCTAGCTTATAGGAGCTGTGTTTGGTTCACAAAATTCAAAAGAATTTGATGGAATTGGAATGCCAAATTCCTTTGACCAAATTCCTTAGCGATGTTTTGTTTGTTGGATGAATTGATTGGATTCTACCGGATTTCACCGAATTCCACAGTCAAGGGATTTGTTCATTCCTTAGCATATGTGAAGGATTTGAATTCTTGTCAACTACACGCATGGTCAAATTCCATCAAATTTCATTTCAATTCTTTCAAAGTCAAATTTCTTTGATGGATTCAAATTCCACCAAATTCCATTTCCTAAACCAAAACATCCCCTTAATGTATTGTTGGTTGCTGTTTAAAAAAACCAAAACTGATTTTAAAGTTTTTAAATAAACAAAGTTTTGCAATTTAATATATATTAGTTAATTGTTTCAGGAAATATAAATAAATATATGTACTATATTATGAAAGATGTATTATAGTTATTTTCAAAATCTTTTGAAAAATTTAAGACTATCTTTAATGGTGATCTTGGACGATCTCAGTTGAAGTAAAGACAATACTAAAAGAATTAAAAATAAATGATAAGTCACAATCTGAAGCGAACGGGATCACATTACGAGCTGGGATTATGGCCCTCTTTTCCCTTTTCTACCCATGTGGCATTTAACAATTGGTGGGGCTTTAAATTTTTACAATAAAAACATTAGTAAATTAAAAAACAAGATGTATAATATCATAATCGGGCACCCGGCTAAATTTCATGGAATGGAAACCGAAATCGAAATCGACAGTTCCTAGAATGAAGGAGCCGGAACGGGATCAGTTCTCTATATTTTGGAACCAGTCCCGGAACCTTCGGTTCCTGTTCCGGGTACCCAATGTCAGGTTTTTTTAACAATTCATATAATAGAAATTGTAATTTTAAGTCTATTACAAACTATAAAATACCAACATAAAGTAATAAATAAAAGAAATAGTGAAAACTAATCCGATAAAAACTAATTATTACATAAATAAATTAGAAACTCTTGAGTATTGAGTCTTGACATCTACAAAACGACTTCCATAACAATTCATGTCTTTACGTCAACACCTCAAATAAAACACTTGGATGAAAACGAATAAAAACACTCAATAAAGGTACAAAACTAATACCACATCATTAAATATTTAAATATGATAAATATATAAATATATGTATATAATTTTTATTAAAAAATAGCGAGACAAGGTACTCAACGGGTAACGATTCCAAAAAAATGAGAACCAGAATCGGAACCAGCCTTAATCGATTCCATATTTTAGGAACCAGAATCAATTACATCGGTTCCAGTTCTAAAGCAGTTCTAGTTCCAAAGACGAGTACCCAGTTCTGATGCTCACCCCTGTGTATAACCACCTTCACACCCACTTCCCCAATCTCTTGAGGTTAGACCATCCGTACCCATGCAAAACCAAACTCTTTTTTAAAGTGACACATCAGCTTTGCAATAACACATTCCACACCCCTGCAAGACCAAACTTCTTTATAAAGTAATAAATTATAATATAAATAATATAGATAATTATAATATAACTAGTAAATTAATTATAAAATATAATATAACTAAATTTTTTCTTTTTTTTTCTTTTATCTATTAGTATTTGTATTTTCGTAATATTTTATATTAATGTACTTTTATTTTAGTTGTTTAAATAAAAAACATTTGCATAAATATATATTTTATTTAAAATAAATTGTGGGTAAGAAATTTTAATAAAAATAATAAAAAAATAATGTTAAAATAAAATAATAAATGAATTAAATTTAATAAACATATTAATAACTAATGTTTAAATAAGCAAATAAATAAATTAAATTAAGCAAAAATGGGTTTCTTTTATATATATTTGTTTGTAAATGACCTTGTTAAACTTGCAAGAAATTGCAAGACACATGACATGCCATGTCATCTTGCAAGGCCTTGTGCAAAACGTGTGGATGCTCTTACAATTGTTTTTAATTTATAAGTTACACGTAACACCCTTATAATTAGTTACTTAATTACTTTTAATCCTTTTTTTCATTTTAGACCTTTATCATATTAACATAAATAATCGTATATGAACAAAATTGCACTAAAAAGATATTTCTTTACTTTATAAATTATACCATTGTAATTATCTTTGTCAATACATTCGAAATGAGGCCAATATTGAATATTTTTTTTGATTTAATCATATTATTAAGTATCATAAACATATACGAATTAATCTATTTTACGTTTCTTACGTTTTCATTTTCCATTTTACACCTTATCATATTAAAAATACACAATCATAGGTTAACTAAATACATTATTGAAATGCATTTTGTTACAGATTATACCGTTATAATCTTCTTGTCAAATTTTGAAACGTCCAAAAATCAGGATAAATTTAAACCTTAAAATTTAACAAAACTAACTGTAATATCATCCAAACTTTTATATATAAATGGAGAATTAGCTATGAGAGTTCACAATGTACAAATTGAGCTTATCAAAACAACCTACTAATCTAATCCTAAACATTAAGATTATATTATACTAGTTGTTTAGACCATTCACCAAAACATCCTCGTACAGGCTAACTTCTTCATTCATTAGCAAAGGTTGAATATCTGAAATCACTCGTCCCTCTTCCCATTACTTCTCCGAGCTCGTACCTGGTAAGAAAATTTAATTTGAAACGATTAGGCTTACGCCTAGTGAGAACATCCATTTTCAAATTAAAACTTTATAAGCTTTGGAAACCAATGTAAACAAAGCGTATAAACAAACCTGGTTTGCCACCATTCTTACCGTACACAAACACATCTTTCAATGACGGGAACATACCCGATTCCATGGATATGGCTACACTCAGTAAGTCATATCATCACGTTCGAGAGCCTACTACGAATCATCACAGATTCTAGATCATTGATCATGTCAAAGAAATTACAATTTACTTTATGCCTATTTCTTGGAGTGGAAGTAGAGATTACAATTTACTTTATGCCTATCTCTTACCTTCCCATGGAAATCAGGAATTACGATTAGCTCTCGCATATTCCAAGATTTCACATAACACTATGAAATGAGAATTACAATTTACTTTATGTCTATTTCTCATTTCACATCAACGGGAATTACAAGTTACTTTATGCCTATTCCACGTTTCTTATCACAATACGAAATGGGAATTACAATTTACTTTATGCTTATTCCTCATTTTTCATCACCATACGAAATGGGAATTACAATTTACTTTATGCCTATTCCACGTTCAATTAATGTCGGTGCTTATAGATCCATTACACTTATTAGCATACGTGCATATTTACTCGAACGCACAACATCTCGTATCATATTCTCAAAGCTAACAACCCTAAATAACCTATCATACCCTTATTCTCAAATGCCCCTAGAATTTTTTTAGAAAAGCTTAACCAGATAACACATCCAGAAACTATATCCAGAAAAATCCCTTATCCGGAAAACTCATCCGGAAAAGTATTCCAGACTCAAAGTCGGGAACCATCCGATATTAAATCCGGAACTTACCTGGAATCCGGTACCCACCCGGTACAAATTCGGAATCCGGTATCAAATCTGATACCAACCCGGAATTCGGTATCAAATCCAATACCAATCTGGAATCCGGTACCAATCGGGTACCAAATCTGGAATCCGATATCAAATCTGATACCAATCCGGAATCCGGTACCAATCCGGAATACTCATCTTCAGGATTTCATAATTTTACCCAGTTCAGTTTACACTATCCTTTTCCAATCTTTCCAATAAGCTACTATCTATCATTCATACAGATACCAATTTAACAATTTGCTTAATTAGCTCAAAATAGATAGATGAACTCACCTTAGAATGTCGAAGTCGACCAAAGCAAGCTCAGAACCAAAAATCAATCTTCTATCACCAACACAACTCAGAAACCTACCCAAATACTGAGTTACTTTGCGATTTCAATCTTTAAAGGAAGAAACTACAAGAATTGAAATGGAGATTCTTATCGAAAGCAAGAAAGGAAATTCTTTTCTTTTCTTTCTCTGCTTCTAAACCGACTCCAACAACAACAAAAAGGAATTGAGATAATTCTCAATTAGCCGACTCTTTCTTTAAATATCAGAGTCATAAGTTTCAATTTTGACCCTGCACTTAATCAAAATTTAATTCCAACTATGACCAATTACAAATTTGAATCCTTAACTTCAAACTCTTAACTTATCCAAATTCAAATTACAAAGACAATGGAATTTTCAAGGTGTTACAAATTTAAAATTAGTTTATTATTGATTTTTTTTTCAATTTCACAATATTGTAAAATATCATAAATATGTATCGAGATTTTTTTAAACTTGTACATTTTACACTGTTACCTATGTTTAACTATATGTACTCCGTTAAAAAAGTTATTACGGTTATTCTTAATTTTTTAAGAGGTACAAATGTCAATACATCATGTAAAAGTTTAAAAGTTTCAAAATCTTTCACGTTCAACATGATAATTAAAAATAAAATTATTATTTATTTGTAAATTACACGATATATATTATAATTAGTTATTTATTCAATTTGATTATTCCTTTTGATTATTAAGCATCTTTTAATTTTCCCTTCTTCTCTTTTCATTTTTAATTCTACATCCTTATCATATTAACATACATAATAGTATATAAATCAAAATACATTAAATAACTATGTTTCCATATTTAAAAAAATTATATCATTATAATTGTCTCACCGAAACCTTCAAAATGAGTTCAAATGTTATGGGTTTGAAAGACTCCATTATCGAGCGATTTTGTTTTTAATTTTTTATTGTTGGGAACTGAAGATATGCTAAGTATGGTTAGTACTGCCAAGACAATTTTACTACTGCCAGTTCTTCATTAATACTGCTTAGATGAAGTTACTACTGCTAGATGAAGTTACTACTGCTAGACGAAGTTACTACTGCTAGATGAAGTTACTACTGCTAGATGAAGTTACTACTGCTAGACACAGTTACTACTGCAAGTCAAGGTTACTACTGCTAGACAAGGTTACTACTGCTAGACAAGGTTACTACTGCTAGACAAAGTTACTACTGCAAGTCAAGGTTAGTACTGCTGGTGCATAATTGAATATCTGTTAGTACTGCTCATGATTAATACTGCTGGAGTGATGTTAATACTGCTGGAGATGAAATCGGTTAATACTGCTGAAGATTGTTAGTACTGCTCATGAAGGATGAAGGTTAATACTGCTGACTTGATAAGTTTGGTATGCGATACTTTTGGAGACAAAGAAGGAATTGATCAAGATATGTTTAACGAAGATTCAGAAGATCAATTTACTTTTTGATAGTTATCTTGTAATTATTCTTGTATAAATAGTATTGATAGATAGCTATTAGAATACACACAAAGTGACGTGAGAGTTTCAATTTATACATTCTGCAAAAGATATTCTGAGTGTAGATATTGATTCAAGAGAGAATTAACCTCAAGGTTGAAGAACCCTATTTCTAGAGAAGTAGAAGTCGTCTTGTTGAGCCTGTTCAACAAGATTGAGGTTTGGTTGTTAATATTGTGATTCAAAACAGTGAATACAAAATTGTGAATTTTATGTTACATTGTTCTTGATTGTGAGAATTAAAGTTCTTTTCCGCAGATTCTTTAATTCTGAATTCTAAGTGTTTGTAGTCTTGTTAAGATTCGATCCTGACATTTTTACCAATTGTCATATTGACCTGTAATTTCATACATATAATATGCGATTTAAAAACACATAAAACCATAAAATTATTATCGGATAATGGAAAATAAAACTGAACATTAAACAAGATTATTATTGTTTTGAATTTTCGTCTTTAGATTCCGGATGATTCCCACCGCATATTTCTAGTAGAAATAAAAAGAGGTAATTAGGATAACATGACATGTGGGCATCGCTATCCTGTTCTTGATGCTCTGCGTCCACCACCGTTACCCGTTACCATTACCGTTACCGTTATCGTTATCATTTCCAACCACCTGTCGTCCCTCATCACTCCATATATAGATATTATATATATATATATATATATAGAGGAATATATATATATATATATATATATTCTTCCACTTGAATACTTATTAGCTAACACAGACACAGTACATTAATTGATTTCACAAATACATATATAGTAATTAATCGCCAACCTTAATTTCTTTATTTCACAAATAATATAATATACTTAAAACATGAATCTCCAGGAATCAGAAATGCAAAAACAAAAATAATCATTAAATAAATGGTAGATGCATGAAGAGATATATAGAGTAGTAGGTATATAGTTAAATTAATTAATTAAGCAACAAGTAGCACTACTCCAAAAAACGCCACCAAGGCCATGCTACTTCCCTGCAGTAGGCTAGTTCCACTTCCGCCGGTGGGAGTCTCCCGCGGCATCATGGAAGGTCCAGGCCCCATTGACATCATGTGTGGTGGTGTCATCATGGCTGGTGGCGATGCCATCATGGGTGGTGGTGCCATCATGGCCGGTGGCGGTTCCATCATGGGTGGTGGTGCCATCATGGGTGGTGGTGCCATGGGCATCATGGGTGGTGGTGACATTGGCATCATGGGTGGTGGCGGTGACATTGGCATCATCATGGGTGGTGGCGGTGACATTGGCATCATCATGGGTGGTAGTGGTGGCATGGTGGTTGGTGCCATTGATGGAGCTTGAGCGGCGGAGAAGGCTGCCAAGGATAAGGTGAGTAGAATTACTACAAGTACGAGGGCCATGGAGAAGAGTTATGTGAGATGGAGATAGAGCGAGGAAAAGGGTACGCTGAAGGCCGATATATAGAGGCACATATATAATAGTTGTTTCAGAATATCTAATCGGCAAACTCACATGTGGTATGCATCAGCGTTGCTGATATATTGTAGGCCTGGGAAAAGATGTAAAAATGGACCTTCGATAAATACGATTTTTTTTAATATATTATCTTTTATCATCAGAAATAACATTGAATTCAAGAAATATTAATAATTAATATAACATTGTCTTTCCGAGAATTCCTAGACGCACAATCAATCAATAATTATTTCTAAATTAATATTATCTATCGTATCGTTTTTACCTAGCATCATAAATTCGTTCCACCGTCAAACACATCATATGATATAACTTTAATATATACACCGACATTATTTTATATTACAATATTGACTATTCAGAGTAATGTTATATGCAAATTAATATAAATTGGTTGGGTTTCCATATAAGAGAATACTTAAATTATGCATTCAATAGTAGGTAATCAAGAAGTCCATAATATATAGAAAAACAAGGTTAGTTTTGAAATCCTAAATATAGATATATGGTGGATAGCCTCATATGGTTGGTGTTTTTTTCAAAAAGAATGGGCTTTCTTAGTAAATAACAAGAAATCTACTATATTCTAATATAAATGTTTGAACCCTTAATATAATGTTAAATTATTTTTAGGTCCTATTAGATATTAAAAAAATTGTGTCTTGTTTATTGACTAATTTTTTTAAACTACTACCATATACTAAAAAAATTTAGGTCTCTGCTTTTTGTGGTTCATTAATATGATGTTAATTTTTTTGGTCTCTTATTAGATAGTAAAAAAACTGCGTCTTCTTTATTGACTATTTTTTTTAACTAGTACTATATATTATATAGTACATACTAAAAAAACTGGGCCTCTACTTTTTGTGGGTCGTTAATATAATGTTAAATTATTGATATTAGATACTACAAAAAAAACATTGTGCTATTTTATTGACTAATTTTATTAAACTACTACTATATACTAAAAAAAATTGGGCCCCTACTTTTTGTGGACTGCTAATACAATGTTAAATTATTTTTAAGTGCCATTAGATATTATGCTAGTATATACTAAAAAAATTTAGGCCCCTACTTTTTGTGGGCCTTGAGCGTGCGTCCAGCCCGTCCTCCCCCAGCACGACCCTGTCTGTCTATATATGCTTGCTTTTTCCCCTTAAATTTAAATGTTATATGTCAATTAATATATATTAGAAGTTACTCGCGCAATGTAGTGTGATACATTTTAATTTTAATGTTTCGTTTTTTTATATGATTTTGAGAAATCGGTAATTTCTTTAATAACCTCGTTTAAATTAATTTTTATTTTTATTTAATTTAGATTTATTAATGATGTAATGTTTTTTATAAAATAATAATTATGTATTCTGTTAGAGTTTAATAACTATATTTATTATATTTTTAATTATTTATATTTAAATGAAAAGTTTATCATGTATTTGATTATGTTTATTAGTTAGATATGAATTCAAACATGTAGCTTTAAAAAGTGTATCAATGTATTATCTACTTGTATTTTGAATTTAAGTAATATTCATTAGCAAATATACTTGTATCAGTGTATTTTCTTTAAACCGTTGAATAAAAAACCATAGAAACCAAAATGTATTTTAGTCTAGTAATAATTATTAAATATTGATTTTGATTGTAAAAACCTTTATCATATAACTATCGACGAGTATTGAAAGTATCTAAATTATATATTATTTCAGATTTATATTTGAGAAGAAATTCTGATAAAAAAGAGGCAAGGACATTTTGGGAATTTATAACTCCCTTTCCTTCGTCATTAATCCTCCATCCAGTTGTGTAGACAAGGACACCATTGGTCTCTTTCAATCCGAGAAGCTTCTTGGATTTTTATGTTTTATTCTCATTCCTATTTATGTTCATATATTTTAGCAATAAAAATCTAAAGGGTTCTTATTCGAAATTATAAGATATAAGAAACTTAAACAAAATAAATTTGATATTATTGTTTTTAGTTTGGTATAATTAATATAAATGACTTTACTGGGTTTTTAATAATTGATTATTTATGTCTAAATATGTGAGAATAGATGTAACCATATTAAATTACTCTTTAAAAGAGACTTATTAATTTGCGGGGAGAATAAAGGTTCCAACATCATAAAGATCTAATCGACATGGGAATCAAAACATGTCCCTTCTAACGGAGGCTAGAAGTGTACATATTCTCTTATATGTTGAGTTCCTAGAAGGCTAGAATGATAAACATTAACTCCGATACCAATAAAAATATTTGAAACTCTATTATATTACTTTTCAAAAGAGTTCAGAGTCGCATGGATCGAGCGACTTGGCAAGGGCTGTGCGACTTGTCAGGCAACTTATCAAGTAGCCTCACACGTCCACGTTAGTTTTAAACCCGATTTTTCTGGGGTTATTCTCCTCCCCATAGGCCTCTTCATTTTCTCTCTTCCAAGGCGATTTTGGTCCATGTGGGGGGTGATTTTTGGAGCAAATAGAGAATGAATATTAAAGATTAAAGACTTATATATGGAGGAAGATTCCAAGTTTTAATAGGGGTTCACATTTTATTTGGTCAAATTTCTTTTTCTTAACTCAATCTCTGGATGTATATGAAATTGAAATATGTTTATTTCATAAATGAATACAGTTCATTGTTTCACAGTACAAGAAAAATGACCATCACCGACGAATAAAAACTGTCGGTAAGTTTCAACGGATTCCTGACAGATTCTCGACGACTTGAAGTATTTTATGACGAATATAATTAATCCGTCGATGAAGTTTACATTTTTGACGGATTACAGAAGGCCTGTATATTATTTTATTTTTAATTTCTTGAATAAATTTTCGTCGATAATCCGTCGGAATAATATTTATTTTTATTAAAAAAAACAGGAATTAGTGTGACCGTCGGTGATCCACTACGTTTACCTGAAGGCGCTTCATGTGACTTGCTCATTGTTACATGTTTGTCATGTTGAATAATTTCATGCAAATGCACTAAAAGAGAATTTGACGACATATGATGACCGACTAGAAGAAGAAAGGCGAGCGGGGTGGGCCTTCGAGGAACAAATACAACATTTTGACGCCTTCATGAAGTGGTGGCAGGGTGAAAACCCTCATCCCCCTCCCATGCGTTAGGATGTTTTGAGTGTATTTGGATATTGTAAAGGGTTGTTGCATTTTGGATATTGAATTAATATTTTTGGATGTTGAATTGCATTTTGGATACTGAATGAAAAAATGAGCAAATTTTATATATGTTTTGTACATGAATTTCTATTTTTTAATTAAACTTTTACATAAAAAACATTTCCAATGAACGCCTTGAAAAAAAATTCAAATTTATTTTTTTAGGAGCTAAAACCGTCGTTGTTCCGTCGGTGAATGGATCCAGCTGTGACGTATGTCGTTGGTGATCCACCGGTAATGGTTTCTATCGGTGACCTGTCGGTTATCGGTTTCGTCGAGGATCCGTCGGTGATACCTTCGCCTACGAATTTAACTGCGACCACCTTTCACCAATGGATCACCGACGGTTTCACCCTTTTTACCGACGAATTTTCAACGACCCATTCTATCGATTATTCCCTTTTGTTTTGTAGTGTCATATCTTGATTATATGGCATATATATGAATACTATTTCATTCATGAAACTAATTCATAAATTTCATAACTGAAACAAATTTGAAGGAGTAGTGTTCAGAAACTCAATCTCTTAGGCATTGTTTGGCAAAAAAAAAAATAGTTTATAAGTTAGCTTATCTTTTGAATACATATTTGGATGACCATAAGTTAAGTTTTTTGAAACGCTACTTGGAGTAGCTTTTCAGCACTGTTCTAAAAGGCTCGCTGCAATAGTCGCCATGGTGCGTCATGGCTCAAGACTTGTGTCTCTCGCGACGTTATGCCTGTGGCACGCCATGCCTAATGTGTGGTCTTTTGTAACACGATATTTGATTTTTCTTTATGTTTTAATGTCTTATTTGCTAGTTTTAATATATAACCTAATTTAACTTGTTTATTATCATTGATTCATCGTTTAATAGTACAAAACATATGTTTTTATATATAATATTATATATGATATAGAGATTTGCCGCCATAAGTCACGCCTTGATAACCGCCATGACCTCGCCATGGCTCCTAGGGCTTGAGGCATGGCCTCGCCGCCTCACGCCATTTAGAACCATATTTTTCAGTAGCTTTTTGTGAATATTTTAATATTACCCTCATTAATATTAATTATTATTTATTAACTATTATTATAAATAAATATTAGTTTTATATTTAATTATTATTAATTAGTATTAACCGAAAATTATTAAATTAAATTTTAATTATACATTGATTTTAATTTGTAATTATTTAGAGTTATTACTAATCATATAAATTATTTTTATTTATTTTGTAATATTAATCAATATATTTTAATTATCAATTACTGTTATTTTTTTAATTATTATTTGATTATTGTTTTCATGTGGTATGTAACGGCTATTTAAAATTCATAAGTTAATATATATTTTTTCTAAAACTTGTTTTAAAAAATTCAAAATTTACAGTATATATGTAATAATAAATTTTAAATTCTTTTAGTTAACATGTTATATTATTTAATTTTTCATTATTAAATTGGTTGTATTAATTAACATTAATTATATAGTTATTAATTTGTTTTATATAACTAAATAATGTAATTGACAATTTTTTGAAGATGTCCTTTTTGGTCATTTTACATTCTTATAAGCTAGTTTTTGCCAAACGTGACTTCTTCATCAGCTAGCTTATCAGCTACCAGTTAACTTATTCGTCAACAATATGAATGATTTGAAAATGGCTAGTCTTTTATAGGAGGATATGACTTTTTTGTTTTTTTATTACTAGACACGTATCCATGTGCAATTCGACACAAAACATCTTGAATTTAAAATTGAGAACTTGAAAGAATATAATAATCGTGTTTCATGTTTAGTTTTATTCTCCATCACACGATGTGAAATTACGGTTTTGTGTTTTTTAAGTCACATATCGGATACATAAAATTCAAGGTTAATATGATCAATTGGTAAAATGTTTTTGAAAGAAATTCACTCGATGGTTGGGTCTTCAAACCCATAACATTTGAACTTATTTTGAAGATATTGATGTGACGATTATAATGTTATAGTTTGTAAAAAAGAAACATATTCTTTAATGTATTTTAGTCAATAGACAATTATGTATGTTAATTGATAAGGGTGTAAAATGAAAAATTAAAAAGAAAGAGACATAAAAAGTATATTAAATAACTAATTATAAGTGTATAAAGTGTAATTTAAAAATAAAAAAATATTTGATTTTAATTATCATGTTGATTGTGGGAGGTTTTGATTATGTATTTTTAATACGATTAGGGTGTAAAACAAAAAATATGAGGACAATGTAATCGATATATTCATGATGTTTAATAATATGATTAAATCCATTCAACATTTAGCTCGAAGGCATTTGATTTTTCAGAATTTGACTTTTCAGAGGTTGACTTCCGTTGTTTGACTTTTTGGATTATTTCAAATCATATTGTTTTATGATCATTTCAAGTATATGACAATGTCTTCAAGGGAGGTTATGGCAATAGTTTCAGATGTGAGATCATCAATTCTATTCAGTGGTGACTGCTCTTAGCAATTCACAATTAGGCTAAACTATTTAAAGCAACCCAACAATGATAATCGATTAAATCTTATTGCTCTAACGTAAAAGAAAAACAAAGATTAAACCTAATCTAAAATACCTAATTAATGAAAGAAAATATCATATATTGCTTCCTCAAAATCGCCTACTCCTCATTTCAATTTATGCAGCAATAATCCGAAAAAGTCGCATCGTGAATGAAAAAATTGGATCTAACAATTTTTGGTGCGATTTTAGTCATTGACTGACTATTGCCTCCGAACTGATCTGGACCTGGACTTGTGGACTCAGCTGCGGAACAACTTTTTTTCTTTTTTCTTTTTATAACCGCATGGGCTTCACTTCACTGATAATAACACGTGGTCCAACACAAGCAAACCAAATGTTAATTGGTCTATTTCCTTTCCTTTTTGCTGTTGCCAACAAAAATATTCAAACCAAAAAAAAAAGTTTATTTCTTTTTCTTTTTTCTTTTCCAACTTAAATTGCCCATATAATTAATAGTAACTTAAACTAAAGTGGCCAATTTAAACATCTAATTAACATTAATTGGTAGGTAATTTGATATCTAATTGTATAAAAAATATCACTTATCATATATCATTTTTGATCAAATATTACCCGAAGTCCATGAATCTTAAATTAGGTCAAAACCCTCAATTAAAGTTACACATTAGCTAACAATATCATAAGCTAAACATAATAAAGTAAATAATCAAGGAACTCACCTAGTAGGTTTGTTAGAGAAAACCAAAAGTAGTAAAACCCTAAAAAAGAAATTGACGACATTGAAATTAGATAACACTTGGACTCTTCACTAGTAAATGTTGGTGGAGGTTGGTGATGCACAATAAATGACTTTGATGATTTTCAAGTTGGAAATAGATGATGAGAGATGGATTTTTTTTGGAACCGGCGAGAAGATTTATTAAGAAAGCTCAGCAAGCAAGATGCAAGGCCGAGACAGAAACAAAAGAGTTACAGAATGTTAAAAGGATTACAGCACCAACGAGCCCAAATACAATTGACAAAATTACCCCTGTATTTTAACTACCCAAAAACTAAAGTAGATACGCAATCCGCAATTTTTGATGGGCTCGAACTTATCGTTCCTCGCCTTCCAAAGACACCAAATAGACCAGTATACGATTGCAAGAAGAATTGTTTTCTTCTTTGGACAATTACCCCAGCCAGCTGCGAAGTCGACGATCTCCGATAGATTCGAGAATCTTTGAGTTCCAATACCACACCATTGAAAGATCCATTTGAATGCTTCGAGAGAGAACGGGCACTGAGCAAACAGGTGATTGGTCTCTTCCGCATTGGAGTTACAAAGAACACAATTTGAATTAATAGTCTGTATACCCCTGTGAGCCAAGTTCGATGAAGTGGGGATCCGGTTCAGGCAAGCTCTCCACATAAAACCCAAAACTTTCAAGGGAACGACTTTTAGCCATTTGAAGGGGGTCATCGACGAGCTAGTTAGCCGATGATCAATTAATTTTCTAAGAATGCCCACTTGAAAAATACCATCAGGTGCAAGATTGAATTTCCAAGAGTCCCAGGTGGAGGAGAAGTTATAAGAACTTACCATGGTTTGGAGGTGCGAGAGCTCTGATAGCTCAATGGGGGAGGATGGTTTCCTTTTCCAATGCCCAGCGAGATTGTGGAGTGAGACTCTCTCCGAAATAAGAGCTGATTTGCGTTTCTCCAGTTTGAAGAGGGAAGGGAACCAAGAGGAGAAGGGTATGTTACCGTACCAAGGTTCGTGCCAGAATGATATCTCCGTTCCTGTGCCAGCTCGACAAGAAAAAATAGAATTCGGACCAAGGTCATAGATTCCCAGCTCTTCATTTGCTTTGATGATATTGTTCCAAATACCGGAGTTGGACTTTTTTGCCAAATTCATCAATGGTTTTCTGTCCAAATTGTGGATACCGCTAATGATGTTTTTCCAAATCGATCGCTTATCAGTTTTGAGTCTCCAGGTCTATTTGAGCAGAAGTGCCAGATTTATTGCTTTTAAAGATCCAATGCCAAGTTCGCCCTTTTCTTTTGGGGCAAGAACCTTTGACCAAGCTACCCAATGAATTTTCTTCTTATCATTCGTTCCTCCCCAGAGGAATCTGCTGCGAAGAAGTGAAAATCGCATAGGAAAAATCGCCTAAAGAACAAGTCAGAAATGAATCCCCCTTCCATAAAATCAGATCCTCTTTTTAAATCCCGACCGATCGCTCGTAATATATAGTACCCAAACTGTTTGTTCAAGTTTTCGCTCTACTTCATTTTTCAACTTGAAGGTCATAAATTCGATCAAGTTTCAAGGAAACCATTGTTTTGTAAAAAGTCTTCCCTTCTCAAACCCTGCATATTAATCCAATCAGTTGTGGCACAAGGGTTTCCTCTCACTTCACTTCATTATTTAATAAAAATTTCATGTTAACGGTGTTAGGAGTAATCAATCATACAATTGATTTTGTGTATAAACAACAAAGAAATATGGAGAAAATTCTTATAAAATTTGTATAAACAATCTTTTACTAATCAGAATCGTAACATCAAATACAACAATAACGTAAACCTTACCTGAATTCGAAAGATATTTGACGAAGTCGAATCGACTGAGGCCTGCACGGAAGCAGTGTCCTAAGACAAAAATTCGACAGTGATATTGGCGTTCCCGAGGATACAACAATCGTATTCAAGTATCAAACTTGAATCTAGCGAATCATATTATAAATGGAGAAAAGATGAGAGAGAACCCATAAATCTGTCAATTTTCGTCTAAAAAACGAAGGGGAAAGGTGTGGGTATTTATAGATTTCCGTCACCAACAACCAGAAACTGCCAGACGGTCCGTGCGAGTGTTGGCGTTAGTGGACCCGCGCAGAGATCCGCGTCGTGCGCTATTTGACGAAAATACAGTTTCTCACGCGGCTCAAGTCGCCCCACAACCCGCGTCCGACTCTGTTCCACGAAATCCCAAGGCCCAAAGCCTAAAGCCCAATCTTTGACATTTAATATGTATATTTAATGCTCTAGAGTCGGAGTTTATTAAGTGTTCTAAATATTGCATTGGCTTCTATGTGGGACAAGGTTTCTTTAATCTTCACTAAGTTCCAACAACCCCACATTTTCTATTCAACCCCAAATAATACCTCACATTTGAATAGAAAATAAGCAATATTATGGAACTTATGTTTCTATCTCCAAGGTAGATATAATATGCATCGGAAAAGGTGTCTTTTGGACTTGAACCGTTCCTAGTGAATACCTATCGGATCTACTTCGTGGATAGTGAACTAAAGTCTTGAACTAGCCACATTTTGTAGTAAATCGAGACAATAGACATCACACATATTATAGCTATACATAATTTAAGTCTTACCGTTGTGTTCATTTCGATCGTGAACATATCCTTTCTTCATGAGAGTTTTAGAAGACGTAGCCATCTCCGTCTTCACTAAGTTTCAACAAATTGTTATTTATACTAATAATTATCACTACTTCATCAAAGCTGCAATAACACATTTTACTGTATAGTCTACACATACATCTATAAAGGTGGTTGGGTAATCAATGGGAATGATATCCATTGCATTCGTTTGGTTAAAAAAGGGAATGAAAAAGAAATGATTGATGATGTTTGGTTGCAAGTAAACTAATCAATCATTATAATAGAAATGTGTAAAATCTATTTCGGTACAAATTGGGGGGGAATGACCCAATCCATGCATCATCAGTTCATCACATTCTAAACCAACGTCCATCTTCCCCATTTCATCTCTAAACCCCCACCTCTGTAACCCATCACCAGTGTCTTATACCTATGCAACCATCACCTGAGTTCTCTTCTCTCGTTAACAGATCTGAGTTCGCGCCTCTCGTTAACACATCTGAGTTTGCGTCTCTCTTTAACATATCTGAGTTTACGTCTCTCGTTAACAGATCTGAGGTTGTTTCTCTCGACAGGTCTGAGTTCATCTCTCGATTTCGTGTTCATATATGGATGCATGGTTGATTTCGATTTTGTGTTATTAGATGAAAAAGAAGATGAAGGTGTGTTGTTGAAGATGTTTTCTGTGATAGATGTAATAATTACTCTTATGTGTAAAAACCTACTAACGTTTACTCGGTAATTGTGTAAAGTATACACATTTGTCACACATATAAAAATCATTTTGAAAACTACTTGATCACAAATCAAGCTAATAACGATGACGCAAAAATATGCTTAGTGAACTTTTAAAATGAGTCGTTATGGTTCTAGCATGTATCTACTTATGTCATGCACGCCGAGTAGTTTTTCTACATTAAAACAGTGTGCAACAGGTTGTTTATACAAATTTTCAAAAGAAAAGTTTCACGTAATCGAGTTCCAAAATTTTCCCAATTAACCGTAAATTTCACGTAATCGAGTTCAAAACAAGAACAAATCTAATGCGAGAGGAACGCCAAACGATGCCAGTGAAGCCGAAGTGGTCGAAGAGCATGCGGGTGACCTTATGGTGATCTTGGATGAGGACAATATGTCTTCATTCGATTGGATTCTTGATTCCGGTTGCACTTATCATATGTGCCCTAACCGTGATTGGTTCTCCTCATACGAGCCTTGTATGGGTTCGGTTCGAGTTGGTAATGGAGTCTTACACAAGGTTTTGGCTCAAGGAAACATTCAGAGCAAAATGTTCGATGACGTCATCCGTACTTTGGGAAATGTCAAATATGTTCCTAATTTGAAGAGGAACTTGATATCTCTTAGCTCTCTTGATCAAAAGGGCTATCGTTTTCCCGGTGAAGGTGGAGTTCTCAAGGTTACAAGAGGTTCTCTTGTGTTCATGAGAGGCAAACGAAAGGATGCCAATCTTTATGTTATGGAGGGCACTACCATTCTTGGTGATTCCGAGGTAGCATCATCATCATCCCTTTCTGACAAGTCGAGGTTGTGGCACATTAGGTTGGGCCATATGAGTAAAAACTGTATGGCGGAGTTGAGCAAAAGAAACTTGTTATGCGGTCAAAACATCGATAAACTTCCCTTTTGTGAACATTGTGTTTTCGGGAAGCAAAAGAAAGTTTCATTTCCAAGTGCCACTCATTCAACCAAGGGTATTCTCGACTATGTGCATTCGGATCTTTGGGGACCGACAAAGGTACAATCGCACGGTGGTGCTTTGTACATGTTGACTATTATTGATGATTTCTCACGCAAAGTTTGGGCGTTTTTCTTGAAGAATAAGAGCGATGTGTTTGCTTATTTCCGTGATTGGAAAATTATGATTGAGAAGAAACCGGTAAGCAAGTCAAGTACCTCCGTACCGATAATGGGTTAGATTTTTGCTCGGAGGAGTTTAATGCCTATTGTCGAGCTCATGGCATTACTAGACACCATACGGTGGTTCATACTCCTCAACAAAACGATGTGGCCGAATGCATGAACCGTACAATTATGGAGAATGTTTGTTGCATGTTGTCTAATTCCGGAATGACAAAGACTTCTTGGGCCGAAGCCGCTTCATATGCTTGCTACATTATTAATCGCTCTCCATCTTTTGCCATTGACAAAAAGACACCTATTGAGGTGTGGTCCGGAAAACCCGCAGATTATTCTATATTGAAGATATTTGGTTGTCCCACTTATGGCAAAGTTGATAACGGAAACCTTGACCTACGTGCCGTGAAGTTCATGTTTCTTGGGTTTCAAGCCAGAGTCAAATGTTTTCATTTATGGTGTCCGGAGATCCGGAAGACCATGATTATTAGAGATGTAACATTTGATGAAGAATTAATGCTCGGTAAGTGACGGATGCCGAGTCCACCAAATAATAAATTCCAACTATTGACTAATTACAACCAAAATTGTAATAGCGGTAAGTCGGGTCGAATCCACAAAGATTCGGTTTTAACCAATTATTTCCAATCAATCCAAGTACAAGAACGAAATATTAATAATAACTACGTAAAGGGGGGTTTTGTTTGTGCGAAAATTTAACATAACAAAATTAAAACGAATTTAAAAAAACAAAATAACGAAAACGAATTCAACTTTGGGTATTAAACACAAATGCAATTCCATTCAAAGATTGTGTCATCGATGATATATTCGAATATCGCAACTATTTCGATTAACTCGGTTATAATTGTTAAAAAGCTCTAACAATCAATTCCATCATAAATATAATTTGTGAGGAATAAGCTCTCCCGTCAAACCTTAGTATATAATTAGCCTCAAATAAGCTCTTGAAAGCTTAATTTATACTAGCATGAAACACGTATGGAACCCGAATTCGGACATACTAACACGTAAGCTCGGTTAATACATTTATATCGTTTCACCCAATTTCACAACAAAAATGGAAATATTTGACAAAACTCAAATTGTTGCTTGTTACTAACAATTGTTAACTAAACAATTACGGATTTAGAAAACAATTTAACAACAACCAATTTTCATACAATTGATCAGAGAGCATGGAAATTAATTTTACAAACCAATAAACTAAAAATTGGATGAATAATCAAAATAAAGTTGGATTACATCATCTCAAACAACCCTATAAATTGGAAATTGGAAATTGCAAATGTTAAACAACCCAAAGTCAAATTCTAAACGAAATTAGCCACACATGGCTAACTAGTGCTATACCCGTCCGGTGGCCGGGTATACAACATGACGTAAAATTCTAGTAAATGTAAAAACAAAGTTGGGTGATATCTCTCATGAAACTTTGAATTCTAAAAATGAAAATATATTATAGTATTATACCCGTCCGTTGGTCGGGTATACGACATGATTTAATTTGGATTCAGTTATTTGTTATTACCATTTCAAAAGTTATGTTTCGTAATTGTATTCTAGTTATGTACCCACTATGATGTAGCGGGCAACTATATGTAAAACTTTTCATTTTATTTTAAACGAAAAGAGTTATATGTCACGAATTCTACAATAGACCTCTAATATCCACCTTATTAAGTCAAACCATACTCGATCATACAAATATGCATAGAAAAAAGATGATGTGTCACACAACAACAATACTGTAAATAAGTATAGTTGATATTTAAGATATTATAAACTGTAACATCTGAATTAAAAGGCTTACGGAACTTGTTAAACTCTTAATAAATTTGTATTTTACACTTTACAAAATCTAAAAATCAGTATTTGTATAATTCCTTATTCATGGCTCTATTTTGTTATTTGCATTTTGACATAAAACATTTATATGAAACAGGGCAAAATAACTTAAAGATCTTTTTAAAGACGGGGACAAGTGCGGCATGCTTCTAAACTGAACAGCTTTTCTTTCCTGGTCGGTCCTTTTTCCCCTGCCAACTTTAAACAAACCAATCCTGACCTGCCTCGAGTCAGGTCAGGCTAGTGTTCGAGTGTTTGTAAAAGCGTTGTAAAGCCTTTTTATTTGTGGAAGTGTCATATCATCTCTAGAATTCTGGATAAAGATAACATCTTATTGACCAAGATTAACTCTAATTAACACCAAAGATCTTATAGAACGATTCAAAAATGGAAAGAAAAAAAACATTTCCTTGTGCAACCTTCTCCCTACTTGCCCTCTTATCTAAGTTCAAAATAAGCTACGCTTCGGACGTTTCTCGACAATGTTAACCCTAATTGCCCTCTCATCCAAACTCTGCATCACATAAAGAAATCACCAAAAAGTTCAATAATAACTTATATATATATATATGTGTAAATGTAAAATCTTTCAAACCTGTTTCATAAGAGCACCATCAATCAGTAAACTTTGATCCCCATTTATGGAATCTTGTCGCTTTAGATGGAGCATGGCGGATTCTTCGAATGCGGCTTTGTGTGCCATGTTTTGAACGTTTTTCTCAGCGTATATCTTCTCTTGTCCTTTCCGAGCTACCATGGTCGCTCTTTTACCTGCTTGATAGCCTCTTGAACAAACATAATCTCCTTCGATATCTCACTCCAAATTCGTTTTATTCGCAACTCCCGCCTCCGTTACCAATAGCAGTGGATTTCTCTTCCATGGCCGCCTCACGATCATGTTGGATTCTCCGTAGCTCTTGTTTGGCGGTATCGAGTTCGGTAAACATGGCAACATACGGTTCCTTGTTTTTTCCAAATCCCGTGTCAAAACATTGTTCGAGTTCATTTGTCCACCGTCGAGTTGCTTTGCGTGATCTTTCCCGGCTTCGGCCGCCTTGATTGCTGCCTCTTTGGCGGCATTAATAACCTGCAGCTTGTTTGTCAGATCCTCGACAATTCTTTTAGCTCGTTTGAGCACCAAAAGTGCTCCGATTTTCGTCGTTTCGACAATCTTCAACCGTTCCTTCAACTTATCGAGCTCTCTTTGTGTCAAGTGGAGTTTCGTCTCCTTCACCAACACCCTCTGCAGAAATCGGTAAATAAAATACAAACTTTATATGAGTTATTCATTATGAATATAGTGACAGATGTTTATGATGAATAATATTCATCGTGAATAATTCATTGTGACGACAAAGCTGCATTTCCCTACAAATGTATATGGCTAAATTTTGAAAACTGTAAAAACCAACTATTCATGCCCCGTGCCTATTTATGCATACATATATATATATATGGTAGAATCCAAATTATCAATTAAAAAATGAAAGGTAAGTTAAAAAAAATAGAGAATTAGCTACCTGATGATTATTAATTAACTTAGATGATTAATGCATAGAGATTTAATTTGTGAGTGGAGTTAGGATTGAAGAACCAACCGGGGAAGGAACTCCATAACTATGCATAGATGCCGAAGTGAAGTTACAGCTCCCATGAACAGCAAAATATTCGGATGTCGAGGCCTTTTCACCATAGATACCTTCATATTTAAAGAAAAAAACAAACAAAATCCATTTAGACCCACTCTAAAATCATACATGGTTGAAGTGAAAAAGTTACCTCTTGTTTAAACGATAGTATCGCATCATCTGAATATTCTTGATGCACAAAGAACTTCACTGTAACATCCTGTATCCATAAATATATCCACAACCCATGATATACAGTCCCACACGAACCTCTAAATACATATATATATATATAAATGAAACGTAAAATATTTAAAGACCATCTATCTAAAGAAAGATTGCATTCGAATTAATTAATATCATCAAGTTTGTGTTACCTTGCCCAATCTGTTCTCTAGTTATTGTATTGAAGAAAGCCACAACCATGAAGCCTCCATCTCTACTTATGCCCCAAGTTGCTATTTTCCCGCAGTTGACACTCTAGTTTTTAGAAGCACTACAGTTCATTTGTGGGCGAGACTCATGTTCTTCATTCACATCTAACCAATGCCAACCAAAAAGACCAATTTTAGCATAAATATATTATCTTGTCTTTCTTTCCATGGCCACACAATTCCCTTTTTACCCATCCATGCCTCTGCTTTTGAAGACAATCTTGCTCAGGCAGTAAAGTGAGAAAACTATATACATAAAGGTTTTCTTTTCACAAATAGCAAAGAATAATAAAAAAATCTAGAAATTTACAGTCAATTATAAGTAAATTCTTACATCTTAATCAGGCAGTCAATTATAAACTTCATATGTGTCTTGTTCAGCGTACAAAAGCCTACAAAGGGAGAAGATTTTTATGAATTTCAACAGAAGAATTTAACATTTTAACCCACTAAATACACGATACTAAAAGTATAACCCAAATTTAAAACCTCAATTGATATAAAAATAAATATTGTAAGAACACCATAGTACATATAATTTAAGAACAAAAATGTTCAATCACCACCAGCTCAATCCCAAGAGATTTCCAGCCACAAATAGACTGATTTGGTGCCAAATACAGTCTATTATGGTCTGAAGGTATTTCTTTTCTCCTTTTAACCTCCTAGTAACAGAACCATGGAAAATTTTAGATCATTCGGTCAACAAAGAAAGAAAGAGAGGAAACCTAAATTTGAAATCCACCAAATTAAACAAAATCCATGCCTAAATCGAGTGTTAGAACATACATAATTTGCAGTTTTAGCGATCAAATTTCTGTTAATAATGAATCTGATAAAGTACCTCAAATTATTAAGCAGAAATCATTCTAGCTTTTCTCGCATAAGCGAAAATCCCACCAGGTCCAGCATCACCAATTGGCTTCAATTTATACTCTTTTCTTTCGCCATCTAACAGAAGTCTAAAAAGAAAAAGAGAACAAATCAGATTCAAAAGCTTCGAGGAATTCCGGAGAGAAGTTTCGGTCAATCGACGGTGACGGTCACGCAAATGAACCAATCATATGTTGGATAAGGAACTACCCAAAGGGTTACCTTCTAATAGCAACAAATCAAAATCGAAATCAAGAATAAGGAAGACGACAGATAGCAAATGAAATCGAGAATGAAGGATACGGCAGATAGCAAATGAAATCGAGAAGAGTTATTGCCGTGTTTGAGAATGGACATCGTTTTTACCTTTCGTCAGTGTTTCACCGTGTCTTGTTGTCTCCCAGAATTAGGGTTCATCTGATAGAAGAAGTAATCCCATGATTACGTTATCCCATAATTAGGGTTCATCGATCGTGTGAGCGGGCTGAAGAGAAGTTAATACAAAATGAATTTGAACGGCAACCCCTTTTCAGAAAGTTTATACTTCCGTTTGCAGGGAGTGGGGTTGCGGTTTAGATACCGGGGAAGGAGGAACGTGAAGGTTGAAGGCGGAGAGAAACCCGCGAGATAAACTCCTTGAACGTGGAATGGACGTTGAAGGCGGACGTGGTTTGAGTTGGAGGGAGAGAGCTGAGTGAATGGCTGAATGGGCTGAATGACTGGCTTATTGAATTTACACGGTCCTGATTAAAAGTTGGCTGGAGTTTAAAGGGCCCAGATTGATCCAAAGGTGGTTGGACTCAACTGGGTCCATAGTATAAGTAATTTGAAACTAAACTAAGAAAATGGGAAGAAAGTTGACCTAATTTATGAAATTGATGGATTTGGGGTGAAGAATTCTCTCCCAATTCTCTCTTGCTCCCCTTTCTCTTCCAAACTCGTTTTCCTCCTCCATGGTCCCCCTAAATCGACGGTTTTCAGTCTTTCTTAAACCCTCCACAAGAGAAACCGCAAAAAAAGGTTCATAATCTGATTTTCTGGGACGTGCGGCTTGGTGTCGCGCATGAGGTCGCGTATGCCTCTGTTTCAAAGTGACGATGCTGCTGCCATTCTGTTGCTGCTGTGTCGAACGAAGCTGCCCTTTCTTTTTCTTCTTTCCGTCAGAATTAAGTCCACGGTTTGGGTTTAGTCTGGCCCATTTATCCCTCTTTTTTTTCTTTTAATTTCTCGTGGGCTGCAAGACACAAATAACAGTCCAAATTAAAAGTTCTCATTTTTTTCTTTTTGCTTTTGATGTAGCAACTCACGAAACACAAGACAAACTAAAAGTTTTTGTTTTCTTTTTCCTTATTCTTTATTAATCACACACACAAAACAAATAATTAATTTATAAAAATCAAACTATTTTTTCCTTTTTACTTTTAATTTATTTAAATTTAATAAAAACACTAAAACCCAACAAACTAGGGGTACTTTAAGCATCTAAATAGCTCTAATTTTAGGGAATTTTTGACGTAAAACTTATAAAAATCGGCACTTATCAGTAAGCCATCCGATCCTATTTCTCAAGAGAAAGGTATTTTGATTGAAAAGCAAACTAGGCGATCTCGAGTGGAGGTGGAGATTCCCATTCGCACCAATGGTGCATCTACAAAAGAATGGTACTTGGGAGCTCGTTCCTCTTCCCGTTGGAAAGAAACTCGTTCGTTGCAAATGGGTATATAAGAAGAAGGATGGGATACCGGATGTTGAAGACTCTATTGATCTTATTTGAGTGCTTCCCCAAAATAGCTAGAACTTTGGGTATAAAACCCAGCCGAAGAACATGTTTAAATATCACCCATTTTATCATTTCTATCTTTAAATACACACACTCACCATAGTTGTGATTCTTCTCCTTCAAGAGCTTTGCAATCTTCATCTTTCACTAGTGGAATTCTCTTGGTGGTCTCCTTCACCCGTGGTTTTCTCCCGTTTTGGGTTTCCACGTAAATCTTGGTGTTGTCTTCTAACTCTAACTCTATCTCTTTATTTTGTGTTGGATGCATATTTAGAATCATCTTATTTATATTTTTTTGGGAATTTTGTCTTATACACTAAGAACATCCTTGAGTGTTCAAGCTAGGGATTCATTGGGATCACTAACTTATCCCTTGTTTGACTTTGGTTAAACTCTTTAATTTGGGTTGAAGTTAGCATTATCTCCTTTTCGTTTTACAACAATTATCATACAAGGAAAGGTTGTCATTTTGTTGGGAGAAACAAAGCATTATGTTTGCAAACCAAAGCCCTCCGGTGGGGACTGTGAAAGTTGAAAACGAGGCTTTCACTTATCATTAGCTTCAGTTCACTACATAATGAAAGACTTTTGCCTACAACTTTTCCTCTGAGAAATCTATCGTTAAAGGGTGATTCGTCACTAAACCGACGGTAATCACCGACATAAATTTCTTTGTATGATTTTTGTCGGATTAATGAACCAATATGATTTACACCACATCAATCACGAGGCAACTTCTTTTCAAGGCAGATTAAATATTATTGGGTATTTCTCATTGTTTGCCTTAAATTTGTCAAAGAACCTCTGGAATTAAAGCTCACATAATTTCAGATGCTGTCTATTTTAATGGAACTAAAATGAAACATGATTGAAATTTTGAAATCTCGGTTTCAATTTTGAGATGCCTTGCGCCGCATTGCATACGGATACGTAACTAGTTATGATAAAAAGAAATGTCATTATTGTTTTTAATTTTTTAAAACAAATATAAATTTTAGAAAAAAAACAAGTGAAATTGTAAATTTTGATGGAAAAGAGTCTAGATTCTAGAAAAGAGTCTCCGATGGTTGCGCACACCATAACATAACTACCACACCACATGTTCGTACCCAATTCAATCCATTATAATCGGATCCTCATTTCTCGTCTACGCCCAAGATACTACATTAATTCTTTTTCAATTTCATTTTAGTTTTTCGACCTATCTGCCGATCGACGTAACTACTTACGCTCATTCCTTAATTTCTTTCTGATCATCATTGTTGAGTTCGCCGGTGCAACTTTCATTTTGACCGACACCATATATATATATATATATACACACCTTTTTTTTCCTATTAATTCGTCCATATATATGATGAATCTGATCAGTACCAATGACTAATCTTGGTGGTAACAAACTGATTAACGTGGAACCCGAAGAGCTCAAGTTCGAATGTAAGCATAAAAATTGATATATGTATATATCTTTGTGTTAGTTTTGGTCAACTTTGCTAAATACGACAACGACACTATATTTTGAAAATGTTCTAAAAAACTAGTTACGACGCTCAAAAGCGTCCTAGATATGACGTTTTTTTGTTTGATCTTATAAAACACTCTATTAAGACACTTATTTATTTTATACATCCTATAAACTCAAATTTTGTTGTAGTAAATTTCTGATTACAATCTCAAGACTCGTGTATTAATTATCTTGTATGGATTAACTACAACAACATGGATTATATAGAATGCCTAAAACGTGGAAGCATCCCCCCAAAAAATACTTTATATGACCAAACACATGACGTGCTATCTAAAAGTGTTACAATAAGTCTATTTATAAAAGGTGCCCTATAAACACAAGTATCCTATAAAACATGGGTTTATACGACACTTCTCAAAAATGTCCTATAAAATAGATAATATGACACCTTATTCTAAAAACATCCTAAAAAACTTGTTGAAGATCTAAAAACATCCTAAAAAGCTTGTTGAAAATCTAAAAACATCTTATAAACCCATTGTAACGCTTTTAGATAACACATTTTATAGTTTGATTCTATGTACTGTTCCATTCGATCTTTTAGGTCCCGACTTCACCTCGACGGTTAGACCAAAGTTCCATAAAGTATTATATTTGGATACTTATACAATATAGACGTCTTACAAATCCAACTTTTTAAGTGAATGGTTAACTTTTTTGATCTTGTATATAATCAAAAGTTCTACCCAAATAATTGGGGTTTTAAATTTATTTTTCTTGTTTTAACTTTATATATATCTTGTTTGTCCTTTATACACACAGGGTCGGCCCTGACATTTTAGAGGCCCCGTGCGAAAAAAATAAATGTGACCCTATAGTTTTTTAGTCGTATTGTTTATTAAATCTTTTATTACTCAATTCAAAAAATAAATCCTTAAAGTGTGGAAGCATAAAATGTTTATAAACAAGATTCAAATAAAAATAAAATTAATTAAAAACTTAACAAGTACAAGTATAATATAAAACATAAATAAATTAATACCTTGATAGTGAACGTAATGGTTTTTCATTCTTCAATAATAAATTGGTACTACTATGTACATTTTTCAAATGATGACAAAATAGTTAGATGTTACTATTTTATGAACATGGATCTTCTAGCATTTTTGGAAACAAAATAATCTATGATACTTTCATAATCAAGATTTGCGAGAAACTCGTTTTCAATTGAAATCAAAGTCAAAGCATTTAATCTCTCTTGAGACATAGTCGATCGCAAATAAGATTTCAAAAGTTTTAGTTTTGAAAAGCTTCTTGCAGCTGATACAACTGTAATGGGGATAGTCAGCAAAATTCTATATGCAAGATATGAAACTGGATAAGTATTTACCCTTTTTAAAAAGTTTAGTATTGCACTAGTTGTATTGCGTTCATTTGGTAAATGTTTTTATAATAGTTCCAATTCATTAATAAATACTCACCATCAACAAAGTTTTATGTATGTGTTATCAATAAAAGAACACTAACATTAAAAGTTAAAAGACCTTCAACGAAGACATATAAGTAATAAAATAATGAAGTTATAAAAAGATAAAGAAATAAAAAGACATTAAATATAAGTAATAAGGTTTGATATAATACCTGAATAGAAGTGAAATTGTAGAATTTGCAAAGTGGAAGAACTAAAACAACAGAAAAATTGAGAGAATTGACGAAGACAACAATAGAATACGGCCGTATTATAAAAATTAAAGGATTGATAAAACAAAAAATTTAAAACCCTAATAAGGCCATCCGTATCACAACCCTCAAGTCCTCAAGCCCTCAAGTGCCACATCAGCTTTTCTCATAACTCTCTCCTCAAACCCTCAAGCCCTAAAGTGACGTACCCGTACCCGTACCCGATGCTATAAGGAACCCGCAACCCCACCCCAGCCTCACCTTCCTCTCACACAACCCTCGGGTTTCTCGGGTTTTCAAGCCCGCATGCCAAGCCCGAGCCCCCCGTATCACTACCCGCTGGAGCCCTTCAAGCCCGCATGCGAGCCCGAGCCGGAGCCCGTGAGGGATACGAATGGCCTAAGAGACTATAAAAAATGAAAAAATCTCTAAAATTATGGAACTACCATCTTTATCATTTTTTTGAATTTAAAAACTAATAAATTTAAATAGGTTTTACAAGTTTTTACAATTAGAAAAAAACTGCAGAAAAAATGAATGCTGCAGTTGGGAATCGAACTTGGGGCTGGAGGGTAGAGCTAGGACACTCTAACCAGCGCTCCACAACAGCATTTTGAATTATTCTATTTCTTTTTTGCTATATATACGAAATATATATAATATAATAGCAAAAAAAATCGAAGGCCCCTCTAAGATTGGAGGCCCCGTGCGGTGGCACCACCGGCACACCCCAAGGGCCGCCCCTGTATACACACACACACACACACACACACACACACATATATATATATATATATATATATATATATATAGGTGGATGTTCAAATGAGAACACTTCCATTTTGAAAACGTGAAAACACCTTTATCACATGTGATAATACACGCGAGGGGACCCGTTGGTGTGCATACGACGTGCCTTGCGACTTAAGTCGTGCCAAAGGTCGTTTGCGTCTATAATTTGGTATCACATGTGATGGATTATGGTATCATATCAAAAACACCTTTATCACGTGTGATAAAATATGTGATAGAGCTTAGTAGTGTAACGACGACTTGTCCCGCAACCTATATCGTGCCAAAAGTTATCCACGTCTCTGATTTAGTTCACATGTGTAACATATGTGATTGAATTTAGTATCACATGCGATTGGTTATATATGACGATAATCAAATAAGAACCACAAAAAGATTGAAAACCGTGAGAACCAATCTTAACCGTAACTTGGTTTTGATCTTATGGTTTTAATTGAATAATGTTTCACCACATAAAAATGGCATAATTGTCATTTTGGTAATACAGATTCATCAGATGAAACACACGGTTACACTAGATGAAACACACGTTTCACCATATGAAACATACTAATTCACTATATGAAATACAGAATTCACGAGATGAAACACACAATTCACCAAATGAAACGCAAAGATTTTCCAAATGAAACACACTGATTCATCATATGAAACACCCAAATTCGCATATGAAACACATAAATTCATCATATGAAACACACAATTCACTAGATGAAACACACCGTAGACACATAACCTATTGATCTTCCGTCACATGAAAATCAAGTATCCGAAGAAGCCTCATGCTTGGCTGACTGCATTTCCACAGTATCTGAAGAGGTGAATATACTTTTTGTCCAAAAGAGATCAAAGGATCAATAACAACATCTATACGAATGGTGGAATTTTAACCGCCAATAACAACACTATATTCTGCACTCAACACCTCAAATTGAACACCATAATAGCTTTGATTCTTTGTATGTTTCATAAGACCATCCGTAGCGGAACCCTCAAACCCTCTTGCCACCTCAGCGCCACATCAGCTTTTCTCCTTACCCTCTCCTTACCCTAAAGTGGAGTACCCATACCCGATACTACCCTCTTACCCGCTACCCCCAACCACCCCCACCCTCACCCTCCTCTCACACACACAAGACTCGGGATCAACGGGTTCCCAAGCCCGCATCATAACACCCCCCCCCCCCCCCCCGTAGCGGTACCCTCCCAAGCCCGCTCCCTACCCGCTCCCCAAGCCCACTGCCGCTACGCAAGGCCTAAGGTGAATCAAACACCGTCTACCACCATGTTCCAACAAGCACCACCAATGGCAAATTCATATCCAAACACAATCAAATCCCAGGATCATCAATACAAACAAATTATACAAAAATACAAACTAAACCAACCACGAATTTTAATAAAAACTAAATAAAGTCAAGAACATCCATAAATCCTAACACAAAATCGAAGAAAAATCTAAGAAAATCCCAACTCAAACTCAAGAACAATAAAATACCTAATTCACCATGTTCGATTTCTTAGGTTGATTTTGGGTTCGAAGAACACCTCCGTCCGAGATTCGATTTATCGGTTCGATTTCTTGGTTTGATTTTGGGTTAGAAAAAAAAGATCTTAATCCTAGATCTGATTTTTGGGTTCGATTTCTTGCTTCAAATTTCGCTTCGAGTAACACCTTCATATCATATCTCGTTTTTTGGGTTCAATGCATAAAGGGGAGGAGGAACCGTCTTGGGTGACGTCGAGGAGGAGGTGGAGCTGTCATGGGCAATGTCGAGAAGGAGGAGTCGGTGGTATGATCGATGAGTTAGGCAGGGAATTGATGGTTGAATATTTTATTAGGATTTTGATTGAGATGAACAGTGATGAAGTCTAGATGAAACGTAATGAATGAGGAAAAAAATTAATCTGATAATATCAATTATACCCTTGAAGTTCCTTACTAGTTGTCTATAATACCCTTATTTGCTTTTATTACAAATAGACTTTTTTTTAGTCACCCTTGATTTATTCTAATCAATGGATTAGATTTGTCCTCAAGTCCTATCTTTTTTTTGTCCTCACTAGATTTAACCCCTATATATATATATATATATATGGCAAAGTAATTTTACAAACCGGTGAAATGTAATAAATCGTGCAAGCTTTATTCAACCAATCATATTTTTTCCCCATTTTTTCTTAATTATGAGGGTTGATTAGTCAAGTATATATGAAACATATTTCATCAAAATGAGAAATACATGAAACAAATTCACTCTTACATAAAACAAAAATATATGAAACAATTTCATCGTATAACACTTTCATGAAACAATTACATTCAGTAAAACAAATCAAAGGTTTGCACGTATGTTATATTTCACTGGTTTGTATAAAATAATCTTGGCATATATATATATATATATAGACACACCTATTGATAATTCAATTAATTACCTTGTATTGAGTTAAGATATTGTTGTAGTTTACTTGCTCTGATCTGATGGATCATATAACATCGATGATCAACAGTTGAGCTTGATAAACCAATCTATTGTGATATAAGAGTTTCTAACATCAGAGACAAGCATGTTGCCTTTAAGGTACGTGCACTTCTCCTTATTTTGTTTCTTTCAGTTTCTTGTGGTTGCTTGACTTAACTTGTTTGTGTAGTTTTTTTTTTAATTTTGTTACGTTTTTTTGTTGTTGTTGCTATGTATACATTATACATTATATATGTAACAACCTAGATTTTAATAAAATAAAAGCTGGCAATATAACAACCAAGTTGGTCCCAAAGTAAACAATACATCAGACCTATTCTAATCTCGCAGCGGAAAGACACCTTCACAACTGAGATACTACGGGGATCCCGGCTGCAATCTACAAGTCTTCACTAGACTCTAGCTCTTCTACAACGCCACACCCTTCCATCATCGTCAGATAAAATCCCAAACACGGCTATTACCTGAAAATGGTTTTTGGTTTTTTTGAAAAGTGAGGGTTAGACCGTGGGGTCTAGTGAATTCCCTCAAAACAGTTTCACGCAAGCCAAGTATAAAATCATGTAATTCTATAATGTAATAACGTTCCAAGTCATGCATTCAACAAAGGTATAGCACAGTGGGCTCGACTTTCTTCACCCTACAAAGCCGGGCACGGCAATTCGGTTTCAACACCCTACAAAGCTGGGTACGGCAAACACCCTACAAAACCGAGCACGGCAAACACCCTACAAAGCCGGGTACGGCAAACACCCTACAAAGCCGGGCACGACAAACACCCTACAAAGTCGGGCACGACAAACACCCTACAAAGTCGGGCACGAAAAACACCCTACAAAGTCGGGCACGGCAACTCTGTCTCATCACCCTACTGTGCAATCCGACTCCATACGTGGCAATAACCCTCACGACAACATGCAATTCACAAATTATGTAGAAATGAGCATATAAACAGCTTGCATGCATTTGTAAACAATTCCATGTCATGTACAATAAAACCTTTCAAAATGTTTAATCATGTCATCATGCTCGTAAACATAATCAGTTAGGAAACCTTTACCAAAACGTTCAATCATGTCATTATGCTCAAACCAAATTCAGATATGAAAACTTTAGCAAAACATTTCATTCGCAACAAAAAGGGGTTAAGGGAACTCACCTTAGCATTAGCACATCGACACACGCTCCAAACCCCACATTCGTCTAAACCGGACACCTGAATTTGACACCACAAGGAGGGTATTAAACCACTAAACCATACTCCCAAACATCCTTAACAAAACCCTAAAACAACCCTCCAATCGATGCCTCGATCCCTGACCCGAACGACCAATGAAACGGAAAAAGGGATTTGGGGCCAGAGTCTGGCCAATGGTGGCGCCGATCCATCGGCGCCGAGACTGGCGCGGAACTCTGGTGTGACCTGCACGATTTTTCTTCCCAAAACTCAAAGGTTTCTCATTCCCCAATTTCTCCAAATCGATTCTAAGTATCCCCAAATCGACACTTTGACATAAAAACATTAAGAACCAATAGCCAACATCTTTAACAACATAAGACCCATCGAAATCACCAATTGATTCATGGATTTAAACCTCAAAACTCAAAAACTCAAACCATAGAAAAATGGAGGTTACCAAACAAACATGATGAAGTTTCTTACTGATTTGATCAAACTCATAGGAAATCAATCCCAAAATCATTTGCCTTCATTCTTCCATTGATTAAATCTCAACCAACTAATGGATTATAAAATCCCCCAACCATAAACTAGCCTAATCAAATATAGGGAAGAAGAAGAAGAAGGATTCAAACCTTGTAGAAGATGACTCTAACCATTGCTGCAACTCTTCCCATCACATCTCCACTTAGGGTTCTTCTCCTCTTTTCTCAATTCCTCCTCTCAATCGTATGAACCAAAACTGAAATGAAGCTATTAGGGTTTTCATCTTATTTAAGCTCTTGAATTCACCCCTTGAACACTTAAGTTTTAAGTATCACACATTGGCCACTAATTTCCCATTTTGCTCCAAAATACTATAAGAGAAAACAATGCTTAGAAATATGGTCCCTTTTTATAACTTTCACAATTTGCAAGCAAGTCCCTTAGCTTACTTTCATTCTTTTAATTCTAGATACTAAACCTTTAACTTACTAGAATTTGGGTTGTTACAACACTCCCCCCTTAAAAGAATTCCGTCCTCGGAATTCCTCAATGGAAAAGATGCGGGTATCTTGCCCACACCCAAAACTGACGCTTCCCCAAGGTAATGCCACTCTTGACCTAGTCAACCACCTCAAATTTTTTGAAACATGGAGCATTGGGTGCACTCTCTTCATTTCTTACGGTCCTCTAACTCGTAGGCTATTGTCACTATTCAATCGGTCTTAACAGTAGAAGATTAAATAAGGCTTCTCATGCATCTTTACTTCCTTTAAGGAGGGACTTGGCAGAGTGCCCCGCTATATCACGAGGTTCATTACCAATAGACAAACACACACTTGACAGCTTGGCACAAGGTCAAACCTGTACGTCCCGACAACTCACAACCCAAAGTTCATTCATCGTAATACAAACAATCCTAGATCACTTCTCCCAACCAACCATCGTCTATGCATATAACGTTTCCCATTCCCGAACCACCTCGACCATAGTTCGACAACCATCTCTCACATCCTTACCGCTTCATCACTCCATGCTTATACGTAACTAAGAGTAGGAACCTCCAGACCCGTCGCTAAAATGTTCACCTACTCAAATTAAACTTATCCTGAAACACATCAATTCCTCGCTGATTGCCACGTTCGTTCAGTCATAAAAACATAACTCCGGTTATCCTCACTCCACTAGGAGGAGTAACCCTGGTCACACCATACTATTCTCACTAGCTTAATCACTGTATGGCCTATTCGTTTAAACATTTCTCATAATGTCACTAACTTAACTCATTCAGTTGTCTCGTCCACTCCTTTCCTATACAAAATCATACGCAATTCCCTTCCCCAATACTATTTCCAAAAGTTCGCACACTTACCAGTGACAATCTACACGACACTGCACCTTTCGGCATTACTGTCAAGCTTCCTACTTCCAACTCATTCACTTATTCCGATATATCATCTTCACCTCCCCACGTTAACGTGGAGCGCTGCCCACCAACGTTACTCGCCCCTCTCTTCCGACCATTCCCAAGCTGAAAATACTTTCTCAATACTACACGTAACCAAACGGTTACACTAAAATTCTAATCTAAGGCTTTCGACCAAAATTACCTCGAACTGACTCCAGAGTTCGACGTCACTACACATCCTTTAATTCTCTAACCTTTACTTTCTCAGACAATTTGTTCACACATAAGAAACAACTCACATTCTTTAAGGATCTCACATCTATTCCACCACATTTTGACTAATACATCCATCATCTTCTTTAAACTTCCAATGGTCCCAAAATATGCTTACTTAACGACTCTTAAAGCTAAAAACACTTGGTTTCTCTTGTGAGTAACCACTCACCATCCCTTCGTCATTCTATCCCGAACATGATCTTACTACAATGTCAGCTTACACCCTACGTGCTCCCTCAGTCTGGTTAACAAATCGCACACCTCAACCGAAACCCTAAAAAGGCTTATATTTGGTGTTTCCCCTCTCTCTCTACCATCACATCATTACGACACTAGCAGGCACATATTTTGATCGTTACTGTCACTACCCCTCCGTACACTCTTTGCCCATAATATCGCACTGCAAACCAAATTTCTCATGATCATTCACACTATCCGACCTTGTCTTCATATTCTCCCGAATACATACTCGAGTCTACCTCCCTACTTAGTCCTTTCTCAACTTGATGAACTATAACTCACGAGTTCTCAAATTGGCTCAAACACAACCACCCTAGCTAGTTCTCTACGATCTGATCTCTTTCATAGACACGACACATTTTCTTACTGAATGATATAGTCTACCCTCACTCCGCTTTTGTTACACACCTTATCCTTCTACGGACCCTCCTTACCTCGTAGATAGAACGCTTACTCAACAACAACAGTCTCTCACTAATTTAGCACCTCTACAAGACATTCTACCCACTTACAACCTTCTGGTTTGAGTCTTCGGCCTCGGCCGGCATACCCCACTGTCGAATTCTATAAACGGACCACCTGAAACTACTTTCTTAACTTATTCTTTAACATGGGTTCCCTTATGGATCCTAATCTTACCAACATTTCATAATCACTTCATAGTACGTCTCTCCTTTCTGAACTTATTCCTGTAATCATCAATATTACAAGCTCACCTCATAACTCATATATAACGCCATAGACATTTCATTCTTCCTCACCACACTCCTCACAACGTGTTGCTATTACCAACACCCCGATGACTTCTATTCCTTCCCCTAAGCCCAACCGTCCCTCGACAAACGTACTTCCAGTTACCGAACAAGGGTACAAACCCTCACACAATCGACACTATAATTCACTTCTGACTCTACCATTGTTCACCTTTCCTCTTGAACACAATTACGAAAGCTACAACATTCTTTCCTGATTTGCCCGACACTTTTCCATCTTGGAATTCTTCCTTAGCTTAACATGTAACATCTTACGACCTAGTGAGTTTATAGCCTTCATGCATGACAATACAGTAAATAAATTAGGGTTTAGGGTTTAGGAAACATTTGGGTACATATGACTCCATCACTCTTATAACTTCAACGCCATGCACAACGATTCGAGAATCGTTTGCATGCATCTTTTCGTGAACCTTAATCTTACTCATTTCTGAACAAGGTTAGTATGACAGTGATATACTGCATGAAAAATCTTTTCATATGACACAATTCTGAAAGAAAATGCCGACACCAAGAAAATCGGTCGGCTCTCACACTCATTTGTATGATATTGATAGGTCAATAGGCATTTTGGTTATAAAAGAATTGCATGTAACCATTTTCTTGATCTTCTTGCAACAATTTGGCTTATCATGAAAAGAGTGGGATACTTTGCAAATTGTTAGGCACAAAATTTCAATGTGCAATGTAAATAAAATTAACTTTTCTTTAAACATGCGCTGGTGCATACTAACTCATTTTCGATAAAAAAATTGTATTTACAGATTTGACTTAAACCGCGAAAATTTCATGTTACATAAAAGATCGCCATGCACGAGACTCTACTTGCAATTTAAGGCTACTCAATCGAACAAGGTCAACCGCTCTTCTCACGCAGCTTACCCTTTACACTATACCTACGACCAATGGTCGCCCTCTCGGTCATGCAATAGCTTACTGAACACACGTTCCACCACTCACTTACTCAACCCTTCCATACTATTTCGTCTAAATCAGCTATCTCACTTTCTACTTCTCCATGCTTTCATTTCACTATAGGTATCTTATTTCATTTATCCTGCCATCGAGAAGCTCGATTAAGAAACTAGAGCTCCATTGATACCTTCAAGATTTTGACACAGTCTCTCCTTACCACCCCGACTGATCTAATCTATGATTCCTAGAACTAGGACTCTCCCGAAACAGGAGTCCTACTCAGACTCAACATTCATCCTCTCCGAATCTACGAAGAGCTACCTCTAGACGACTCCTAACACTCTATCCAACGTTTCTTCTCTACGAAGTGTACACACCTCACAACATAAGTGACTTCTCATGAAACCTCCCCAATAAGGGGCCTCAGTCTACCCCTCATGGATCTTACTGACATTCTAAAGCACTGGAACACGACATAAACACTAGCTTCTGACTACCACTTCGGAACAATAAGGTAGGTTAAGCACATACATGTACCTGTAAGTTCACGATTACACTAGCCAGGTGAAATCTTAAACTTACCTTACATGACAGTCCTCAGTACCCTATTAGTCCTATCTCAACAACAGTGTCCTCCTAACGCATTTCTTGTATCTACCTTAGTGCCCTCTTAACGCATTTCCTGATTCTCAGTTGTGGTTTCTACTCCCAAGTTTAAGTTTAGGCCCGTCCGGTCACCTAAATCCCTTAAACTATGGCTCTGATACCATTTGTAACAACCTAGATTTAATTAAAATAAAAGCTGACAATATAACAACCAAGTTGGTCCCAAAGTAAACAATACATCAGACCTATTCTAATCTCGCAGCGGAAAGACACCTTCACAACTGAGATACTATGGGGATCCCGGCTGCAATCTACAAGTCTTCACTAGACTCTAGCTCTTCTACAATGCCACACCCTTCCATCATCGTCAGATAAAATCCCAAACATGGCTATTACCTGAAAATGATTTTTGGTTTTTTGAAAAGCGAGGGTTAGACCGTGGGGTCTAGTGAATTCCCTCAAAAATAGTTTCACGCAAGCCAAGTATAAAATCATGTAATTCTATAATGTAAAAACGTTCCAAGTCATGCATTCAACAAAGGTATAGCACAGTGGGCTCGACTTTCTTCACCCTACAAAGCCGGGCACGGCAATTCAGTTTCAACACCCTACAAAGCCGGGTACGACAAACACCCTACAAAGCCGGGCACGGCAAACACCCTACAAAGCCGGGCACGGCAAACACCCTACAAAGCCGGGCACGACAAACACCCTACAAAGCCGGGCACGACAAACACCCTACAAAGCCGGGCACGGCAAACACCCTACAAAGTCGGGCACGGCAACTCTGTCTCATCACCCTACTGTGCAATCCGACTCCATACGTGGCAATAACCCTCACGACAGCATGCAATTCACAAATTATGTAGAAATGAGCATATAAACAGCTTGCATGCATTTGTAAACAATTCCATGTCATGTACAATAAAACCTTTCAAAATGTTTAATCATGTCATCATGCTCGTAAACATAATCAGTTAGGAAACCTTTACCAAAACGTTCAATCATGTCATTATGCTCAAACCAAATTCAGATATGAAAACTTTAGCAAAACATTTCATTCGCAACAAAAAGGGGTTAAGGGAACTCACCTTAGCATTAGCACATCGACACACGCTCCAAAACCCACATTCGTCTAAACCGGACACCTGAATTTGACACCACAAGTAGGGTATTAAACCACTAAACCATACTCCCAAACATCCTTAACAAAATACCAAAACAACCCTCCAATCGATGCCTCGATCCTAGACCCGAACGACCAATGAAACGGAAAAAGGGATTTGGGGCCAGAGTCTGGCGCCAATGGTGGCGCCGATCCATCGGCGACGAGACTGGCGCGGAACTCTGGGGTGACGTGCATGGTTTTTCTTCCCAAAACTCAAAGGTTTCTCATTCCCCAATTTCTCCAAATCGGTTCTAAGTATCCCCAAATCGACACTTTGACATAAAAACATTAAGAACCAATAGCCAACATCTTTAACAACATAAGACCCATCGAAATCACCAATTGATTCATGGATTTAAACCTCAAAACTCAAAAAATCAAACCATAGAAAAATGGAGGTTACCAAACAAACATGATGAAGTTTCTTACTGATTTGATCAAACTCATAGGGAATCAATCCCAAAATCATTTGCCTTCATTCTTCCATTGATTAAATCTCAACCAACTAATGGGTTATAAAATCCCCCAACCATAAACTAGCCTAATCAAACATAGGGAAGAAAAAGAAGAAGGATTCAAACCTTGTAGAAGATGACTCTAACCATTGCTGTAACTCTTCCCATCACATCTCCACTTAGGGTTCTTCTCCTCTTCTCTCAATTCCTCCTCTCAATCGTATGAACCAAAACTGAAATGAAGCTATTAGGGTTTTCATCTTATTTAAGCTCTTGAATTCACCCCTTGAACACTTAAGTTTTAAGTATCACACATTGGCCACTAATTTCCCATTTTGCTCCAAAATACTATAAGAGAAAACAATGCTTAGAAATATGGTCCCTTTTTATAACTTTCACAATTTGCAAGCAAGTCCCTTAGCTTACTTTCATTCTTTTAATTCTAGATACTAAAACTTTAACTTACTAGAATTTGGGTTGTTACAACACTCCCCCTTAAAAGAATTCCGTCCTCGGAATTCCTCAATGGAAAAGATGCGGGTATCTTGCCCACACCCAAAACTGACGCTTCCCCAAGGTAATGCCACTCTTGACCTAGTCAACCACCTCAAATTTTTTGAAACATGGAGCATTGGGTGCACTCTCTTCATTTCTTACGGTCCTCTAACTCGTAGGCTATTGTCCCTATTCAATCGGTCTTAACAGTAGAAGATTAAATAAGGCTTCTCATGCATCTTTACTTCCTTTAAGGAGGGACTTGGCAGAGTGCCCCGCTATATCACGAGGTTCATTACCAATAGACAAACACACACTTGACAGCTTGGCACAAGGTCAAACCTGTACGTCCCGACAACTCACAACCCAAAGTTCATTCATCGTAATACAAACAATCCTAGATCACTTCTCCCAACCAACCATCGTCTATGCATATAACGTTTCCCATTCCCGAACCACCTCGACCATAGTTCGACAACCATCTCTCACATCCTTACCGCTTCATCACTCCATGCTTATACGTAACTAAGAGTAGGAACCTCCAGACCCGTCGCTAAAATGTTCACCTACTCAAATTAAACTTATCCTGAAACACATCAATTCCTCGCTGATTGCCACGTTCGTTCAGTCATAAAAACATAACTCCGGTTATCCTCACTCCACTAGGAGGAGTAACCCTGGTCACACCATACTATTCTCACTAGCTTAATCACTGTATGGCCTATTCGTTTAAACATTTCTCATAATGTCACTAACTTAACTCATTCAGTTGTCTCGTCCACTCCTTTCCTATACAAAATCATACGCAATTCCCTTCCCCAATACTATTTCCAAAATTTCGCACACTTACCAGTGACAATCTACACGACACTGCACCTTTCGGCATTACTGTCAAGCTTCCTACTTCCAACTCATTCACTTATTCCGATATATCATCTTCACCTCCCCACATTAACGTGGAGCGCTGCCCACCAACGTTACTCGCCCCTCTCTTCCGACCATTCCCAAGCTGAAAATACTTTCTCAATACTACACGTAACCAAACGATTACACTTAAATTCTAATCTAAGGCTTTCGACCAAAATTACCTCGAACTGACTCCAGAGTTCGACGTCACTACACATCCTTTAATTCTCTAACCTTTACTTTCTCAGACAATTTGTTCACACATAAGAAACAGCTCACATTCTTTAAGGATCTCACATCTATTCCACCACATTTTGACTAATACATCCATCATCTTCTTTAAACTTCCAATGGTCCCAAAATATGCTTACTTAACGACTCTTACGGCTAAAAACACTTGGTTTCTCTTGTGAGTAACCACTCACCATCCCTTCGTCATTCTATCCCGAACATGATCTTACTACAATGTCAGCTTACACCCTACGTGCTCCCTCAGTCTGGTTAACAAATCGCACACCTCAACCGAAACCCTAAAAAGGCTTATATTTGGTGTTTCCCCTCTCTCTCTACCATCACATCATTACGACACTAGCAGGCACATATTTTGATCGTTACTGTCACTACCCCTCCGTACACTCTTTGCCCATAATATCGCACTGCAAACCAAATTTCTCATGATCATTCACACTATCCGACCTTGTCTTCATATTCTCCCGAATACATACTCGAGTCTACCTCCCTACTTAGTCCTTTCTCAACTTGATGAACTATAACTCACGAGTTCTCAAATTGGCTCAAACACAACCACCCTAGCTAGTTCTCTACGATCTGATCTCTTTCATAGACACGACACATTTTCTTACTGAATGATATAGTCTACCCTCACTCCGCTTTTGTTACACACCTTATCCTTCTACGGACCCTCCTTACCTCGTAGATAGAACGCTTACTCAACAACAACAGTCTCTCACTAATTTAGCACCTCTACAAGACATTCTACCCACTTACAACCTTCTGGTTTGAGTCTTCGGCCTCGGCCGGCATACCCCACTGTCGACTTCTATCAACGGACCACCTGTAACTACTTTCTTAACTTATTCTTTAACATGGGTTCCCTTATGGATCCTAATCTTACCAACATTTCATAATCACTTCATAGTACGTCTCTCCTTTCTGAACTTATTCCTGTAATCATCAATATTACAAGCTCACCTCATAACTCATATATAACGCAATAGACATTTCATTCTTCCTCACCACACTCCTCACAACGTGTTGCTATTACCAACACCCCGATGACTTCTATTCCTTCCCCTAAGCCCAACCGTCCCTCGACAAACGTACTTCCAGTTACCGAACAAGGGTACAAACCCTCACACAATCGACACTATAATTCACTTCTGACTCTACCATTGTTCACCTTTCCTCTTGAACACAATTACGAAAGCTACGACATTCTTTCCTGATTTGCCCGACACTTTTCCATCTTGGAATTCTTCCTTAGCTTAACATGTAACATCTTACGACCTAGTGAGTTTATAGCCTTCATGCATGACAATACAGTAAATAAATTAGGGTTTAGGGTTTAGGAAACATTTGGGTACATATGACTCCATCACTCTTATAACTTCAACGCCATGCACAACGATTCGAGAATCGTTTGCATGCATCTTTTCGTGAACCTTAATCTTACTCATTTCTGAACAAGGTTAGTATGACAGTGATAAGCTGCATGAAAAATCTTTTCATATGACACAATTCTGAAAGAAAATGCCGACACCAAGAAAATCGGTCGGCTCTTACACTCATTTGTATGATATTGATAGGTCAATAGGCATTTTGGTTATAAAAGAATTGCAGGTAACCATTTTCTTGATCTTCTTGCAACAATTTGGCTTATCATGAAAAGAGTGGGATACTTTGCAAATTGTTAGGCACAAAATTTCAATGTGCAATGTAAATAAAATTAACTTTTCTTTAAACATGCGCTGGTGCATACTAACTCATTTTCGATAAAAATTTGTATTTACAGATTTGACTTAAACCGCGAAAATTTCATGTTACATAAAAGATCGCCATGCACGAGACTCTACTTGCAATTTAAGGCTACTCAATCGAACAAGGTCAACCGCTCTTCTCACGCAGCTTACCCTTTACACTATACCTACGACCAATGGTCGCCCTCTCGGTCATGCAATAGCTTACTGAACACACGTTCCACCACTCACTTACTCAACCCTTCCATACTATTTCGTCTAAATCAGCTATCTCACTTTCTACTTCTCCATGCTTTCATTTCACTATAGGTATCTTATTTCATTTATCCTGCCATCGAGAAGCTCGATTAAGAAACTAGAGCTCCATTGATACCTTCAAGATTTTGACACAGTCTCTCCTTACCACCCCGACTGATCTAATCTATGATTCCTAGAACTAGGACTCTCCCGAAACAGGAGTCCTACTCAGACTCAACATTCATCCTCTCCGAATCTACGAAGAGCTACCTCTAGACGACTCCTAACACTCTATCCAACGTTTCTTCTCTACGAAGTGTACACACCTCACAACATAAGTGACTTCTCATGAAACCTCCCCAATAAGGGGCCTCAGTCTACCCCTCAGGGATCTTACTGACATTCTAAAGCACTGGAACACGACATAAACACTAGCTTCTGACTACCACTTCGGAACAATAAGGTAGGTTAAGCACATACATGTACCTGTAAGTTCACGATTACACTGGCCAGGTGAAATCTTAAACTTACCTTACATGACAGTCCTCAGTACCCTATTAGTCCTATCTCAACAACAGTGTCCTCCTAACGCATTTCTTGTATCTACCTTAGTGCCCTCTTAACGCATTTCCTGATTCTCAGTTGTGGTTTCTACTCCCAAGTTTAAGTTTAGGCCCGTCCGGTCACCTAAATCCCTTAAACTATGGCTCTGATACCATTTGTAACAACCTAGATTTAATTAAAATAAAAGCTGACAATATAACAACCAAGTTGGTCCCAAAGTAAACAATACATCAGACCTATTCTAATCTCGCAGCGGAAAGACACCTTCACAACTGAGATACTATGGGGATCCCGGCTGTAATCTACAAGTCTTCACTAGACTCTAGCTCTTCTACAATGCCACACCCTTCCATCATCGTCAGATAAAATCCCAAACATGGCTATTACCTGAAAATGATTTTTGGTTTTTTGAAAAGCGAGGGTTAGACCGTGGGGTATAGTGAATTCCCTCAAAAACAGTTGCACGCAAGCCAAGTATAAAATCATGTAATTCTATAATGTAATAACGTTCCAAGTCATGCATTCAACAAAGGTATAGCACAGTGGGCTCGACTTTCTTCACCCTACAAAGCCGGGCACGGCAATTCAGTTTCAACACCCTACAAAGCCGGGTACGACAAACACCCTACAAAGCCGGGCACGGCAAACACCCTACAAAGCCGGGCACGACAAACACCCTACAAAGCCGGGCACGGCAAACACCCTACAAAGCCGGGCACGGCAAACACCCTACAAAGCCGGGCACGACAAACTCCCTACAAAGCCGGGCACGGCAAACACCCTACAAAGTCGGGCACGTCAACTCTGTCTCATCACCTTACTGTGCAATCCGACTCCATACGTGGCAATAACCCTCACGACAGCATGCAATTCACAAATTATGTAGAAATGAGCATATAAACAGCTTGCATGCATTTGTAAACAATTCCATGTCATGTACAATAAAACCTTTCAAAATGTTTAATCATGTCATCATGCTCGTAAACATAATCAGTTAGGAAACCTTTACCAAAACGTTCAATCATGTCATTATGCTCAAACCAAATTCAGATATGAAAACTTTAGCAAAACATTTCATTCGCAACAAAAAGGGGTTAAGGGAACTCACCTTAGCATTAGCACATCGACACACGCTCCAAAACCCACATTCGTCTAAACCGGACACCTGAATTTGACACCACAAGTAGGGTATTAAACCACTAAACCATACTCCCAAACATCCTTAACAAAACCCCAAAACAACCCTCCAATCGATGCCTCGATCCTAGACCCGAACGACCAATGAAACGGAAAAAGGGATTTGGGGCCAGAGTCTGGCGCCAATGGTGGCGCCGATCCATCGGCGCCGAGACTGGCGCGGAACTCTGGGGTGACCTGCATGATTTTTCTTCCCAAAACTCAAAGGTTTCTCATTCCCCAATTTCTCCAAATCGGTTCTAAGTATCCCCAAATCGACACTTTGACATAAAAACATTAAGAACCAATAGCCAACATCTTTAACAACATAATACCCATCGAAATCACCAATTGATTCATGGATTTAAACCTCAAAACTCAAAAACTCAAACCATAGAAAAATAGAGGTTACCAAACAAACATGATGAAGTTTCTTACTGATTTGATCAAACTCATAGGGAATCAATCCCAAAATCATTTGCCTTCATTCTTCCATTGATTAAATCTCAACCAACTAATGGGTTATAAAATCCCCCAGCCATAAACTAGCCTAATCAAACATAGGGAAGAAAAAGAAGAAGGATTCAAACCTTGTAGAAGATGACTCTAACCATTGCTGTAACTCTTCCCATCACATATCCACTTAGGGTTCTTCTCCTCTTCTCTCAATTCCTCCTCTCAATCGTATGAACCAAAACTGAAATGAAGCTATTAGGGTTTTCATCTTATTTAAGCTCTTGAATTCACCCCTTGAACACTTAAGTTTTAAGTATCACACATTGGCCACTAATTTCCCATTTTGCTCCAAAATACTATAAGAGAAAACAATGCTTAGAAATATGGTCCCTTTTTATAACTTTCACAATTTGCAAGCAAGTCCCTTAGCTTACTTTCATTCTTTTAATTCTAGATACTAAACCTTTAACTTACTAGAATTTGGGTTGTTACAACACTCCCCCCTTAAAAGAATTCCGTCCTCGGAATTCCTCAATGGAAAAGATGCGGGTATCTTGCCCACACCCAAAACTGACGCTTCCCCAAGGTAATGCCACTCTTGACCTAGTCAACCACCTCAAATTTTTTGAAACATGGAGCATTGGGTGCACTCTCTTCATTTCTTACGGTCCTCTAACTCGTAGGCTATTGTCCCTATTCAATCGGTCTTAACAGTAGAAGATTAAATAAGGCTTCTCATGCATCTTTACTTCCTTTAAGGAGGGACTTGGCAGAGTGCCCCGCTATATCACGAGGTTCATTACCAATAGACAAACACACACTTGACAGCTTGGCACAAGGTCAAACTTGTACGTCCCGACAACTCACAACCCAAAGTTCATTCATCGTAATACAAACAATCCTATATCACTTCTCCCAACCAACCATCGTCTATGCATATAACGTTTCCCATTCCCGAACCACCTCGACCATAGTTCGACAACCATCTCTCACATCCTTACCGCTTCATCACTCCATGCTTATACGTAACTAAGAGTAGGAACCTCCAGACCCGTCGCTAAAATGTTCACCTACTCAAATTAAACTTATCCTGAAACACATCAATTCCTCGTTGATTGCCACGTTCGTTCAGTCATAAAAACATAACTCCGGTTATCCTCACTCCACTAGGAGGAGTAACCCTGGTCACACCATACTATTCTCACTAGCTTAATCACTGTATGGCCTATTCGTTTAAACATTTCTCATAATGTCACTAACTTAACTCATTCAGTTGTCTCGTCCACTCCTTTCCTATACAAAATCATACGCAATTCCCTTCCCCAATACTATTTCCAAAAGTTCGCACACTTACCAGTGACAATCTACACGACACTGCACCTTTCGGCATTACTGTCAAGCTTCCTACTTCCAACTCATTCACTTATTCCGATATATCATCTTCACCTCCCCACGTTAACGTGGAGCGCTGCCCACCAACGTTACTCGCCCCTCTCTTCCGACCATTCCCAAGCTGAAAATACTTTCTCAATACTACACGTAACCAAACGGTTACACTAAAATTCTAATCTAAGGCTTTCGACCAAAATTACCTCGAACTGACTCCAGAGTTCGACGTCACTACACATCCTTTAATTCTCTAACCTTTACTTTCTCAGACAATTTGTTCACACATAAGAAACAGCTCACATTCTTTAAGGATCTCACATCTATTCCACCACATTTTGACTAATACATCCATCATCTTCTTTAAACTTCCAATGGTCCCAAAATATGTTTACTTAACGACTCTTACGGCTAAAAACACTTGGTTTCTCTTGTGAGTAACCACTCACCATCCCTTCGTCATTCTATCCCGAACATGATCTTACTACAATGTCAGCTTACACCCTACGTGCTCCCTCAGTTTGGTTAACAAATCGCACACCTCAACCGAAACCCTAAAAAGGCTTATATTTGGTGTTTCCCCTCTCTCTCTACCATCACATCATTACGACACTAGCAGGCACATATTTTGATCGTTACTGTCACTACCCCTCCGTACACTCTTTGCCCATAATATCGCACTGCAAACCAAATTTCTCATGATCATTCACACTATCCGACCTTGTCTTCATATTCTCCCGAGAAATTAATTTGTAACTAATTTGAAGTTGATGTATTTAGTTACCCTTCAAGCTCAACATGAGTACCCTTCGGATATGCAATGTAAGGATAAATTTCTTGTACAAACCACCGCTGTGGCTCCACATACTGATGTTGATCAGAATACTGTAAGATTAATTAATATTTACATTTCAAGCTTAAGTGAATATTACTTTACTTGATCTGACTATTTAATTAAGTAATTACACTAGTCGATCAACCTTGTTACATGTATCATATACAGTTCAGTAAGGAACCCGGTAAAACAGTGGAGGAGTGCAAGCTCAAGGTTGCCTATGTCCTTCGCACACCAGCTCATCAGGGACCTTCAGATGATCATAACTTCTGTTAGAACTTATATACACGAATTGAAATTCGTAACGCACAATTTGAATCAGATGGAAAACTGAATTTATATATATATATATATATATATATGTATATACGAAATTTACATATAAACGAAGATACATAAACAAAGTTTCAAGGAGAAAAAGACTAACTCGAGTTTCTTGATCACAAATTTGAAGAAGAACGTTTGTTGGATTGAGGCCTGCAAAGCAGTGTCCTTAGACAGAAATTCGTCCCTCGTACCGTAGCGATTGGACGTCTATCTAGAGGATACAACAACCCGTTCAAGAATCGAACTCTCGAACCTGACGAATCAAACTATGTTTCCTTCTTGAAGAACAATGAAGAACTTTGAGAGAATTTGAGAGAGTATGCGTTTGTGTATATTGTAATCTGTTACATATGCTTCCTATTTATAGAAGATCAACCGGTGCCAATGAAAAGTCACACCTTTTCATGAAAAGGTGGCGGTTGGTGGCGGTTGGTGTGAATGAAAAGTCACACTTTTTCATATGTAACAAATTATCCAAACAATACCCCACATTTTCTATTCAAACTCTAATAATACCCCACATTTGAATAGAAAATAAGATATTCTCAAAGTATTTATTGTTCTTATTCAGGAAATAAACATGAAATGCATCAGAAAAGGTGTCTAGGTGACTTGAACCGTTCTTAGTGAGTATTCATCGGACCTACCTTGTGGGTAGTGACGAAGAGTCTTGAACTAACCACGTTTTGTAGTAAGTCAAGGCAATGAATATCACACATATCATGTTTATGCATAGTTGACTCTTACCGTTGTGTTCATTTCGGTCGTGAACAATCCTTCTTCATGAGAATTTTAGAAGACGTAGCCATCTCCGTCCTCAAAGATGCGACCCCACATCAATCTCATATAGGTAATACTGATCAAGAACATTCCATAGTGTTCCACCAATAAGCTATCAGTTTTATTAAGAATAAGAATTCAACCCTTAAATCATCAACGGAAAACAAAGGAAAAAACATCATAGGAATAGGCATACCTTTGTTTAATTGCTTCTTGAGTTGTCCCCGACTAGTTTGCCTATTGAACCTAGACCATGGGATCTCCAATTTCGCTAGGTTAGGTTGCCGCCGAGTAGAACTCATTGGATTGGCTTTAAGCCCATTCCCCTCGATGTATAAGAGACGTGTTCTCTATTAAGGCCTTTTGTCAAAGGATCTGCGATATTTTCCTTTGACTTTACATAATCGATGGAAATGATTCCATTCTTCAGCAAGTCTCGTATTGTTTTGTGGCGACGCCTGATATGTCTCGATTTGCCGTTATAAATTTGATTCTTTGCTCTTGTAAGAGCAGCCATACTATCACAATATATGCACACGACGGTAACAGGCTTAGGCCACAAGGGAATACCCTCTAGGAAGCTTTTAAGCCATTCTGCCTCTTCGGCAGCTTTATCTAAGGCTACGAATTTGGCTTCCATGGTTGACCGTGTATTTACGGTTTGCTTCGAAGATTTCCAAGATATGGCTGCACCACCAAGTGTAAACACATAGCCACTTGTGGACTTACTTTCAGAATGATTGGAAATCCAGTTTGCATCACAATATCCTTCTAGTACGGGAGGATATTTGGTATAGTATAACCCATAGTTCATTGTGTACTTCAGATATCGAAGCACTCTTATAAGTGCATACCAATGATCCTTACTTGGGTTATGTGAGTATCGACTAAGTCTACTCACGGTATATGCTAGATCCGGTCTCGTACAATTCATAATGTACATTAAACTTCCAAGCACTTGAGTGTATTCCAATTGAGATACACTCTCTCCTTGATTCTTCTTAAGTTGGCTTGAAGGATCAAAAGGAGTGACTACCGGTCTATCATCATAGTGACCAAATTTCCTAAGAACTTTCTCAACATAGTGAGATTGAGTCAGAATGTAACCGTTAGGATCTCTTTGGATCTTTATCCCAAGAATTACATCTGCTACTCCAAGATCCTTCATGTCAAACGAGGAGTGCAACATCTTCTTGGTTTGATTGATTACGTCCAAGTTGCTCCCCATGATTAGCATATCATCTACATATAGACATATTATGACACATGCGTTCTTGCTTTGTTTCACATATACGCATTTGTCACACTCATTAATTTGGAAACCATTTGATAGAAGAGTGTTATCAAACTTTTCATGCCATTGTTTTGGGGCTTGTTTAAGTCCATATAAAGACTTCACAAGTTTGCATACTTTATTCTCTTGACCTTTTACAACAAAACCTTCCGGTTGTTGCATATAAATTTCTTCATCTAATTCACCATTTAAGAAAACAGTTTTCACATCCATTTGATGTATGTGTAGGTTGTGAATTGCTGCTATAGCCATCAATGTCCTAATGGACGTTATTCGTGTTACCGGTGAATAGGTGTCAAAGAAATCTTGACATTCCTTTTGGCGGTAACCTTTGGCAACTAATCGAGCTTTATATTTCTCTATTGTACCATCAGGTCTTAGTTTCCGCTTGAAGATCCATTTATGACCAATTGCCTTGTGACCCGGTGGTAAGTCTACCAATCTCCATGTGTTATTCTGAACAATGGAGTCTATCTCACCTTGAATAGCCTCTTTCCAATAAGGTGCCTCCGATGAGTCCATGGCGGCTTTATAGGATTGAGGTTCTTCATCGACAACGAATGTCATGAAGTCGGGTCCAAAGTCTTTAGCAATCTTTCCCCTTTTACTTCTTCTAGGCTCTAGGTTTTCTTCTTGAGCCTTTGATGTACCTTCTTCATTTGGTTTCTCAACACTATCGGTGTTCTCTACTTCACATACTCTCTTCCTTGGATTAGAGATTTCTTTCCCTTTATCCTTGTAAGGAAATATGTGTTCAAAGAATTCAGCCTCAATTGATTCCATAATTGTGTTGTTGTGGATATCTTCATTGTTTGACTTATAGACCAGAAATCTATAAGCAGCACTATTACTTGCCGGACCAAGATATACACAATCAATGGTCTTCGGTCCAAGTTTTGTCCTTTTGGGTAAAGGTACTTGAACCTTTGCAAGGCAACCCCACACTTTCATCCTTTTGTAGGAAGGAATTTTTCCTTTCCATAGTTCATAAGGAGACTTATCGCTTTTCTTATGAGGAATTCTATTAAGTATCATATTTGCAGTTAAGCATGCTTCACCCCACAAACTATGTGGTGCTCCCGAAGTAATCAACATTGAATTAATCATGTTCTTCAATGTTCTATTTTTCCTTTCGGCTACTCCATTTTGTTGTGGAGTATAGGGAGCTGTTGTTTGGTGAACTATGCCATGATGAGAACAAAATTCTGCAAAGTCCTTAGACTCGTATTCTCCTCCTCTATCGGATCTCAGAATTTTTATTCTTTTGTCAAGTTGGTTTTCAACTTCAGCCTTGTATGTCTTAAACATATTCAAAGCTTCATCTTTGGTATGTATTAGGTATACATAACAATATTTACTGCAATCATCAATAAATGATACATAATAGTTCTTTCCTCCACGTGTGGGTGTGGCTTTGTAATCACATAAATTGTTGTGGATAAGTCCAAGTGCTTGATTAGACTTTTCAACAGATTTATGTGGATGGCTTGAGTATTTAGACTCAACACATACCTCACATTTTGTCTTGTTATCCATGGAACACTTGGGTAATAACCCAAGTTTTATCATCCTTTGTAAGGATCGGAAGTTAACATGTCCTAGACGGGAATGCCATAGGGAAGAAGAGTCAACCATGTACATAGAAGCAGTGCTAGAGCCTGCGGCTTTATTGCTATTTGCAACATCATTGTTCATCACACTAAGTTTAAAGAGCCCCTCATTAAGGTAGCCCTTGCCAACATACATCCCACCCTTAGTAATCACAAATTTATCAGATTCAAACACCATCTTGAATCCTTTGTTACTAAGTGTGGGTCCAGAAATCAAGTTCTTTGTAATAGCCGGTACATGCAAGACATTGGTGAGCACAAGTTCCTTCCCCGATGTAAGCTTGAGATTCACCTTCCCCTTCCATTCAACTTTCGCGATCGTGGCATTACCCATATACATGGGTTCTTCATCATCAACTTTTTGGTATGTGGCAAACATGTTCTTGGAGTTACAAATATGTTTGGTGGCACCGATATCAACCCACCAATCGGTCACATTTGTAACCATAAAAGCCTCAATTACTCCAACGAATTGATTTGGAGCATTGACCACGTTGGCTTGATGGGGGTTTCCACCGGCACCTCCTCCTCCGGGACCACCATGGTCTCTTCTATGGCGGCAATCCTTCGCTCGATGCCCCGGCTTTCCGCATACCCAGCAACTCATCACAGGCTTCTTGAAAGGCCTTCGTTGTACGGATAGTGGGTTTGAAGCATTGAGATTTTGCTTGAAACCCATCGCCTTTCCCTTTCCTTTTTGGAACTTTGACTTTGATGAGTTTCCGGTAACCATGTTTGCATTTGGTTCCAACGAGATTGCATCCGCCTTCTCGTTCATCCGGTTGTCCTCCTCCACCCGCAATTTGAGTATCAATTGCTCAAAACTCATATCCTCGGACAAATGTTTAAGATAGAGTTTAAAATTTTTCCAGAGGTAACTTGTCAATAATTGAACCAATAACAAAGTTAGAGTTGATGCCCATACCTTCGACTTCCAATTCATGGACCAAGATTTGCATTTCTTCTACTTGTTTCACGACCGGTTTGGAATCCGTCATCTTATAGTTTAGGAATTTGCCCACGATAAATCGTTTGGAACAAGTGACTTCCGTCTTGTACTTTGATTCCAACGACTCCCAAATTTCTCTTGCCGTATTGAAGGATGAATACATGTCATAAAGACCATCATCCAAACCATTAAGGATAAAATTCCGGCAATTATATTCGTTTGCGTTCCAAATATCCAAGGATCGTTGGAACATAGCCAATTCAATTTGGGATGGGGCGTTTTCTCCTTCTCCAACCGGCGGTGTCGATGCTTGATCGTTAAGCACGTTAGACACTTTCAAAGTTGTCAAGTAGAAGAGCATCTTTTGTTGCCATCTTCTAAAATCGGAACCCTTAAATTTTTCGGGTTTCTCCACACTCGATTTCAACAACGAAGAGTTTTCCATTGTCAACGAAATTTCTGTCTAAGATTGTTAGAACTTATATACACGAATTGAAATTCGTAACGCACAATTTGAATCAGATGGAAAACTGAATTTATTTATATATATATATATATATATATGTATATACGAAATTTACATATAAACGAAGATACATAAACAAAGTTTCAAGGAAAAAAAGACTAACTCGAGTTTCTTGATCACAAATTTGAAGAAGAACGTTTGTTGGATTGAGCCCTGCAAAGCAGTGTCCTTAGACAGAAATTCGTCCCTCGTACCGTATCGATTGGACGTCTATCTAGAGGATACAACAACCCGTTCAAGAATCGAACTCTCGAACCTGACGAATCAAACTATGTTTCCTTCTTGAAGAACAATGAAGAACTTTGAGAGAATTTGAGAGAGTATGCGTTTGTATATTGTAATCTGTTACATATGCTTCCTATTTATAGAAGATCAACCGGTGCCAATGAAAAGTCACACCTTTTCATGAAAAGGTGGCGGTTGGTGTGAATGAAAAGTCACACCTTTTCATAAAAAGTCACACCTTTTCATGAAAAGTCACACCTTTTCATATAAAAGGTCACACATTTTCATATGTAACAGATTATCCCAACAACTTCAAGCAGAATTTTGATGCCACCTCTGTGAGTTAACTGTTATATATATATTCTCTCTCTCTCTCTCTCTCTCTCTCTCTCTCTCTCTCTCGCTATATATATATATATATATATATATATATATATATATATATATATATATATTGAAAATTCATTCCAAATAATATTTTTATACATATAGAATATTAACATATTAATTAGTTCTAGATAATGCATGCAGAATGAGGGTATTCAGGATGCAAGAGCCTCAAGGGACACAGCTAGGAGAGAAGCGGACAAGCTGCAGCAGGAACTGGTATACATTTTGCAAGTTGTTTTGCTGTAATGGAGAATTCCATTGTCTTGCTATTAATTGGTTTTGGTGAAATTTTGCTTTTGATTAATCAATGCTTTTTCTCAGGAGCTGTTGAAGAGAAAAAGGAGCACAAGTGGTACAGGATTCTCATTCAAACTCGCAATAGTCGCCGCAGTTATTGGGATAATGGTTGGTTTTCTATTGAAGTTGGTCCTATCTTCACCACATGAAACTCCTCTGCCACCGCCACCAGCCTCAACATCAATGCCAACAACACAAGATCAATAAAGATCTATTGAAGTTACTACAATATCTTTGTACATTCACCATTGCAATTTGCAGTTAACATTTAATCAACATGTTTCTTTTTTCCTAATATCAAAATAGCAAGTTTGATCTAATGTACAAATTATTGTATTTAGCTCATATATGTGCTTCATGTTTTGATTGTTTAAAGATCATTGGTAAATCGAGTTAATTTTTTGATCAAATTGTTTTTGCTAGCTAGATTAATATTGTTAGTTAGTTGTTACTCAGCGGAAATGGAGTAGAAGAGACAGAAACCAAACAGCCCTTATACCTCTGATCAGTTTTCCAAACTTACTCAAACCAAGAAACAGGTAATGACAATAATTAAGCAATCAAAGTAAATAAAGTGTAGAGACAATGTAAGAGAGATTTACGTGGTTCAACCAGGGTCGGTCTTGAGGTTTCGGATGCCCATGGCGAAAGGCAAAAAAATGCCCCTATATGCATATGAAACAAAATAAACCATTTGAAGGGGTTGTTACCGAGTCAAGCTAGGCGATTTATCCCCACACCGAGTTTATTAAATATAACAAAATGATACAGGGTGAGGACATAAACCAAAATTCAAGAACACAACCTAATGACATGGAAGTTGTGAGTTGTTCACTTATCAAAAGGGAAACATATGCTAGGGTGTACAAGCTTGAATATGGTGCAACTCGAAATATCGAATAACACAAAAGTCAGCTAGTCACCAAGGGATTCCATCAAACAAGAATATGTTTCCCTGGTAGCTAAGATGGTGACTATTAACAAAATTAATTATCTTGGCTATTATTGATGCTAGGACCACATTTGTGACTTGGTGGCTAAACTCATTTTTGTAGCTCAAATTCAATCAAACAAAAAACAAGTTCTACATGCATGGATCTTTCACCAAGTGCTGATCAACACAAACAACATTAAAAAGAAGTGATTAAGAGGTTTAATTGAACCATGCTAAGGTCCCCACATCTTTACAAAGCGAGGTACTAGCTGTAAATGCATATTTAATGGTTTGAGAAAGTTAAATACTAGATTGTCATGTGACAAAGTCAAAAGAAGATTATGGCTGGAGATACTTGAAAATGGAATCCCAATCCTTTATGTTATACCTTGTTGAATATTATAGTGCAGTATCTACTATCTTAATAAGCATATACACCAAAACTCTTAATTACAATTTATAAAGCATGGAGTACTGCTGTTTTATGCTTCAGTTCTTAAAAACTATGAAGTACCTCTCCCAATGCACAATGTACAAGGGAATAATGCATGAAATCAAAAAATCTCTTAATTACAAATAGGGATGCATCATGTACAAGGGAATAATGCATATGACTTTATACTGTGCTAATTTTGACTTTTCAAAAAGTAGCAGGTTTCAGCTTTATAGGTTTTATACTATAGATACACGTTTCACTTTTTAGATTCCTCTTCCTGATTAGACTATGCGCATCGGGGCCTCGGGCTCGGGCTGGTTGGTGCTGGTTGGGATGGAACACCATCGCACCCGTGTGGGTTGGCGCTGGATGGAACCAGCTCGGGTTGGGCAACCAGCTCGGGTTTGGCTAAATTTTTTTTCTTTTTTGAAATGTATACGTTGCAAACCACAGGGATTCAATTTTTTTTTTATTATTTCTATCCTATAAATACTAATCTTAACCCACTTATTTTTTCACACAAACAAATTTACTCTCAATCTCTCCCATCTTCCCCACTTATTTTTCACACCACTAAATTTTCTCTAATCTCTCAAACTTTTCTCTACTACAAAAACAAAATGTCTTCTTCATCAGTGAACTCGTCGGAATTTTATGAGTCGTCTTCGTCATCGTCGGACGGGGGAATTAATCTACCCGCGTATCGTCAAATGAATTACGATATTTTTCGTGGATTAATAACCAATGTTGTAGAAAGGCTTCTCAATTATTTTTTATGATCATCTTTTACCGGGTAATGAAATGGATGCTAATGGCTGTCCGAAACAGTCTAGCCTTGAAAATGAGCATGATTCATGTATACAACGATCCTTAAAGAAATCATCTCCTGTTAGGATCACACTTTTGAATGTATGTTTATCTTGGTTTTTGGGTTTTGTTGGTTGCTACACACAAAAGACATGAAAACTGTGAGTTTGCCTAGAATTATTTTTTTTTGTACATTCCTGGTAGATTTGGCAAAACGGCCCTGCATTCCCAAAACATTTCTTTCTCTAGATAGCTTGAAGGATCTCGATCTGAATCGTTGATCACTTTTAATCAAATGTCCTCCCATGAATTGCGCCTTAGAAAGGAATGGATCCGGTGCATCTTATCTCGGTACATCTCACGTTAACCTCAACTTCTCACCGAAATCCAACCATTGAATTACAATCTCTTCTATTTACAACTATCAACTCTCCAAAGTTAAAAGCAGTTATTTGGCAAATGACAAGGTTGTAGGATTTTATTTTTTGTGTTTTTTGGTTTTCCAGATACGAGGTCCACTCGAAATGTTTTCGAAGCCTTGTCATCCCTTCTGACGATTGAGGAGCAAAATCGGGTACCCAGGGGTCACACAAATTTCATAATTCTCTAATGTGAAGGATTTGTTAAGTCACTACAAAGATTTTCAACAAGAGACGCGCAATGTGTATGTGGTAAATACACTTTCACCTCACACAACCATTCATGTAGAATTTTTGGGACTGTGCCTGAAATTTTGTGTAGTGATTGCTCACCATTTGATTGCCTTGGCTATTCATCCTTTTCATTTTTAGTGCTAATGGTAAGAAAGTAGTAATTATAGTTGGTTTTGTTTGTTTTCTTACAAATATCTTGCCGTTGTTATTGTTGAATTGTAATTACCATCATGGGTAGTTTTTCTTTTGAAATTTATTCTTCCTTTTTTAGTGGTTTCAACTCCGGTAGTTGTTGCTATAGATGCAACTGGTTGGGAAGCTGGGGAACAATTGAATATTGATAGTGGTGTTGCAACTAGATGGGAATGAGCTTGGTCTTTGCACAACTTTTTAAGGATAATTTAGGACTTGTTTAGATGTTTTTTGGTACACGCAATTTAGTTTTTAATGAGGTGGGTATTTTGTTGAAGCTTTATAAATTGTTTTTTTTTTATCTATTTTGAAACTTTTCAATGTTAATCTAATTCTTTGGTGGAAAGAGCATTTAGACGCATATTTGTTTGGAATTAAGTGTCAGGATCGAATCTTAACAAGACAATAAACACTTAGAATTCAGAATTAAAGAATCTGCGGAAAAGAACTTTAATTCTCACAATCAAGAACAATGTAACAGAAAATTCACAATTTTGTATTCACTGTTTTGAATCACAATATTAACAACCAAACCTCAATCTTGTTGAACAGGCTCAACAAGACGACTTCTACTTCTCTAGAAATAGGGTTCTTACACCTTGAGGTTAAATCTCTCTTGAATCAATATCGAATTCTATTTCACACGTATATTAGCTCGTCTATTATCTCTTCTAATAGCTATCTATCAATACTATTTATACAAGAATAATTACAAGATAATTATCAAAAAGTAAATTGATCTTCTAAATCTTCGTTAACCATATCTTGATCAATTCCTTCTTTGTCTCCAAAAGTATCGCATACCAAACTTATCAAGTCAGCAGTATTAACCTTCACAGTCTTCTAGCAGTAGTATCTCAGCTCAGCAGTACTAACCATGTCTTGCAGTAGTAATTTGGTCTAGCAGTACTAACCGTGTATACGCAGTAGTAATTTGGTCTAGCAGTACTAACCGTGTATACGCAGTAGTAATCTTGCCCAGCAGTATTAACTTTCTTCTGGCAGTATTAATGTAGACTTAGCAGTAGAAATCATGGACTAGCAGCACTATCCATACTTAGCTTATTTTCAGTTCCCAACAATCTCCCCCTAACTTGACTTTTAGGAAAATAAGTCAAGTTCTTCAAATGATGCTACCAAAACTTAGTCATCATATAAGCATAGATCAGGACTTAAACCTAGACTCTGATTTACAATCCTTCTTACCAAGAATCTTCCCATAGCAGAGTCTTTGTTGCAGACCAATTTTACATGTAACATCCCTTTCAGTCTTTTCATGTAGTGTTTGTAGATTTCATCCACCAGATAATACTCCTGATATGTGTTGTCAATTGATATAACATACACTCCACAATTTTCATAGAGAATCCAGTGGGTTACTGCTTGAAAAGGTCTTGCTGTTATGTGCTGAACTACTTCTGGTCTGAACATTAGGCATAGGTATTCTAACACCATCTTTGTGATAGACATACCTCTTTCTGTCAACATGTTACCATAGATCTGCATGCCTACTTTGAACATCTCTTCCAGGTCAGATCTTGAGCATCTTCTTATAAATTGTCCCCATGTTCTGTAGACTTCAAACTGCCCATCAGCTCTCTTGAGTCTGATATACTCCTTTCTCTCATCTATCAAAGTATCCCAGTGACTGATTTCAGGAGGTTTTGAATCTAATGGAGTCACTTTGATTGGTTCAGTATCAACCATAGTGATGTACAAGTCACATTGTTCATTGCTAAGTGATTGTGCATTACTGGATTGACCTGTCTTACTATCTCCTTGTCCTTCATCCTTGGCAACTTCTTCCTTTTCTTTCTCTTCTACCACTGGTTTCTCAACAGGTTCTACCCTTTGCTTCTTTACAAACTTCTTTTTAGTACCCACAGACTTTGTTCTCTTTCTGCTGAAAACCATCTTTGCATCCTTAGTTTCTTTCTGTTTCTTGGCAGTTGGAGGTGTATCATGTTTGGCTTTGATTAAAGCCTCTGCAACCTCCACTTCTTCTACTGTAAGCTTCTCTGTTACTGTTTCAACTTCTGTTTCTGTTACTGCTTTCTTTGTAGATTGAGCAGCATTAACTGTTTCTGTTGCTTGCTTAGAGTCAGCAGCATTAACATTTTCTGCTGCTACTTCAGTTTCAGGCTCTTTCTCTGCATTAACAGTTTCTGCTGCTACTTCAGTTTCAGGCTCTTTCTCTGTTACTGCTGCTTTCAAGATTTCTGTTACTACTTCTTGTATGATTTCTGCTGCTTCATGAACATTTGCAGCATTAACAGTTTCTGCTTCAACTTCAGTTACTGCTTCTCTTGGAACTTCAGTTACTGCTGCCTTTACAGTTTCTGCTTCTTTAACAAGCTCTTCCACCTTTTCTGTCTCCCCCTTATTCTGTGCACTGGACTCCCCCTTAAACTGTGCATTATCAATTTCCATCTCAGTCTCCATCTGAACTGTCTCCCCCTCAACTTGTAGACCCTTCATATTCAGTTCTGCTTCTGATTCTGACTCTGACTCCCCCTTTTTGGGAGCATCATCAGTTGGAATTCTTCTTCTCAGCACAAATCTTGCCCTTTTCTTTCTGTGCAACAACTTGGTGACCATCTTCTTGAGCTTCTCAATTTGAGACTGTTGGTAGGTGACCACAGTCTTCAGTTGCTCAATCTCCTTCTTCTGTGCCATAACATCCAAGTTGACATTTCCAATGGTTTCCATCAATTCATCATAGTTATATCTATCCTCACCTTGTTTAGAAGTGTTTACCTTCTTTAAAGGATCACTGGAAGTAGCCATCAATTCCTCTTTGTTATGTCTATCCTCACCCTTTTTAGAAGTTTTTACCTTCTTTAAGGGATCCTTGGAAGTTTTAGCAGAAGCCTTCTGCCTAGCAGAAGCACTAACTGCCCCCTTGGTTTCTTGGCACCTGGGTCCTCCTAATGATTTCTCATTTAGAGTTTCCATGGGGAAGGTCTTATTTATGTTACCACTGTGCTTCTCTGTGCTAGCAGAAGTAGTGGCAGCCTTAGCACCCATATGCTCATCCTTCTCCTTAGAGAGCACCTTCTTGGGGTTGGGAGACACCCCTGTGGTTTCCCTGTTGATATTCTCAATTGGAGAATGCTCCAACTGAGGGCTTAAAGGATTAGGGCTCTGAGTAGGTACATCAAGGGAAGGAACCTTGTGCACCTTTCTTCTTTGAAACTTGTTGGATAAAACAGGAGTGGGCTTTTGAAGTATGTGCTGAGGGATATTTATAGTGAGTGAAGGTAGGATTTGGCCATCAGTGGGATGATCTAATGAGGGCCTTGATCCTGATGCCATACCTTCAGAGGGGTGGGACACAACCATCATTGTAGAGAACAATGGTGTGTCAACTCCTTCCGAGTCCCTAGGAATTCTTCTCATATTTGAGAAAACCTTCCCTTTAGGGGGTTTGGGTACATATACCTCAGTAAACTGAGGTAAGTCCATCAATTCCTTGTTAATAACTTCTTGCACAAACCTTGGATACATGTAAAAGCTCTTTTTGGATTCCAAGTTTGACACAAGATCAGATAAAATCATTTGGGAGAAATTGAACTTTCTGGAAGTGGCCAAACATACCAGAGCATAAGCAGTGGTACTGCTGAACTCACTCCATCCAGTTGTTTTCTTTGAGATGCAGTGCATAAGGGTATGAACAAGAAATCTCCATTGGGAAAAGAATTTTGACTTGAAAATTTTGAAAATACCAATAGAGCCTTCATACCCCATTCTTTGTATGGTTGAAAAGAGTTCTTCATTAGGAATAGAAGATATACCTGAAGCATCATTCAACTGAAGATGTATGCGAATAATCTCCTCTGTTACTGTCAAGGGTTTATCACAAACCCTTGTTCGAATGGTTTTCTGCCCTTCTTCGAAACTAACAGTGGCATTCTCCCAAAATTGCGTCTGATGTTCGATATAGATGGTTGGGCTCACCGTTAGGGCATAGGAGATGTGCGAGGATTTAAGAAAATCGACGATATCGTGGAATCCCGCAGCTTGTTTCGGCTTCTGAAGCATGGCTATTTCATTTTGCTCATCAACAAACTCCATGATTCCTGAGGATTCTTGAAAGAAAAACACAAAGATTCTGGGGAGAATAGGTTAGAACGAGAGAGAAGAAGTTAATGCGAAGAGTCGTTATGAACTTTGGCGGGCAAACAGAGGTATTTATTGCAGTATTTGCCCTAGATTTTCAAAAGCAGTATTAACGACATAAGCAGTATTAACTGCGAGGCAGTATTAACTACACAAGCAGTATTAACGACTGAGCAGTATTAACTGCACTAGCAGTATTAACTACTGAGCAGTATTAACTGTGCACTAGCAGTATTAACTACTGAGCAGTATTAACTGCAAAGCAGTATTAACTACTGAGCAGTATTAACTGTGCACTAGCAGTATTAACTACACAAGCAGTATTAACGACTGAGCAGTATTAACTACACAAGCAGTATTAACTACTTGAACACTGGCAGTATTAACTACACAAACAGTATTAACTGTGCACTAGCAGTATTAACTACTGAGCAGTATTAACTGCAAAGCAGTATTAACCACAAGGGCAGTATTAACTACACAAGCAGTATTAACCACAAGGGCAGTATTAACTACACATACAGTATTAACCACAAGGGCAGTATTAACTACACAAGCAGTATTAACTACTTGAACACAGGCAGTAGTAACTCTGCACTAGTAGTAGTAACTCTGCACTGGCAGTAGTAACTCTGCACTTTGCATTACTAGTCAAATCCTCAAATATCATCTTACCTTCTGACACATCACCTTTACCACTTCTCTTACCTCCTGCAGGATTCTTTCCAAAAGTAACATGTCCTCCATCAATCTTTTTGAAATTTTTGAAGGCAGGCCATGTTACCTGTCATGTGCCTAGAGCAACCACTGTCAACATGCCAAATGCTTCTCCCCTTAAGCTGTTGATTGCCCTGCACATTAGATAAAACAGTTAGTTTTTGTTAGGGACCCAAGCCATAGTGGTCTTGGGTCTCCCTTGATCATCAAAATACTTACATTCTGTTTTGATGAGCTTGTCAAAGTGAGGAACATCAGTGCTTGAGTACTTTGTTTTGATGATAGGTCTAGAAGCAGTACTAACTGATGCAGAAGTACTAATTTTGTTAGCAGCACTAACATTGTTAGCAGTATTATCTTTTAAGGAGGCATTAACAGTGTTAGCAGCACTAACACTGCTAGCAACATTATTGCTTCCTGCAGTACTAACATTGTTAGCAGTACTAACTGAGTTGGCAGTATTATCATTAGTACCTTTAGGCATCCATACTCTAACACTTTCTGTTTCTGCCTTTTTCATGTGGCTTTTGGTTTTAACTTGTTTCTTTGCCACAACTTTCCTCACAGACTTTTTATAGCCACCATTCTTTCTGTAACCACCAGGTTTTTGAAAAGATCTTTGAGCATTAAACCTTTGGTTAACTGGATTGAAATAACAGTGTTTGGCTAAATGATTTAGCTTACCACAGATGAAACAAGGTTTTGGCCTGTTAATTCTGTTCAGATCAACTCCTTGTCTCATAGCCCACTGGTTATTCCAATTTCTTTGATTACCCCTTTTGTTATCATGTTTTTGGGGCTTAAGCTCTTGAGATTTCTTACAAGAACAATGTTTACAGGTATTGGGAGCCACAACTGTGGTCTGTGTGTAATGGACTCCCTTTTCTGTTTCTGTCCTTTTCATCCCATTGTTCTTAACTCCCTCTTCTGTTTCAGTCCTTTTTATCTCATTGTTCTTTCCCCAAGGATCTCCATCTTTCTCATTGGTCACAATTTCATTGTCTAAGGGAACCTTACTACTAACACTCTTATTCTTCTTAGATTCTTCCTTCTCTGTTTTATCCTTAACTACTACTTCTTCTTCACAAGGATCTATATTAATCTTTAATTCAGGATCCTTCCTATCCTTGGTCTCTAACAAATCAGACTTAGGAGGTATGTAGTTGTTATTGTAGGGTGGAGGTGTGGCATTGTACCCTATCCCTACTTTCATCTTGTCATGGATTTGAGCCTTAATGATGGTATCCATGGTTTTAGAAGCACAGGTAAACTTTTCAACATCAAGTTTAACCTTCTTAAGATCTTCTTTTAATTTCTCATTCTCCTCCCCAGACACTTTCAGCTTAATCTCATACTCATTCTTCTCCCACTTCCAATAGTTAGTATCATAGGAGTGTTGAAGTTCATTAGCTTGAAAAGCTCTAATCTGTTCCTCAAACCTTTCTACAATCCTAACATAATCTTTCACATCTTTCTCTAGCCTCTTAAGGTTATCACACATACCCTGATTGTGATCCCTATATCTTTTAACAGCATCAATGCAAGCTTGAGAACAGAGTTTAGATTGTACCTCAGTGGGAATATCAGATACTTCTGCCATGAGTGCATGATTCTGGATTGCCTCTTCTGCTTGATCACTCCAATCAAAAGTACTGTTTGATTCAATAGAATTTTCCATAATGATTGTAGAATTCTAAGAAACACAAGCTCTGATACCACTTGTCAGGATCGAATCTTAACAAGACAATAAACACTTAGAATTCAGAATTAAAGAATCTGCGGAAAAGAACTTTAATTCTCACAATCAAGAACAATGTAACAGAAAATTCACAATTTTGTATTCACTGTTTTGAATCACAATATTAACAACCAAACCTCAATCTTGTTGAACAGGCTCAACAAGACGACTTCTACTTCTCTAGAAATAGGGTTCTTACACCTTGAGGTTAAATCTCTCTTGAATCAATATCGAATTCTATTTCACACGTATATTAGCTCGTCTATTATCTCTTCTAATAGCTATCTATCAATACTATTTATACAAGAATAATTACAAGATAATTATCAAAAAGTAAATTGATCTTCTAAATCTTCGTTAACCATATCTTGATCAATTCCTTCTTTGTCTCCAAAAGTATCGCATACCAAACTTATCAAGTCAGCAGTATTAACCTTCACAGTCTTCTAGCAGTAGTATCTCAGCTCAGCAGTACTAACCATGTCTTGCAGTAGTAATTTGGTCTAGCAGTACTAACCGTGTATACGCAGTAGTAATTTGGTCTAGCAGTACTAACCGTGTATACGCAGTAGTAATCTTGCCCAGCAGTATTAACTTTCTTCTGGCAGTATTAATGTAGACTTAGCAGTAGAAATCATGGACTAGCAGCACTATCCATACTTAGCTTATTTTCAGTTCCCAACATTAAGGATTTTTTTTGAAGGTTTGTTTGCTATAGATAGAGCACAATACAGACATTATAGTCTCATACGGCTGGAAGAAATTTCACAATTAATAGGACTTGCCCTAACAACGCTTGTATCAACCAATGATATTTGGAAAATACAAGACGGATCTAAGCATTCCTTTAATCGAGATACCGTCAAGTTAAACGAATTTGAATACGCCAACACTTGTATGACTAATGAGGAGAAAAAAAATGATAATATGTTACGAACTTTCCTCTGATATTCACATTTGCCTTAAATGTGCCTTAAATGTTGCCAGTGTAGAGTGCATGATAACTGATGTTGTTGATGCTTTAGGTTTAACCAAAGAGGATAAACAATTTGCCGAAAACAAAATTGACAATTCTAAATCAATGATTCATAATGTTGAAACATATAGTGCTAAAATATTCGTAAAATAGAACACGTGTTACATTAGTTGTAGATAGCATAGATTGTAAATATAGAACACATGTTGACGTTAATTTGTCATTTGGCTACCGTAAATCCTTGAAATTGAAACTGATTGTAATGTCACTCTTGTTTAGTCATTATCTTCAAATTTTAAACGAGTTGTGAATTTATGAATTTGGGAACTTGATACTTTTGCGATTATTTTTCTATATATCTTGTTGATAAACATAATTTATGGTAATAACTATTTTCCAATTAAATCGTACTAGCCTATAAACAATTGAGAGAAAACGAGAATAATTCGAACAAAAAACATCGGTGTCAGAAAAGTTATTTGCTTCAGAATTATCATTCACCTGCGGTCCTGCGCTGCATCGCGCGGGTAGACAGCTAGTATGTCTATAATATATCATGTAAAGTGTTAGAGAAGTCCTTGGGTTTTGGTTGAACACCGGTTATGAAGGTTCTCATTGGCCCTTTAAAAATCTTTCCCTTTTAGGTTTAGTGTTAGAGAAGTCATCTTCTCATATTTTTCAGATGCTGGATTTCATCGCAGTCCTTTATCAGGTTCTCACTATCATCTTCTTCTTTAATATTTACCTTATTTGAAACAAAATTTTGCTCCTAACAATGTATTTTTATCCTTGATTTTAGGGTGTTAAAACCAATCAACATTTTGAGCTATTGTTTTGAAAAAAAAGGTTATCGATTATTCTCTTTATTATCTTCTATTTTGATCCTATTTTTTTTCAAGATACCAGATAATTCTATTTCTATTACCCTTTTCTTAACTAAATTTCATCTTCATGGTGAGCTCATGTTCTTCATGTTTGTGTTTTGCTTGATGGGAAGCTTGTGTGTGTAGCTTGTTATGTACTAGAGACACATAGAAGTCAGGTCATTTTTAACTATATTATTTTGATACCAGATGTCAAACATCTTGCTCTAACCGTTTTATGTTCTTTTGTACTCTTTTGATTTGTTGGCTTTTTGAACTTCATTATTATGGAATATGTACGTTGAAATAAGTACTAGGAAACTTTTTAGTGTTCTAAGTATCTTTTACATTTTCTTTACTTTAACAAATTGAAAGGCCAAGGTGGGTATAGATTATTGGTCATAAAGCCAAAATTAATTTGTAAACATAGAAAACTTGATCATGTTGGTCTATTTGTTGAAATTCCCTTTTACTTTGTTTTCCCTTTTGTTGCGACACACACTCCGTAATCTAGGTTACTTTATAATACTATTTTTACATCTTTTGTTTTCCAGGAACTATCTGTTGTATGTCAGTATGTATCATATCCAAATTTAACTACCCATACGCAAACTCTTGAATCTCAAATATATGGGTTTTTTAAGATTTTTGATTTTGGGGGGTTCAATTATATATATTTTTGGATTATGTGGAGCTTTTTAGTCTACTATGTATATGTTGCTGCTGCTTATTAGGATTTTATGGATCATTAATAGTTTTTGTTTGCAACTATAAGTTTTGTATTTTCATTTCTTTACATTGTGTCTGCTGGTTTGTGGCTTGATTTGCAACAGATGTTGTGTTTGATATCCTGCTCCTTCTCTATTTGCAATCTATTGGGAAATCAGAATACTTAGATTTTTAATGGTTGGATGCTGTTTGAATTGACCCATGTCCAGTCCACACAGTCATGAAGTTTTCTTAATTGGTGACTGTTTGAAGTTTTCAAGGTTTGTTGTTTACTTCTGCCAATGGTTGTGTCAAACTTGTTTCCTTCATGCCAGGTCTTTGGTTTTGCATTCAACATTTTCTGTCATGGAGGGTCCAATACGTGTTTTTAGACTCAGACCTGTTTATAAGTTGCTTCTTAGCTTGGTGTCAGATCAACCTTCCTATGTTGCTCTATTTGTATCAGATCAGTAGTCTTGAATATGGTCTTGGCTATGGATCTGTTCAAGGTATGGATGGTTTCTGGAAGTTGTTATGTTAGTAGGATTCATCATAAACTTTCCCTTCAGATTTGGTTTGTTCAACCTGATAGGCAGACTTGTGGTTTATGTTTTTTTTTATTTCTGGTTGTTTCAAAATTATGGCGTGTATAGCAACAATGGCCATAGGCTTGATTTCTTATTTTATGGTATGGATTTTGTGCAATCAACATTATTGGAAGTAGTTACTTTTAGAAAGGAATGAGGCTACTATAAGGGGGTATTCCAAATATATGGTTAAATCAGATGGTGCATTCGATGGTTTTGGAGCTGAGTCTGAAAACCCATTACTTTAAAATGAGGATGAATTTAATGCTCCCATTTTATTGTGATACAGAGCTAAAGTTGGGTTAAACTAATATCTCAAGCAGAGGATTTTAAATGAAAATTTGTATTAGTATCCTTAAGGTTTTTATTTGTACTTTATTTATGAATAAATTAGAGTTTTTAAATGTTATTCATTATGTAAAAACTCTATTTTTTTTACAATAAAGATACATTCTGCCTCTTTCTGTCTACAAGGGTCATGGTTTGTATTGTAACAATCGGGTTTTTCTAGAAAATGTGAAAGTTTGGTGGCCGAAGTCTAAAGAATGAAAGTTGGTGTTGAGGGACTTATTGGCAATTTATGAGAAGTATAAATTGGATCAAATCCCTAGGGCATCTGTTGGTCCCAGCTATTGAGTAGCAATGGTAAACAAGTATTGTAGAATGGGGGTTGAATACAATACACAAAAAATTTCACTTAATTCTTTATTGATTTAAAATCAAGAATTACACATAGAAAACTTAAAGATTGTTGCGGAATAAAACATATAAAATCTGTTCAAACAATCTAACACAAAGTCACACAGAGAATAAGATCACTTGTAAAACACTAAGAAACAATGAACTTCTAAGAGAGGTGAAATGCCAGTACTGTAACAACCCACTCCAAACATACCAAAATAAGATGCAATTAATATAAATATCGCCAAAACATGGCCCAAGTTCACACCATCAAAATTCCAAAAATTTGGGTTTGCGGAAATAACCCTAGTTACAACTGAGAGTTTCTAAGCAAGAATAGTAAGGAAAGGTCTACTAAGTTAACCCACGCCCGATCACGCTTTCTCCTTCCCGCTAGTGGAGCCGCCTCTAACCTGCTTACCTGAAAAGGTTCAGTTTGAAAAATGCGAGGGTTAGACCATAAGGTCTAGTGAGGTCCCTCAACTACCACCACACCACAACATTCATATTAAGGAGTTGTTAGATACATAAATCAACAAGAAGCTGGGCGAATAACATTCCCCAGATAGTCCACGTTCAACACGTCATATGGGACACCCCCCATATATATATATATATATATATATATATATATATATATCGTGCTATACCATATGGGTCACACCCCCCATATATAGCATACCCCGCCGCATGGGACACACCCCCCATGTATAACACATCGTGCATATGGGACACCCCCCCCCCATGTATAGCACCTCATGCTTATGGGACACACCCCCATACACAATTAATACCACCGCATTATATGGGACACACCCTCCCATATATATATATATATCACACCATGCATAAGAAATTCATATGCAACATATCTTAAATAAGCATGCATGTACGAGTAACAACAAGTACAATCAAGCTTAGTTAGAAAGACTCACCTGATGCTCTTACTTATCTCCTCTAAGCTGGTTCCGACTCCCAAACGACTTCCCTGAACGCACAGGCAAAAGTATAAGCTAAACCATCTAACTTATCCGGACAACAGGTCCATCCGGACAACTCACCTATCCGGGAAACACAGCTATCCGGACAACAGGTCCATCCAGACAACAGGTCCATCCGGACAACTCACCTATCCGGGCAACACAGCTATCCGGACAACAGGTCCATCCGGACAACAGGTCCATCCGGACAACATGCTCATCCGGACTATACGCCTATCCGGACAACCTACCCACCGGGTGCTTACCCGGACACCTTCTTCTAATGAAGGTGTCCGGACGGGCGCTGTTCGAGTTTTACACTCCAAATCCCGTCCTGAGCTCCGCCAAAGCAACGATTAGGCAATAACAACTATCCAAAAACGTACTGGAACCAAACCCCACAATATACATCCATAAAAACATAAACAAGAGGAGCTTAAACCTTCCACAAGAGTTTTTGGCATTACTTTTACCCAACTAAACTTCTCAATACTCTACAATCAACAACCTGATTAAATGGAGTAATGGATTGAGAGTTTACCTGCTTGAATGCTTGCAAGAACGAATTCCACCACAAATCCTTCTTCTGTTTTTCCAAGATTTGATTACTCTTCTTCTCCAATGCACCAAAACCCTCAAGAGATCCTTTTCTCCCTTCTCTCACAATTCAGCCGACATTCATACAAAATCAGGAGAAAATGGCTCTCCTAGGGTTTTGTGCCCATTTTATACCTTATCCTACATTTACAAAATACCCCCTTCAACTTCCATTTTATTACATTTCCACCACAAGGCTTGAAGCTCTTATTATTTGGACACGGTTACTACAACACTCCCCCCTCAAAAGAATTCCGTCCCCGGAATTCCATTCTCGAAAAGATGAGGGTACCTGGACATCATATCCGATTCCACCTCCCACGTAGCCTCTCTCCCTTTATGGTATCTCCACTGAACCTTTACTAGACGAACCTCTTTATTCCTCGTCTTCCGGACCTTACTGTCCACGATCTCAATTGGTTCCTCCACGAACGTCAATTTCTCGTCAATACTGACAATAGGACAAGCTTTCACGAAAAGAATATGAAATGAGTTTTTGACAAGTTGGTATCACTGGACTCATTTAAGAATTGTTAAATTATTAGATTCACGTGTGTTTGGAGCTGAAGTGTTTGCAGTTACAGAGTATGCACAAAATGATCGATGTCTGTCCATCACAAAGCCTCCGCCAATTTTTAATACTTACACTTGGACCATCGATAATAAAATAAATAAATCGTATTTTAACTATAAGAGTACCAAAAATTAAATAATTAACTATAAGAATATGACGTTTAAATATAAAAAATATTTTTATGTAGTATATATGATATATATTAAAATAAATAAATCAAAAAATATTCAATATTGGGCTCATTTCGAACGTATCGAAGAGACGATTATAATGGTGTAACTTGTTAAAATTAAAAGGTATTTTAGTTAATAAACGATTATATGTGTTAAATGTAAATAAAAATTATGAAAGTAAAAGGTATAAAGTAAAGTAAGTAAATAAATATAGGGGTTAAAAGTGTAAATATCAATTGAAATCGACAATTTTGTGTGTGTAGCAGGACTATTCGGGACAGTGGTTCGGAAAAAATAGGTATTTTTGGAAAATGGTTTAGAAAATGGGTATTTTGATAAGTGAGAGTCAAACTTTAATATTTAATTAAATTCCCTTAAAACAATATTAACCAAATAAAATGGAGGGAATGTGAAAAAAGTTCCCGCTCCACTGTCTTCCTTCCCACTTGCCAAATAGATTTACATTATCAATTTAAATATCATGTAAAACATAAAAACCCTAATTCATTCTTTATCTTCTCCAAGGAGTGAGCCGCCACCTCACTTTCTCTTTCTACTTTTATCTGTCCAAATCATCTAACGATGGAGTAGCAGCACCAAGAAATGATTCAGAATGCGATTAAGCAACACTATAGATCAATGATTGTGAGCGAGAAGCAGCAAAGACGAAAGTAGTTGTAAATAACAAAAGGGTAACCCTGTAAAAGTGTAACATCTGAATGGTATGGTGATGCTCCTGAAGATGAGTGATTTAGGGATAGATTTAGCGATTCAGAGGTTGTAAAATTTTTTCCAAACAAGATGAACCATCTGACTGAATCAGATTTGTATCTGAATAACATCATTCAGATGCAAACAAACAGCCCCTACCTCACAAAAGCTGAATAACCCAACAAACGTTGCACTCCTTTGATTACAAGTTCACCATCTTGCAGGTCTCCTTCTCTTATATTATTATTTTTCCTTTATTTTTGTATTAGTTGGGAACCACCATCTTGCAATTTCCCAGAAAGAATTTCATACAAACTTTCTTTTCTTTTTTTTGCTTGCCCTTTTTCGTTTTCATCAAATGGAGAATCCCATTTTTCTATCCCCAATCAAAACCCACTTCAAGTTCTTTGTATGTTTCTTAATTAGTTGGGAACCACCATCTTGCATCGATTATTTTGATACTTATGCCCCGGTTGCAAGAATCTCCACGATTAGATTGTTGATAGCCTTAGCCGCTATTCACAATTTGGTGATCCACCAAATGGATGTCAAAACGGCATTCTTGAATGGTGACTTGGAGGAGAAAGTTTACATGAAACAACCGGAAGGTTTTGTTATGCCCGGAATGGAGCATAAGGTGTGTAAACTTGTAAAATCATTGTATGGGCTGAAACAAGCACCCAAACAATGGCATCAGAAATTTGATGAGGTTATCTTGTCCAACGGCTTTATGATAAACCAAGCGGACAAGTGTGTATATAGCAAATTTGATTCATCCGGTAATGGTGTAATCATTTGCTTATATGTTGACGACATGTTGATCTTTGGCACCAACCAAGATCAAGTTGGGAAAACCAAAGAGTTTTTGTCGTTAAGTTTCTCCATGAAAGACATGGGAGAGGCGGAGGTGATTCTTGGTATAAGGATCAAGCGTGAGAAGAAAGGGATAGCAATTATGCAATCTCATTACATTGAGAAAGTATTAAAGAAATTTAATAGCTTTGATTGTTCTCCGGTGAGTACCCCATGGGATCCGAGTGTAAAGCTTATGCCCAATTCGGGTGAAGCAGTGTCACAACTCGAGTACTCAAAGGCTATAGGATGCTTAATGTATGCCATGACAAGCACTAGGCCGGATATCGCATTTGCCATAGGAAAGTTGAGTAGGTATACTAGTTATCCTAGTATTCATCATTGGCAAGCGATAAGGCGAGTATTCAAATACTTGAAGAAAACCATTGATTATGGTTTGTCATATGTCGGATTTCCTTCGGTTTTAGAGGGATATTCGGATGCAAGTTGGATTACCAATTTGGAAGATCACTCTTCCACGAGTGGTTGGGTATACTTGCTTGGGGGAGGTGCCATCTCTTGGGCTTCCAAGTAGCAAACTTGCATCACGAGTTAGACTATGGAGTCGGAATTTGTGGCATTAGCCGCTGCCGGTAAAGAGGCGGAGTGGCTAAGGAATTTGGTCCATGAAATTCCATTATGGCCGAAACCAATATCACCAACTTCTATCCGCTGTGATAGTGAGGCTACTTTGGCTAAAGCTTATAGTCAAGTGTATAATGGCAAGTCTAGACACTTAGGTGTTAGACATAGCATGATTCGTGAGCTAATCACGAATGGGGTGATTTCGGTGGAATTTGTTCGGTCGCAACAAAATTTAGCGGACCACTTAACGAAGGGGTTAGCTAGGGACTTGGTTCACAAGTCGGTGATAGGGATGGGTTTAAAGTCCATCTAAATCTCTAACGGCGAGATACCCAATTCCCTTCTAATACAACGTTAGAAGTTGAATTCAATGGGAAAGCTCACTCTAAGAGATTGGAGCACAAGATGATCATCCCAAGGTGTGTGCTCGGTACTGCAAGTGAAGGAGGTAATTGTTCTTTTGTAAAAATGCATGTGCAGGTGCATGAAGAAAAGAACTACCTATATGAGTGTGAAGTGTGGTCGCTTCAAGAAGCTTGGACTTGGCTTTGATGCACTCACGAATGGATAAGGACACATGGCATGTATAGTGTCAAGTTTATACTTTAGAGAGTCATTTAAATTAATGTGTATGTTATTTTCTGGTACTCAAATGGGTTGACGGGTTCAATCCATAGGACACCCGGATTCACGAGTATTTGAAATGTGTAATGTACTAATATGGAAATTCAATCTTTTAGATATTTTCATATATGCATGAGTTTGTTTACCTGTATTGTATTTTCGTTTGTGAATCAAGGATTGCACTAAAATGGGGGAGGAATGTTGGTGATTTTAGTGAAATCATCATGTTCATTTTGTGTAGTTGGATTCATAAAGGTAATAATGGGGTTGTTAGCTAAGCTATAACATGAGTTAGGAGGTGTGGAGTGCACACTCGTGTAAGCTAACTAGAACCCGGGATTGTTGGACGGTTGAAAATGTCACGTTACAAAGTGGGATTGTAAAATGAGAAATGGCGCCAGTACTGGCGCCAGTTGGCTAGCGCAAAACTGGCGCCAGGTTCTTGATTGTGCACGAGTTTGAGCATGGCGCGCATATCGGCGCCAGTTGTCTAGCGCCAAAAGTGGCGCCGTGGTCTGCTTGTTATTTGGCGCTCATTTCGGCGCGAGTTGTCTAGCACGGAAAGTAGCGCCGGCGTCTGGAAGACATTTCTCATTTGTAACTCCCATCTTTAATTCCACAATCAATCTCATTAATTGAGATATTATTACTTGATTTAATATTGGTCAGTTACGATTCTCTAAAGGTGTATAAGTATGAATCGATTAGTGCCTTAATCGATACACTGAAAGATAGAGATTATCCTCGAGAGAATTGGGTGATACCCAGGCAAATAGGGTCGAAATATCTCTTACGGAAAGCGAGCTCTCACACGATCTCTGTAGTTTTATCCAAGTTCTTATAATCACCTCTCTCTCATCTCTTCCACGACTATTCAAACGAATCCCCCAACACTTTCTTCCTTTTTGCCCACTTTTTGCAACGACCATGTACATGCAAAACTTGGTTTAAATCCTTGTTATCATAAAGAACGTGATTCCCATATCCATTTTTTGTCTTCTAAGCAAGAAGGCGATTCAAAGGCATTTGTTAGAGAGATCATAGTAAAGTTCTCTTGATATATCTTCAGGAACCACTGCCATATAACCTTAGTTCCATGTTTCCCCAAATTGCACGCAATGGCATGGTGTGATGGAGTTGAGGAAACTCGTCTTCTTGTTGTGTTATCAGGTGCCCATTACAATACTTCAGTGAAATGATTGAATCTGTTCATTAGAGTGCATTCGGATTTTCTTTATTGTTTGATTACAAGTCTTTTCGGTGTCTTTTTTCTTTCATTTTATGAGTTCGCATTTGATACCCTCTCTTCCAAAATTCATTTTCAAAATCTTTAATATCCACGAAAGAGATGCATTTTATGTAAACGTCATTGTTTTTAACTTGTTATGAATCTCAACTTATTCAGGGCCGGTCTTAAGGTTTCGAATGATCGTGGCGGAAAACCAAAAAAATGCCCCCCCATATCTCAACATAAACTATTTGAAGAGGTTTCCAACCTTGTGAAGCTAAATTGTTCATATCCAAGCCGGTTTTTATTAAATACAAAAAAAATGATACAACATGGAACATAAACCGAAACCCCGACTAAGGGGATGTTTGGGATTGCTTATTTAAAACAACTTATGCTTTTATGTAAAAGTGTTTATTAACTTATGTGGTGTCAAAACGAAGTTTTATAAAAAGTGTTTGGATTAGCTTATGGTGGTACCAAAACATAATAAACTAATAAGTTGTTGTGTAGGGGTGTTTGGGATTGCTTATACATGTAAAATAATTAAAAAAACTCATTAGTTGTTTCAAGTAAATTGACAAGTTAGAAAAGAAAACTTTTAAATCAAATCGTTTTCTTCAATTCACGTCACAATCCAATCTCTATTCAATGCAAACATCAAAGATCAAACACGAAGAAAACCAAAAATCATAATTTATAAACACCGCAAACTAAAAAAACATTTTCAAAACTTGTACAAAACTGTAAACTCAAGATTATGAGAAAATATTATAATGATTAATGAGATTAGAAGAATAACCTAAAATCAAGAAAACTCAAATTATTGACATATTACCTAGTGTCCTGATTTAGTTATTTCCTTAAAAACGTTGGATTATATCGGAACCATTAGTATTTTGGTGATGATCAATCGGTAATTACAGACATAAATTTCACTATGTAATTCTTGTAGATAAAAATCATTTGTTTTATAATATAAAATAACCTTAAAATATAAATAGTAAACAATAATCATCAAAAACAAAAATTTAAAGTAAGAATTGTAAGAGAGAGACATGCAATGATTAAAAAAAATTAAGCCAACAACTTTTTGATGCCCTCTGGAGTCTGTGTTCATGGAGTTTAAAGGAAAAAAAACTCAAATCTCAAGAACCTTTTTCCAATGGTGCCAATATATATATATATATATATATAGGCTTTGCAAATTTTTGCTTCCCTCCCAAAGTTGATGCCCATGGCCACCGCCATCAGTGCCATGGGCAAGGGTCGGCCCTGAACATATTTCTATTATAATATGCATTATAAAGTCTAATATGGCTATTTTTAACTTGTTATGAATCTCAACATATTTCTATTATAATATGTATTATAAAGTCTAATATGGCTTTTGTTAGAATGCTCAACAAATCTGCATATAACATTCTCCTGGAAGTACCGAAATAATCTTAAATCTTATCCAATTCGTGTTGGTAAACGACCACTTAATCCTGTAACTTGCTTTAGTCTGAAGCAAAACTCAAGATTATGATAAAATGGTGTTACCTTCGGCCGGAAGGAATCAACAGCATATTATACACTAAAGGCCATAACCCCATAATGTTCCATAGAGACACAATCACTTAACTTGGTTGAAAACCATCTTCACCGGTCAAATAGCAAAGCTTTTTCACCATATGCATGTCCGTTGACTGAAAACAACAAGAATTAAACGAAATTTCAATTAATACAGTTTCATATGAATTCTTGGGAACTGCTCTAAAAGCTTGAAAGATAATAGAAACACTGCAGGATAAAGAAACCTCTGACCATCCCTTCTAAATATTAAAAGCAAGCTTCAACAACTTGTAAGTTATGCATAAAAAGTTGTAATTCATAGTTTTTAAGAATTGAAGCATAAAATAGCAGTACTCCATGCTTTATAAATTGTAATTAAGAGTTTAGTTGTATATGCTTATATAGGTAGTAATAGATATATATATATATATATATATATATATATATATATATATATATAGAGAGAGAGAGAGAGAGAGAGAGAGGGGGCTTCAAATGTAAACATTTTCAAAATGTAAACTTTGTAAACCCTTTAGTATGGTAACATTCGACAGGGGCATAATCGTCCATTCAACAATATTTAGCCGGATATCAAATATGGAATTGATCATTATTAGCTGATTTTTAGGAAGATAATTGTTTAATTTATTTTTTGTTTAATGTATATCCATTCCGTTTGAATTTTAGTATTTTTTTTGAATTATTCCATTCACCATTCTTAATTACTTCATTGTTCATATTCAATATTCTTTCAAAAATCATTAGTGAAGTCATGGAGAATCAAGAGCGTATTGATGAATCCGACGATGAACACAGATTTTCAGATTTTTTCACAAACTATATGCTGAACGATGAACTTGAATCAGATATTGCGGAGGATTTTAATGATGTTGTTGAGCATGCTGATGACAATCACCAAATCGATATGTACCAACCATGTGTGGACAACGACGAAGATATAATTGATATTGGTGATCAAGTTAACAACGTACCAATCCAGTTTTATCAATCGCCAACCATCATTCGGCATGAGGGTGATTTACGCTATTGAACTTAGATTTTTCATACAAGTTTCATATATATATATATATATATATATATATATATATATATATATAAATCCTTGTTTATATCTCTGGTTGAATGTAAGTTGCGTATGTCATGTTTTATTGGACGATGTATATTTTATGAAACTGAAGATATGAAATTTGATTGCTACACAGTTTACGGGTCCATTCAAGATTTTTGTATCATGGTGTCTCATCTTTTATGTACAAAGTTTCATATTTTTTTGAAAATTATGAAACAGAATATATGAAACTTTTATGAAAAATATCAAACTCCGAGTTGAATTTACTTCGTGCATGTCGTGTAAAATGTTGGTGGATTTACAATACATGGAAAAATATATATATGAAACTTTGTATGTAAAATACGAAACCCGCAGGATACGATTAAAATACCATTTTGTCTATCTTATAAAAAAATATGAAACGTTGTACATAACATATGAAACACTAGGTAACACTCAACGTTATGAAACAAGGTTTCAATTAAAAATATTCAGCGCCATCATATTTTTTATTAGACTCATTAGTGGTGTTTGTTTAGTTTTTATATAGAAAGTTGTATTAAATGTTATATTTTATGTAGTTTCATAACTGTTGGTTTATAATATATGTGCTTAGTTATATGACACTTGAATGTTCTTCAATTTTGTTTTTGCCAGACCAACACGAGACGTTTGTTTCTCCTGGTGGTACCAAATACTGGATACCTAAGGTCGATGAGAACGTAAAGATTGGCGTCGGATTTTCATTCCCTAATATTGAAGCCGCTGATGTTGCGTATAGGAAGTACGCAGAACAAGCTGGATTTGATGTTAGGCAGTCAAATAAGAAAAGAAATAAGGATGGGGATGTGCAAACACGTTACCTTTTGTGTAGCAAGCAAGGTTTCCCCGATAAAAAAGAGTATCAGTCTCTTCAGGATGTGTCTGGTAATTGTAGATTAGTTGTTTTAAGCCTTATCACATCTGTAATGAATCAATCATGTTAAATATATCTGACAAATTCATTCTTATGAAACAGTATACGAAATACAAGTAACAAACCATGTATGTGTATTGGAGACTTACATCATCCGGTCAACATATTTGTTCATATTATACGATTCAGTGCAAATTCATATGTCTACAGTACCTTTTTTGGTTAAGGTGGGCTTAACAACAAAGTCATCATCGCCATCCTCGATGCCACCTAATTGTGTTGTTGGAGCTCTCAATACATTACCACCAGCTTTTTTTGTATTTGCGCCTTATTTGATTGCGTTTTGGACGCGCTTCTGGTTGTTCGTTTCGTTTCACTCTCCACAGCTATAGTTATTTTTGCCTTTTCACCTATATTGTTGTATCATACAATATGACATTAATAAACACACAAACTACATGTTAAATGTTTACCCAAATTGTGATAGGGAATAAACTGACAACATATGAAATGTATTAGAACTTTAACACTCTCCGGAGTTTTTCGGTTAATTTCATATGATAAATATACCTGATTTCCTTTTCTTCTCATTGTCTCTATTTACAACTTTATTACTCTCCGGAGTTTTCCGTTTAATTCCACTTGGTCCTGCTTGAAAAAACAGTCAATTCACAATTATACCAATGCAGCATACAACAATTCATATTCCTTTTTTCATATACACATAATTGAATGTACATTGATTACGTTCAGTTGAATTTACCAACATTTTAATTGTTTATTTTTTCCTGATTTCATAAACACATGGGTTATGTTACCAATAATTGAACATAGGGGGCAATATATGAAATTAACAGTCAATCAAATATGAAACATTACCTTATCACATATGAAACATTAACTAAAATTACATATTAAGCATTACCATCACATATGAAACATTACCATATCACATATGAAACATTACCTTATCACATATAAAGCATTACATATCACATATGAAATATTTCATATTATCACAGTTTACGCAAATCACATATGAATTTCGCAATACCCAACAAGTAAACATTGGTTTATCAACAATGCAAGGATGAGGTTAAGAAAAAATTTATTTTCTGGAGAACATACCCTAATATGATTAATCTATTGTGTTAACCACATCAATAAAATAAACTATTATTGATTTCATATGTAAGAATTAGGGTTTTATCAAGAATATTAGTACACAATATGAAACACTATATTTGTAATGTTTGTTTCTTAGTTTGTAATGACGAACGCCATTATAAATCAAGCTTTTTCACATCTGTATTTTTTCAATGAAAAAAAAACCCGTTTCATACCTTGTTCTTCACTGTTTGTCTTCATCGAAACCCCTTCCACCTCTAAATCAACCGGATTGTCTTTAGTATTCGTGAAGTTGGAGAATGACTTCAGTAATCGAATCCTTTCACTTTTTTGTCGTCCTATGAAAGTTCAAATCCAAGTTATGCAAACATCGGTTTTATAGTATCGAAAAAATTAGGTTACGATTCATACCTCTCCTTATTCGCGCCCAATTTTCATCATCCATTGCATAATCTTCAAAATTTCGTACCAGATTCCGTCCAAAATGGAGTCGATTATCTTCAATCGATTTGAACTCCGTTGAAATCGAAGCGTGATATGCGGGTAGATTGATTTGGTAGATTGTTTCCTTATTTCATTATTTAGCTCAATATCGGATTTGCCCTCATGTAATTTCACCGGATTCCACAGATGCCACCGCTTTCCTTCATATTTACAAAAATACCACCGTGTCAATCTAGACCACACAACACTTAAACGGACGGTCATGATCAGATTACATAATTTACACAAAAAACAATGTTTACATATGAAGGAGGCTCTCTCTCTCTCTCTCTATATATATATATATATATATATATATATATATATATATATATATATATAGGGATGGTATATTTTGAAACCATTAAAAAATGTTGCAACCAGTGCAACCTATGATCTAACCCTTGATACTAAATCGATGGTTAAGATTAATTCCTATTTTTTTTAAATTTAAAAGTTTTAATTGTTAACCTTCCATTAATAAGGTGCTAAAGGGCAGTTTTGTCAAATCATTTCTTATGCAAATCCGGCTAACAATGGCAACCAAGATTCAAAAAGATCGTAATCCCCAAATTTTCTCTGCAACTGCTATAATATTCGATCTACAATTTTGCAACCCTAATCATTCGACGATGGCGGAAAGATTCAGAGGTTTGTTTTAAAATCCCAGATAAAGTTGCAATTATATCCCAAGGTTTCTCTGTTGATGATTTCTAAATAGGGTTTTGGTTTGTCGTTCATTTTAATCAACAGGACGACGAAAAAGCGAGAGAATCATGCAAAAATACTCATTCTCTCGCTTCAAAAACACTGAAGCAGACCCGATACTCATCGATTTAGATGATTCAGTCGAGGAGCTACCGTTTCCAGAACAAAATAATCATTTGGAGCAACAACAATTGCATGAACCAGAAAATATGATTGTGGATGTCGTCGGAGCAGATGAACCACCCACAACGGAATCGTTGCCTGTTCCAATCACGAAAACATCATCGAATGAAGGTATTTGAACCTACATTGAACTATTGTTATCTTAATAAAAATTAGGAAAAAAAATCCTTGTTCTTCATCCACCTGATATGTTGATTTTTGTTAAAAAGGGTTTTTATTGTGTGTTCTAATAAGGTTATTTCACATTGTTTTTTAATCTGATTTCTTAGGACTATTGCTTCATATACTCATAATTAAACTCTAACTAGTAAATTACATGATTGTTCGGTAAAATTGTTCGGTTATGCATAAACAAGTTAATGAAGAATCTGGGTTCCTTTGTGTTCAATGACATTGATTTAGAGTAAAAAATTTATTGTTTGCTTTCTTTAAAAAGATTGTTCAAAGACACTTTAGCTTTAAAATCTATAATAGTGAATCATGAATTTTGTATGATACAGAATCATGAATTGAATATTCAGTACTCAGAATCATGAATTGTATATGATTAAACAACTAAGATGTGCATAAACAACAATCATGATTATTGTTTATTGGTTATCGACTCGTTGAAGAGGAAAGTTGATGTTGATCGTTGTGTTTATATCAAGGTTAGTCTTAGAACTACGTAAATCCATGATACGTCTTTACTTGTTTGGTAAAGAATCTTCATCATGATGCTTTGGTATGTTCTTATTATTACAGTAAAGAATGGAAGAGAACCGGATTAAGTTGGCTAAAGTCACCCACACTCATCACAAGTTATCATTAGAAAGAAGAAATCTAAGGATTTCTGGTCCTGATCAAACTGTTGATTTGTTGACAAAGAGGCAGAAAGATGCAATCGATAATCAGAATGGTGTCAATGCAAGCAATGGTGACAGTGACAACACTAGCTCTCAGGAAGATGGACATGCTTAGGTTCTAGCATTCCAGTAAAAAATGCTGTCAGGCCAATCAAGCTTCCAGAAGTGAAGAAATTACCTCCTTATACCACATGGATTTTCTTGGATAGGTGATCTTATCTTACCCTGTGCCTGTTAAGTTCAAATGCAGTCAAATATATGTTTGCTATTTCTATAACTTATTTTGATTGTGTAAATAGCTTGTTTCCAGCTGCCTATTGGGTCTGTATTGGGTAATAGCTTTTACTGCAAGAAGATGTTGCTGTTAGACCTTAGATACACGAATTGAAATTCGTAACACACAATATTGAATCAAATGGAAATACTGAATTATTTATATGTATATATATATCCGAAATTTACATATCAATGAAAATACATAATCAAAAGTTCAAGATAAAATACTAACTCGACTTTCTTGATCACGAAGTTGAAGAAGATCGTTAGTTGGATTGAGGCCTGCAAAGCAGTGTCCTTAGACAGAAATTCGTCCCTCGTACCGTATCGATTGGACGTCTATCTAGAGGATACAACAACCCGTTCAAGAATCGAACTCTCGAACCCGACGAATCAAACTATGCTTCCATGATGAAGAACAATGAAGAACTTTGAGAGAATTTAAGAGAATATGTGTTTTTTTCTATCATTTGTCTATGATAATCTGTTACATATGCTTCCTATTTATATGAGATCAACCGGTGCCAATGAACCATTGTAACTGTTCGGTTATGGCGGTTGGAGGATGAAAAGTCACACCTTTTCATATGAAAAGTCACACCTTTTCATATGAAAAGTCACACCTTTTCATCTTTGCCCTATTTACATATCTAGTACTTGAGGTATGATTGAGATTATCCCAACAATACCCCACATTTTCTATTCAAACTCTAACAATACCCCACATTTGAATAGAAAATAAGATATTCTCAAAGTATTTATTGTTCTTATTCAGGAAACAAACATGAAATGCATCAGAAAAAGGTGTCTAGGTGACTTGAACCGTTCTTAGTGAGTATTCATCGGACCTACTTTGTGGGTAGTGACGAAGAGTCTTGAACTAACCACGTTTTGTAGTAAGTCAAGGCAATGAATATCACACATATCATGTTTATGCATAGTTGACTCTTACCGTTGTGTTCATTTCGGTCGTGAACAATCCTTTCTTCATGAGAATTTTAGAAGACGTAGCCATGTCCGTCCTCAAAGATGCGACCCCACATCAATCTCACATAGGTAATGCCGATCAAGAATACTCTGTTGTATTCCACCATAATAGCTATCAACATTATTAAGAATGTAACATTCAACCCTATATCATCAACGGAAAACAAAGGAAAACATCATAGGAATAGGCATACCTTTGTTTAATTGCTTCTTGAGTTGTCCCCGACTAGTTTGCCTATTGAACCTAGACCATGGGGTCTCCAATTTCGCTAGGTTAGGTTGCCGCCGAGGAAACTCATTGTGTTGGCTTTAAGCCCATTCCCCTCGATGTGAAGGATAATGCGACAAATTCTGCTTCCATAGTTGATCTGGTATTCACAGTTTGTTTGGAAGATTTCCAAGATATCGCTGCTCCACCAAGTGTGAATACATATCCACTTGTGGACTTACTCTCTGAATGGTTGGAAATCCAATTAGCATCACAATACCCTTCTAGAACGGGAGGGTATTTTGTATAATGTAACCCATAACCCATTGTGTATTTCAAATATCGAAGCACCCTTACTAGTGCATACCAACGGTCTTTTCCCGGGTTATGTGAGTACTGACTAAGTCTACTCACACGATACGCTATATCCGGTCGTGTACAGTTCATGATATACATCAAGCTTCCAAGAACTTGAGCGTATTCCAACTGAGCAACACTATCTCCTAGATTCTTCTTCAATTGACTTGAAGGATCGAATGGAGTCACAACCGGTTTGTCATCATAATGACCAAACTTTCGCAACACCTTCTCAACATAGTGAGATTGGGTAAGGATGTAACCATTTGGATCCTTTTTAATCTTTATACCAAGGATAACATCAACAACTCCCATATCTTTCATATCAAATGCGGAGTTTAACATCTTCTTGGTTTGGTTTATTACATCCAAGTTTGATCCCATGATGAGCATATCATCAACATACATAAGCATCTTTGTATTGTTTCACATCAACACACTTATCACATTCATTTATGTGATAACCATTTGACAACATAGTGTTATCAAACTTCTCATGCCACTGCTTTGGCGCTTGTTTAAGTCCATAAAGAGACTTAATCAACTTACAGACTTTGCTCTCTTGGCCTTTTACAACAAAACCTTCCGGTTGTTTCATATATATCTCTTCTTCTAATTCACCATTCAAGAACGCGGTTTTCACATCCATTTGATGTATCTCTAAGTTATGTATAGCTGCTATCGCAATCAACGTCCGTATAGACGTGATCCTAGTAACCGATGAATAGGTGTCGAAGAAGTCTTGACCTTCCTTTTGTCGGTACCCCTTGGCAACTAGTCGAGCTTTGTACTTCTCTATAGTGCCATCGGGTCTCAATTTCCACTTGAAGATCCATTTATGACCAATTACCTTGTGATCCGGTGGTAAATCTACCAATCTCCATGTGTTATTTAGAACAATGGAGTCTATCTCACCTTGAATAGCCTCTTTCCAATAAGGTGCCTCCGATGAATCCATGGCGGCTTTATAGGATTGAGGTTCTTCATCGACAACAAATGTCATGAAGTCGGGTCCAAAGTCTTTAGCAATCTTTCCCCTTTTACTTCTTCTAGGCTCTAGGTTTTCTTCTTGAGCCTTTGATGTACCTTATTCATTTGGTTTCTCAACGCTATCGGTGTTCTCTACTCCACATACTCTCTTCCTTGGATTAGAGATTTCTTTCCCTTTATCCTTGTAAGGAAATATGTGTTCAAAGAATTCAGCCTCAATTGATTCCATAATTATGTTGTTGTGGATATCTTCATTGTTTGACTTATAGACCAGAAATCTATAAGCAACACTATTACTTGCCGGACCAAGATATACACAATCAATGGTCTTCGGTCCAAGTTTTGTCCTTTTGGGTAAAGGTACTTGAACCTTTGCAAGGCAACCCCACACTTTCATCCTTTTGTAGGAAGGAAGTTTTCCTTTCCATAGTTCATAAGGTGATTTGTCGCTCTTTTTATGAGGAATTCTATTAAGTATCATATTTGCAGTTAAGCAGGCTTCACCCCACAAACTATGTGGTGCTCCCGAAGTAATCAACATTGAATTAATCATGTTTTTCAATGTTCTATTTTTCCTTTCGACTACTCCATTTTGTTGTGGAGTATAGGGAGCCGTGGTTTGGTGAACCATGCCATGGTGAGAACAGAATTCTGCAAAGTCCTTAGAGTCATACTCTCCTCCTCTATCGGATCTCAGAATTTTTATTCTTTTATCAAGTTGGTTTTCAACTTCAGCCTTGTATGTCTTAAACATATTCAAAGCTTCATCTTTGGTATGTATTAGATATACATAACAATATTTACTGCAATCATCAATAAATGATACATAATAGTTCTTTCCTCCACGTGTGGGTGTGGCTTTATAATCACATAAATCGTTGTGGATAAGTCCAAGTACTTGGTTAGACTTTTCAACATATTTGTGTGGATGGCTTGAATATTTGGATTCAACACATACCTCACACTTTGGTTAACCCGTTATCAACCCAATATATGCGGGTTGGTGAAAAATAATATCGATTACACATCGGGTTGGTGAAAAATAGTATCGACGAATATTATATTATAAATATTTCAACTTTAATGTTCTAAATTATTTTAATTGGTTTTGAGAAAACGATCAAAGTTTTTTTTATAAATTTGTTTAAAAAATAAGAAGGTATCGACGAATAATAATATAATTAAATCAAAAAATCATATAGTAATATAATTAAATAAAAAAATATTCAATATTTGTCTCATTTATTTTTGTAACACCAATGATTATTAAAACAACGTATGCTTATTTTTAGTTAATATACGATTATATGTGTTATGAAGAACGTTAATTATTTAATTTATGGTACATCTCTTATTTTTTCAATTTTGTTTTACACTCCTATCGCATTAACATAATAATCATATATTAACTAATTCATTAAATCGTTTTAAATGGGGTTTCAACGAATAATCGTCTCTTCGATACGTTTGAAATGAGCCTAAACCCTAAACCCTAACCCCTAAACCCTAAACCCTAAACCATAATAACAGGAATTGCATGACAGGTGGGAGGTATGGGTCGTAGGGGATTGAAGCCAACTCTTCTCCCCTCGTGCTATGTGTCGCACGTGTTGGTGTCGACTAGATGGGGCCCGTCACATGTGTGCAACATGACGTGGCCACACCCATCTCTCTGCCACTTGTATATAATTTATTCAATTTTAATGACATTCTTTTTGATAAAAATAATAATAACTATTCAATTAAAATAAACACACGTGATTTTAATTAATAACAAAATGATATTAATATGTATTATTGAAATTTAAAAAATGCAGGGAACTGTTTTGGAAGTATAGATAAGAATTAAGTGGGTGTTTGGGTTTGAATTTTTAAAATAGTTATCCTTATTTTTTAAAGTATTTATCAATTTATGTGATGATAAAAAAAAGTTGAAAGTAAATATATAATTTGGATAAATAAGATATAATGGATTAACTTATAAAAACCAACTTATTTGTAGTGTGAAAAAGTGATAAGCATTTTTTTCAATTCAAACACAAAAAATAACTTATTTACGGTGAAAAAAATAATAACCAAATAAGTAAAAAAAAAACCCATCCCAAACACCTCTAAATAAAACTATGATTAACAACTCTCATTTGTTAGAATTTTTTCGTAAAACGGAGGGAACTTTTTCCTTCCCGCCTTTATTTCCCACACATTTTTCTTTCATCCTCTCTTCAACTTCAGAGACCCATGTTACCAACGATGATACACCCCACAACCCACATATTTGTTGTGCTCCCTTTTTTCCCGTCGTGGCCGCCTTCTCATCCTCGCCGTCACCCCCTTCTGGTTGATGTTCCCCACCCTCTTGCATACTCGCCTCCCCGATGTTGTTCTTCTCAATGTCGTGAGTGAAAGACTCCTCGATTTCCCACTCTACCATGAATTAAATCTATCAGCAAGACCTAACCAACAAATTTCTGCGGATTTGCAAGATAAAAAAATTCTTAGCTGGGATCAAAAGAACCTCACAAAGGTACAAAATTTGGGGGTTTTGCCTATTCTGAAAAAGGGTCGGTTTTTAATTGTTACAGAGTGAACATATATGCAAAAAAGGTAATTTCGGTTTACCCTATACTCAAAATGCAAAAAGGTAATTTCGGTTGTCCACCTGTCAGAAAGAGTGCAGTGAAAAAACTCTTGGAATTTATTTCCAAGAAAAAGGTAAATAAATTTGAATATATATATATATATATATATAATAATAAAAAATAAATAAATAAAAAATATAGATATGTATACATATCTATAATTTTAATTTTTCATTTAAATAAAATAAAATAAAAAAGAAAGAATGCTTAGAGATATTTAGGAGTGACTAGTAGCGGTAAGAAATGTACCAAGAGAAAGAGTCGGGAAAATTAAATTGCACTGAGAAAACGTAAAAATTTCTGGCCTTGGGCCAAATTTTTACGACATCAAATACCTAAAATAAATCAACAGTTGAACCACTTAACTGATCACAAGTCCATTTAAATTGTCCAAAAGTCAAGATAATTGAAAATGGATAAGAAAAGAGTCTTTGTTGGTTTAGTTGTATTTAAACTAGGTGGGTTCAATTAGTTTTTAGTGGTTTATTTGTATCTGAACTAATTTGGTTGAACCCTAACTACACAGTTGGAATGGAATTTTGGCATGTGTGATCAAATAAAAATCAGTATCTCTTTATTTTAAAATTTTTGTTTTTAGGCCTTCCGTACCCCAAGCGGGGAGGGCTCGGGAAGGGCTGAGGTGGCAGCGGGGTGAGGGCGGGATGGGGTACGGGGCGGGATGGGCATGCGGGAAGGGATGGTTTTCGGGGATGGGATCCCGATCCATCCCGAGGGTTTTTAAAAAAAAAAAATTTAATTAAATTTTTTAAAAAATAACCGTTGAACGGCTCTTTCTTAAAAAAAAAAAATTCTCAATTTAATCCCACTATATATTTAACCCTCAACCTCTTATTTCTCACACCTCTCAACCTCTTATTTTTCACACTATCAAATTCTCTCAATCTCACACCTCTCAAACTCTCTCAAATTCTCTCAACCTCTTATTTTTCACACCTCTCTCATCATGAATCCAAACAGAACACCTACATCCCGTCGTAACCGACCGAATACACCACAATCGCAAGAAGATCAAGAGCTTGGTTTCCAAGCGTTTACACAACAAGGTTATGTATTTTGTAATTTTCCAAGCTTGGTTTACGGGAAACGCTTTGAGTGCTACTTTAGCGAGAAAAAAGCAACTCCAAAAATTTCATAATTGGTAGTGTTTTGTATTTTGTAATTTTTATTTTTAATGAATGATATGAATTTTAATTTTTATTATTTATCTTATTTTTATTTATTAAAAAATATATAAATATTTTTATTTTGTTAAATAATTAAATGTATAAATAAAAGAATTAAAATAAATGAGGTGGCAAAAGGGTTTGAGGGAATGGGGTACGGATGTTTAGGGATCGTGAGGGATGGAGTGAGGGATGGGAGAAAAGCTGATGTGGCGCTGAGGTGGAGGGGAATCTTTGAAAGATAGGGTTTATGGGGTACTGATGGCCTTAGACATGGGATATTAAATGCTCTGCAATTTCAGAATTCCAACAGTGTACTTTGTGTTTACAAAACCTTATTATACGATAAAAAAATCAGGTATCTCTCTTCTTTGATATCTCTCTCGCACTCCACTATCTCTCTCAAAGTGACAGCCGGCGAAACCATCATCACCTCAGCCGACTGCCACTTCCTCACCATCCCATCACTGCTGCACACGACAGTACACCCCCCCTTCATCTCCACCCCTGCGATCCCTTTATTTTAAAACCCACCCAAACATCACCATGAACCCTAAACTGTTCGCTCACAAAAACCCTCACCGGAAAAATAGTCGATGGCCGATCAACAACATCCTCTGCTCCTCACTCACTCAACACTCGCCGGGGTGAAACATTGGATCACTTTCAATGAGCCTCATGGTTTTGAGTATTATGCTTTTACCTGTTTTGAAGCATGTGGGGATAGGGTGAAACATTGGATCACTTTCAATGAGCCTCATGGTTTTGCAATTCAAGGCTACGATTATGGTATTCAAGCGCCAGGGAGGTGCTCTTTTATGTTCCATTTGTTATGTAAGAAGGGAAAGTCATCTCACAACATTCTGTTATCTCATGCTGCTGCTTATCATGGCTACCAACACCATTTTAAGGTATCTCTTCTCTTCTCTTCTCTTCTCTTCCCCAGTAGGAAAAGAATTATAAAGGAAATCCCAAATCCCTAATTGCTTTCAGGAAAAGCAAGGAGGTCTAATTGGAATATCGTTAGATATCAAATGGTACGAACCTTTATCAGACTCTGAAGAGGATCGAGATGCTGCAACTCGAGCAATGGATTTTGGACTTGGCTGGTAATCAATCGACCGTACTAGTGTTTCATAAGAGATTGTTGTTTTAAGGGTAAAACCAATCTCACTGTGTAACGCAGATTAAGTGAATCAGGTTTCTTGATCCTCTTTTCCTTGGAAGCTATCCTCTTTCTATGCAAACGCAAGTAGGGGACAGACTATCTGAAATCAGTCCTGAGGTTTCAAACTTTATCATGGGATCCTTGGACTTTGTTGGCATCAACCATTATACCTCTTTATATGCCAAAAATGACAGAACTGGAATCCGAAAAATTCCTACTGCGGGATGCTTCCACTGACGCTGCTGTTATTACGTCTTCCAGTAAAGATTCATTTCGAAATCATAAAAAAATTCATTCTGAGCAAATTAAATATACAAATGGATTTTTACTGATCGATGTTTGTTCATGTAGCTTCTAGAAATGGAGAATCAATTGGAGAAAAAGTAAGTGAGCATCATCTGTTTTGTTTGAATGTTGATGTTGAAATTATACAATAACAAGAAAAATTCCAACATCACTTACTTGCAGGCTGCTTCGAGTTGGCTACGCATAGTTCCATGGGGTTTAAGAAAGTTAGCAGTATATATAAAAGAAAAATACGGGAACCCACCAGTGATCATCACTGAAAATGGTAATTAGTCATTCAAAGAAACTCATATTTAACTTGACTAGTTCAGTTCATGATGGAGCTAGCTGGAGTCATGCAGGTATGGATGACCCAAACAAAGCTCATACAGATTTAGACGTGGCGCTGCAGGATGACAAGAGGATAAGTTACCACAGAGACTATTTGTCAAACCTATAGGTACAGTACAAATTCTTTTAAAAGTTGTTGATGGAATCAATTAATAGTGAAATTTGTACCCATCTTCCCTGTGCAGCAGCAGCAGCAGCATTATTAATTGATCTATAGAGTTTCTCCTTTTTTTTAAATGTTTTCAATCTCATCTTCTCTGAATGTTTCGTCTATTTCAGATCCATAGACATCTTTTTAAACATATTTCAACCTGTTAAAATCTCTTGTCGAACTTATTTTTTCTAGAATAGTCCATTTTCTTCAGATCTATAGATCTTTTGTTGTTTGTGATTAAAACATCTGTTGAGAAGTGTAGAATCCAGCACTATTGCTGTGATTCTATCTTCAAGGATCAGGTTCATTGTCAACACATCTATTTTCTCTCCTGTTTGGTTTGAAGCGACGATCCTGACTCTGTAGTCTTGTATCCGACTTCATCCTTTTTTTGTCACAGATCTTTGGTTTCTGTATGATCATTGTTCTCTTTTAAAACACTTGCAACCTTTGATCTAACTGGATCTGATCTTTGTAAAATACATATATGGTACAGTTTAGATCCTTGTTGTTTTCTGTGTGTAGATCTGTTGAAATGTTATTCTTAGATCTATACTCATCTCTGTTATCTGATCTGTATTGTAGATCTGTTCATCACCTGTTTCTGTATTATATATCTGTGATCTATCTGTGTTTGTCACACAGTTGTCATCTTGTTCTTTTGTGAACGGATCTTGCTGTAAATCTACTCGTTCTTTAACTATTAGATATTATTCTCTGATAGCTATCAGATCTATGATCTAATCTGTGTTTGTCACACAGTTGTCTTGTTTTTTTTGGAACGGATCTTGCAGCAAGTTTGCTTGTCCTTTAGCTATTAGATATTTTTCTCGGATAGGTGTCGATTTACGTAGTTCTGCAGGTGTAGTGATACTGATCCTTCTGCTTATGCCTATGGAGTGATTTTGTTGTTTTCTTCAAGATTCCTTTTTTTAAATACAAACCCCTACTCATAA